>WOUH02000022.1:3189059-3210116 GCA_009936405.2 Stevia rebaudiana | reverse complement strand
AGCATAATTTATAGTTATAAACGTGTCAAACATTTATTTTTTGAGTGTTTACAACGTAGTAACTTAATATACATATGCAATGATTCAATAAAAAGTTTAAAGTGTTGGTTATGTAATCCCGTGTAATACACGGGTTTTAAGCTCAATGTAGTAACTTAATATACATATGCAATGATTCAATAAAAAGTTTAATTATTGATAAATATTAAGCTCACTAAAGGAACAATGTTTTGATTTTTAATTTGTTTAAGGGTATTCATTTATGAAGGCTTTAGTAGTGTTGATATTTTCTGTTTTAACTAAAATCTTTTATATCTGGATGAATTATGTAATTGAATATGATAATATTTGATTTTCATTGCAGGAGGTTGATCCATGTGAAGACTTGACTGATGATGACATTCGAACCGCCATACAGAATGCAACTGGCCCTAGATCTGCCTTATTTGTGCCAGAAGTAGGGTTTTACACTAATAATATCTTTTATGTTTTTTAAATATCTATATTATAATTGACTGTATTTTATTCAATAAGCTTGGTATATCTTTTAACATGCATTTGAAGGTCCCGTTTGAAGTTCTTATCAGAAGACAAATTGCTCGTTTGTTAGATCCAAGTATTCAATGTGCAAGATTTATATACGATGAATTAATCAAGGTCAGGATTAATTTTAATCCACATGTTTTCATTATACAACAATACAACATATCTCATAAAGATGCTGATTTTTTTTTAAATAATTAAATCTCAGATGAGTCATCGCTGTATGGTTAGTGAGCTACAACGGTTTCCCGTTCTCAGAAAGCGAATGGATGATGTCACCAATAACTTCTTACGTGATGGTCTTCAACCTTCTGAGACTATGATTGGACACATAGTTGAAATGGAGGTAAATATTATATAGTTGTTATCATTAATTTTTTATTAAAACATGTTCTTATTTGTTGGATATTATTTGCAGATGGATTATATAAACACTTCACACCCGAATTTTATTGGTGGTAGTAAGGCTGTAGAGTTAGCTATGCAGCAAGTCAAGTCTTCTAAGATTGCAACAACGATTTCAAGGCAAAAGGTGTAATTATTATTTTCGTGTTGTTATTTTTTGCATATTTACTCAATTGCTGATTGTTTTATTTTTAACCAATGGTTAAATTTGGTTGGTCAGGATGCTGCTGAGCTGGACAAAGCACCACCATCTGAAAGAAGTATCAAAACTCGCACGTTTCTTGGCCGACAAGGCAACGGAATTGTCACAGAGCAGGTTGTTTCAGTGGCAACTTTTTTTATTTTTTTATTTTATTTGTATTTTTTATTTTGTTGGATTATAATAAATAGGGCTGTAAACAAGCGGATTCGTACAAGACTCCAGCCAGCTCATATATTTAATAAAAATGTTATTTAAAAGATTTGTTTTTTTTTTAATTTCGTATTTTTTAAAACTCAAGTCTGCTCGTTTGCAGCTTTTTGAAACTAATTCTCATTCCTTCATAATGTTCTCTCTTTTTAATAAAAAATAACCAAAAAACTCAAACCTTTTGAAACTAATACTCATTCCTTCATGATGTTTTCTCTCTTTTTAATAAAAAATAATTAAAAAAACTCAATTTGTATCCTCCATTTTGGAATTTTAACACGTGTGTTACGACTTAACCTTGCAGCATAATCAACCTGGGTCTCGACCAATTGGCGAGGTTGAGAAACCGACATCCGGTAAGCTCTTGCTTTAAAACCGTCTTTATACCCAAAAAAAAAAAAGAAATTTGTTTTTTTTCAAAAATCTATATTATCAACAGTTCTGAAAGTTTGTTGGGTGTGAATTTTCCAGGAAGCACAAGTTGGGGAATCTCATCAATTTTTGGCGGGTCAGATAACCGAACCTCCACCAAAGATAACTCTGCAAACAAACCATTCAATGAAGCGGTTCATACAATAGATCATTTTGACTATTCATCTTCAATGATCCACTTGAGGGAGGTATGATCATTAGATTTAAAATTATTAATAAAATTGATGTTAATGCAATAAACTTGCTAATTATTTTCTACCTCTGTTATAGCCACCAACCGTTTTGAGGCCTTCTGATGCGAATTCTGATCAAGAGAGTATTGAGATTCATGTGACAAAGTTGTTGTTGAGATCATATTATGATATTGTGAGGAAGAACATTGAGGATTATGTTCCCAAAGCCATCATGCATTTTCTAGTAATTATGACGTCACTAAAATTTTTTATTATAAAATGTTAGCATTTCTTGCTTATCTGAATGTTTTTTTTTACTGAATAACAGGTCAATCATACAAAAAGAGAGTTGCACAACGTGTTCATCAAAAAGCTGTACAGGTATTAAGGGGATTAGAAGTTTATGGCTTTTTTTAAATAATGTTGTACTTTTTATATTCATTTTAATAAATACTTTATGTAGCATACAACTCAGTTTCCAGTAAGTTTGAAACTTAATCAAAAAAACTTAACAAAACAGTGTATTTGGATTTATATCACATGGCCCAAAGTCTTAGGGAAAAAAGCAAGTTAATTTTTAAGTGAAATTAAAAAATTAAATTGAAAATTGTTAAATCTTCTAATATAGTTTGAGACAGAACCCTCAATCGGGTATAACTATACGTGAAAAGGAAGAAATGTTGCTATATATTTGGAAATCGTTTTAGGAGTTAATCACACAAATGGTTCTGTGATTTGCGAAAAGTAACGAGTTTGATTATTATGTGTTTAAACTTTAAAGTAACAAACTTTAGGTTTATGCTTTTATTTTTATAACGAGTTTGGGTAATAAGGTCAACTTTTGTTAACTATTTATCTAAATTAGGGTCAAATGACAAAAATACTCTGTGACTTCTCATCTTCATCTTTTGACTTAGACTATTGAAAAGTCAAAGGGTATTTTCAACATTTGACCCTAATTTAACAGAAAAGTTTATAAAAGTTAGCTTTATTACTCAAGCTCCTTACAAAAGTGAAAACATAAAACTCAAACCTTTTATTTTAAATAGTTGGTACTTAAACCTGTTACTTTTTGCAAACCACATGAACCATCTGCGTAATTATCCCTTGTTTCATAAACGTTAGTTTTAAAACGATTTTAATTGTTGAGTGCTTATATTATGTAATCTTATATCTAATTAATGTGTCGGCTTGTGGTTTTATCAGAGATGATTTGTTTGAACAAATGTTGCAAGAACCCGATGACATTTCCATAAAGAGAAAGAACACCCGTGAGACGCTTCGTCGTCTTCAGCAAGCTTCTCGGGTCGGTTTCTTCTCATTTTCTCTACACATATTAGTTTATACGCGTTATCAAGCTAACTTAATAATATTGCTTATTTTATAGACAATTGATGAAATACCACTGGAAGCCGAAGCAGTGGAACGAGGTTACAGTTTGACCAATAATGACCCAACGGGCCTCCCCAAAGTTCACGGGTTTCCTTCCTCATCAATGTTTTCAATGGACCCGTACAACACGGGTTCACCAAGAAATCAAAGATCATCGCGCAAGTCTTCGTATTCGGGTGAGTTGAGTTCGCCTTTTTATGGCAATGCAGATACCAATGGAAGCAATCACATTTCTCTTGGTCTGTAAATCGCCAAGAAAAATTTCATTAATTTTAAGATTTTTTTTTTTTTTTTTGGGGGCGATAGACGTGATATTCTTTTTCTATTATTATAGTACATTATTCAAATATGTTTTGAGTTATAAACTTGCAACAGTTAGTTGTCTGTGTTTGTGGATGCTTAAATGTATTTGGCAAAAGGCTAATAATGTACAGTTGGTTCAGTGACACCTATTATTATAGTACATTATTCAAATATGTTTTGAGTTATTTACTGTTTCTAGCCAACTTGACGACTAGCTTACTTGTTTACAATGACACCTATCATATATTGACACTTGATCCCTTATACAACAACACCATTTATTCAAATGTTAGACTTCAACAATGAACAATCTTGTCATACCGTTGTCTGTAACTTGAGTTGCTGTAACTGGATATCGCATTGTTGCATTGTAAACCACATTGTTGGAACCAGTTTAGAGGGACCATTGCAACGTGAACCACTCTTGTAATTGGATGAAGCGCACTGTTGTAACTAGTTTTCACGCACCATTATAATTGTAGTTTCTACGGTTTATGAACACTTTTATATATAAGTTTGTAATCCTTCTAATGAAAACGTCTTTTAGATTGGCCTAAACAAGTACTCTTTGTTAATCGATTGCCCAATAGCATTGAAGCCCTTCGCCGTTTTTTGACAAAATCTCACTAAATTCATAAATACATACTCTCATTTTTCACATAGCGTTTCATGAGGCTGAAGATATGTAATCAAGACGTAATATCGTTGGGTTTGTATCATTGTATGTATGTATATATGTCTATTTACTTAGTTATTTTATAAGCGTAAATAGATTGAACGTTTTAGACACTTTAAAAAGCCGACATCAATGATGTGTTTGCACATAGCTTAAGTAACTGATGAGAATAAAAGGGAAATTTACCTAACTAAGCAAGTTTGACCATTATATTACAAAAATAAACATGAATTTTTAAGGCTAAATTCCAAAAAAACGCGGACTAAAATTTAGCCTATGTTTTTTAAAATTTAGCTTGCGCTTTTTAAAATTTAGCCGACCCTTTTTAAAACAATGGCTAAATTTAAAAAAAAACGCATGTTAAGTTTAAAAAAACGCATGCTAAAAAGTGTCGGCTAATTTTAATGGCTACTAGCCTGTACTTTTGAAAAAAAAAAGGCGCTGGCTAAATTAGCCACGTAATGGTAGATGGCAAAATATGAAGGGGGTGTTGACCTGATTTTAGCCTGCGTTTTTTGACTTTTTAGCACGTGCTTTTTATGATCATTTTGGTAAAAATTGGGTCAAAAATGTTTAATTTAGTAATTTTCCTGGAAAAAAAACACATTCAATTTCTGGAGTGCAAGTTTTCAAGCGTGTTCCAAGTATAGAGCAAGAACATTTGTAGAGTAACAATGCAACTTCCATTAAAGAGAGTTCCTTTCTAAACTTTTTTTAAAGTGTTCTTAGAGCATTCACATTTGGTTCTCTATAATTTGTGTGAGTGAAATCTTTATATTATAGAGATAGTATAATAGTGGTTGTGAGTAGGAAGATACAAAGAAACTGATGAAACTAGTAAATATAGAAAAACACTGTTCATCAAAGTAAATTTGAGAGAGAAAAATGTAATGATAAAGGTATAGAAAGTATTATTTAATTGAATATGAAAGAGAAAAAAATATTATTTAATTAAATAGATTAGAGAAAAGTAGTGATAAAGGTATGAAAAAAATATTATTTAATTGAATTGGAAAGAGAAAAAGTAGTGATTTTTAGTGAATTATAAAGAAAAAGATAAAGAAATAGATGTGAATGCTCTTATAACTTGTCTTTTCAAAACCGAATATAGAACCGATCCTGAAGATATGGGTCGCCTAATCAAACAAGCTAGTTAACTCTATAAAAGCTGGGAGCGTAAATGTTTAAGGAGCTTTCCAGTTTCAGCTACAGTAAACAAGGCAACAAGCTAAGCTGGCACTCTCAATACATTCTTCCCAGGATGTCACAAAGACACTTTTCAAGGTAGCAGGGGAAAAACGTGTTGGTTGCTTATACCAAATGGGAAAAAGTCAAACTGCAATCATGAAAAGGGTAGAAGCACCTCTCTCCCTATAAAAGGAAGAGTCTGGTCTCATTTCTTCAGGTAGATTTTCACATCTTCACTACAAAGAAGTCTCACACGCTCGGTGAACTATTTCCTTACCCTTACTATACTACTTTTGTTTTATCAACTTCAAAGAATATGCCTACTTATTCTCACCCCAGAGGTTGATCACGGAAGCTAGGCTCCCTCTACGGTGCGGTGAGGCTAACGGTGTTGTTTATCTTAGCATGTCTAGATAATCTAAGAGATATCAAACCCTTCATCCGGTCCTAATCTTGTTGCTTCCACAAGTTGGCACTCACCATGGCCCATGGGGGCTTTGCTACTTAGAACAGAATGTCAGTGGTAAAGCCATATTCCTAAGCTCTTTTCACCATATGGTTTAACCAAAACACTACCGCTACAATAGCGCAACCGGCTTCTAGCTAAACTTCACCAGAAAACGCCAACAGGAGTCCCTTGTAACTAACGAATGCAATGTTGAACTGTCTCTCCCTCGTTTTAAAAAACTTCTCCATTACTCGCCCTGTTACATCCCACTGAAACAATGGACATCACTCCAAAGGGTGGCGAGAGAAACTTTCTCAAGCCGAAAGAACTAATGATCGAACAGCTTGACGATGAAGAGCTTGAAGCTACACGCTCCCACAACAACCCCTTACACTACACCAGAAGCTGCTATGCTTCCAGCTTCCTCCCGATTCGCTTTGGAAGCTTCGGCTTACACTTTCAGTGTTCACACATTTCAACTGTTTGAATTTTGTAAACATTTCTTCCTAGGTCAAAGGCTGAAATAGTTAAAAATAAATTCAAACGTTACGATTGAAATGTCAGAAATTCCTTTATTTGGTTAAATAAGTCAAACCACATTGACTAAAATAGTAATTTACTTTGTACTAAAATTACAAATCTACATCAAAACATATTAATTTTTGCTATTAAATATGGTCATGGTCTAACCAACAAACCAGTAACACAACAAATCCTGTATCATTTGCATTTTTGAAAACATTGCTTCAAAGCTACCCTTTCAGTAATAAGTTTAGACTTCAAAATTAGTTGGAGCTCTTCGTATTGAAGAGACTCTCCAAAAATAGGCATATGCCACTTAAAGTAGCGAACACACGGTATTCTTTAGTAAAAGGCGAAAGAATAGTTCGCTTTGTGCTCACTACATGGCTGCGTGATTTTCACGATCTTAACTGCTTCAATTAAATACTGATTTTCATTCGTAGCTTTTCTCCAACCAGCCGATGTGGGATAGACTCCAAATACAAATTTAGCTGATTTTCAATCTCAGACTCAGATACCCATTTGCCCGTTTCAATTTGACGATTCCAAAAAATATCCGCATCACTATACCGAGTAGTATTCTTTTTTTTTTAAAGGATTAACCATAATCAAATAAACGACCGTGAAGAAACACGCTTTAAGTTAACTTAAACGAACGTGATGGTTCAGCTCGTGCAATTTTGATTGGCGAAACACGAACCATGATAAATCTTTTAAGGGTATTGCAAATTTGCAGTTGTTTAAACAATCACCAGATTACAAAAGTTGAAAACTCTCACTCTCGATATATATTCTATACTTTGGTGATGGTATAAAAGTCGTCTTTATGTTCACTTGAGCAACTTTGATAAATAGTGTTGCTAATGGTAACCGACATTTAGCCCACTTATATCAGAAATTAATGACACAATTTCTAGTGGTAGCTTGTTGATATGTCAACAAACTTATCAATATTATGGCTGTGGTAGCATTAAAAACACGAGTAAGAGTAAAAATATACAAAAATTATAATTGTACGAATACCTATCATAAAAGAGTATAAAAATTATTGCTTTAATAAAAAAATTTGATGTTACTTAGATAATTTTGCTTGTACTTTTTATTTTGGTTGTGTAAAAATTGATGTTTCTAGAAATTCAATGCTTAAAATTGGTTGTGTAATGACCCAACGCTCTTCTTCAAGATTTACTTACTAAACAAACAAACAAATACAAAGCAACTCAAGTAACAAGGAAGATACAAGGTAAAACAAAAACCAGTACATTGTTGAACTTTAATTGTATCGTGGGAAAACCCACTTTAATTGAACTTTAATACTATAGGGGAAGTATAATGGGAAAACGCACTCTCAATGGAAAAACCATAGAAAGTCATTAAAACTCATTTAAAAAATCATTTTTATTTTTTGTAAAAAATATGGTACATTTTATACCCATTTTTATATAATTTTTGTCTTCCAGTAAAAAAAAAATATAATTAAAAGTGAGTAGTAAAGATTATCTTGTACCTATCTATAGCCTCACAAGTCACAACCACAAAAATAGGAGCGAGGCCAAGAGACATGTAAATAATATCATACAAATTCAATCCACATGCCAAAGAATGTCATCGTCTCCCGAAACCCTTTAAAATATTGTTTGTGTTACCCAATGTGTGCATTCAGATCTTGTAGGATATTTATGACACAAAAAAATTATTTTTTCTGTAAAAGCTCTTGTTGCAGAAAGAAAAAAATTCGAACACACATAACTTAATAAAATCATAATTTCACTTGTGTGTAAACATTTGACATTTATACATATTTTATACACATAAACGTAATGTACATAAACGTATATGTATTTGTGTAAAACATCATTTACTGTAAATAACATCAGTTACAATATATGTACATAAATCCAAGTCCTATTGTTTCTTTAAATGATCCACAGCTATCATATGATCACTTGATCAGAATTACATTATTGATATTTTTTATTTCATGTCATCCATATTATATTTAATAATAATATGTTGATTGGGCTGTTAATGTTAAATCATACTCACACGTTTACTTGGTTAACTGTTTAGTGAGTGACTGTGTAGGAGTAACGTTATAACTTATAAGTTGCATCTTATACACATAGATCATTAGATCCAACATGTATAAAAAGGTAACAACCCAAGTATATGTAGATAAAAATAAAGAAAAATAAATAAATATGAATATAGACAACTAAAATTCTATTTTTAAGCCAACAAAAAATATACCAAGAATCAAAATCACTTTCACCAAAGAAATAAACAAAAAATCAGGATTAAATATTTCCATTCAAGATGATCAATTCTATACATTCTTACGGATCAAAATGCGAATCGATGCCATAATTCCCATATAAACCCAAAAAACTATCCGTAGCACCGTAACTGGCTTCAAAATTCATCAACTTAAGCCATTGACGCATAATCTAATCTAGCAATCACTTGCCAAAACTTTGTATTTTCTAAATCCGCTAAACGGAAATTAAAGTATTACTAATAATAATCCAAGCTTGAAGGAGGCTTTCTTAATTACAATCTTCTTCTTCTTCTTCGTACGTGGTTTTCATGATAATATGAATATGTTAATGTTGGTCTGCAAGCATGAATGCTTGAAGGAGACTCTGAGCTGACTGTGTTTGATCAGGGGTACCTGAAATGACAACAACATAATCGGGTCCCGAATCAGGTTCATGAACCACAACTTTTGCACCAGAAATCTGAAAATTCAAAAAAATGGGACACAATTAGATGATGATGATGATACATAAAAGCAGATGATGATACATAAAAGCAGATGATGACTTAATAACATGATTGATAACTAACAATGTTCTTATTGTCACGTTACACCCCTTGTTCGTCGACATTGAAGGGTATTTTAGACATTTTAGTTATAGAAAAACAGTTTTATTAGTTTCATACCAACATTTAAATGTGAAACAAAACCAATTTATCCTATCTTTAAAGCTACATTGAGATTTTAATACCATTTCACAAAAACAGTGTTAAGTTTTTTACAAAAATGTCCTTACTTTTCGTTTAAATCTAGTTGATTCCTTAAATATTCAGAATTTGTCAAACACTCAAACATTTGACAATTGATAAATATATCTAATTATGAAATCCTAATTATTCAATATTATATAATTACATCCAAACAATTAAAGTTAGCTACCTGTCTTAAACGAGTCAGATTGCTTCCATTTGCCCCATAAACGCACCCGATGTCATCCTCGGGAACCAAAATTTCAACAGTTGTATTCATTATAATAGCAGATCTACCACCTCTGCAAAATGTTTTTTATAATAAATTACAACAGGACCCAGATAGAAAATACAATAAAATCAAACCTTAAATTAAATAAACAAAATTAAGTAAAAAAAAACAAGATAACAGTTTATACTAGAGAGATAAATCATAAATCAATTCTCCAAATGACAAACAACTAAAAGATACCATATAACTTTAACAACCCAAGCATTCAAGCCTGATTAACTTAAAACTCAAAACCCTAATTATATAGCTTTTTTTAGCAATAATACTATCCTACTAAAATTCATATTCCTATTATTTATGAAAAAATTACCAATTTAACAAATAAATATTATAAATTAAATTTATTTTTTTATATCTAGGAGTGTGACAAGACAAACCTGCCAAGTTCGATGCCAGAAGTTGATCTTCGGTCAACATCATGTCCATTCATGAAATTTCCAGCACCCGTCTGCAAACAATAAAAAATATATGAGGAAAACTTAGAATACTTATAAAAAATCCACAGGCATAAGATAAAATATTTATAAAAAATCAATAATAAAAAAGTACTTGAGATTGCCATTGCTCAGATGAAGGATGATGATCTCCATTATTATGAAGTCTGAGATTATCCACACTTTGTGTTAAAGTTTGATCATTTCTTCGCCCGTAAGTTTTATAAGCATTGGTGAAAATGTGGTTTCGCAGCCTGCCAGTGACACTATATAAAGCATCTCGTACATTTACAAACTCTCCTGACATCTAAACACCCGAAAAATTTTAATATTTTATTTAATATAAAATTGGAAAAAACTTACAAATGTCAATTTCATCACATTTATATATGAACAGTCAAACAGATAGAAACTCACAAAAGCATAATGTTAATAATGCATAAAACCTCCTAAATTAAATTATTTAAAAGATTATATTATTAATCAGCAGTTTTATTTTTTGTAATACTATTTGATTCTAATCAAGTAATCATCTATAATTTTTTTTTTACAACAAGTGTTTCAAGACTCGGTAAAATTCTTTGTTTGACCTGTTTTTGACCTACACAAAATCAGATAATTTCATATATCCCCTTCAAAACATGATATACTATATATATTACCCATCAAGAAATTTCATATATCCACTATACACATTAGGATATGAGAATTGGAGTGTAAGCAAAATCAAAAGAGAATAATAGCCATAATCATATTATTCATATTTAATGAAACAGATAAATATGAAACTTACAAAATTATTTTGAATGGGTATATTAGATAATATATTTTTAGGTAAATACGATATTACACAAGTTTTAAGGGGCATGTATGAATTATGATATTGCCCTAAACAGTATTACTGTATTACCCACTTTGACTAGTTACCGCCCCGCAAAACCCGCCCATTTTTTCAAATTTACTTAAATAACATTAGAGGCACAAAGATATTACCAAAACCACTTCATCACTCTCTAAAGCACATCCAGGAAAGTTGCTACCATTTACTATTTTAATAAAAGCACCCGTAACTTTTCTCATATCTGCCATTATTGAACCGCCTTTGCCCAATAGACAACCCGTTTGGTAATGTGGAATCACAAGTTTAGCTGTAATTTGTGTTCCTGATGATGGTGAACCTAACCGCCTTCCATACGCGGTCTCCAAAGATCTAGTGAAAACAAGAATCACAGCATCTTGTGCAGCTGAGTTCTGTGACTCTGGGCTCTACAACAAAATACAACCACCAAATGATGAACAGTTGAAAATATTGAGTAAATTACACAAATGGTCCTTGTGGTTTGCAAGAAATAACAAATTTGGGTTCTAAGGGTTTAACATATTTGAGTTTTATGCTTTCAGTTTTGTAACAAGTTTGAGTGTCAAGCCAACTTCCGTTTACTTTTTCGTTAAATTCAGGTGAAATGACCAAAATTACCTTTTGACTATTATTAGAGTAGTCAAAGTCAGAGGATATTTTGGTCATTTAACTCTAGTACAGCGGGAATTATCCTTAATACTCAAATTCGTTACAAAACTGAAAGCATAAACTGGAAACATGTTACTTTGAACTCTTAGTAAGTTAGTAACTAAACCTGTTACTTTTGGCAAACCACAAGGACCATTTGTGTAATTAACTCGAGAAACTTATTATAAGCTATATGGATTTCAACTAACAAACCTCGGTTGCAGTTACAGTGATTAATATTTCATTACTCTCAGCTAGCGGATATCCAGCGCGAATTCTAGCACCTGTTTGAATTTCAAATGCTCGAACGATTACACCTGATCTGCCAATCACACCGGCAACACAATCACCTGAACAAAGGATTCTGAAAACTACTTCATGTTGGTTCTGTGAAGTTCTGAAGTCCATTGAAGGAGATGTTTTGAAACGGTTCGCGTGCTTGTTTGGCAACACGCGATTGAACCCGTTTTCAAGCCTTTTTGGATTGAATCCGTTGTGAGGTCTTGCTGGTGGGAAATGATCCATGTGTTTGAACCCGTTTTGAGGTCTTGAAAAATGATCCATGTACCCATTTGATGATACGGGTTCACTACAATCCATATCGGATCTGTCTGAAGGTGGACTATATTGAAGACGGCGAGCAACAGCAATAAGTGCCTTTTTGACTGCTAGAACACCACCTTCAATCTGCCATAAAAATTACATGCATCACTAAACCTATTTTGGTTTTGACATTTTCTCAAACACTTGGTATGCAATTGAAAGCAACAGGTAAAAAGGTGAAAACTATGATAAAAGTTGCAAGATTCTACAGATCATAAACATTTGCATTGAATTCAATTTCAAACAACATACTAACCTCAATCATGTCATCATCGGGCATGGCGCACGATGGCAGTTTTTCTTTACCAAAAAGCCTGATCTTACACCCAGTATCCCTTCTGATCGATTCAACCACTTTCCCACCTTTTCCGATCACAAACCCAACCACATTTGTATTTGCAAGCAACCGACACGAAACCACACCCTTAGGGGCACAAAAGCACCCATCAGCTTCCGCTGCAACGCTCAAAACCCTCTCATAAACCCTAACCAACGCTAATTGTGCAGCAGAAACCTCTGTATACTCGTTACTTTCTTCATAACCATTGGTTTCTTGATCAACTTCTTCATCAAACAGTACGTGTCTGTTTACTGTAGAATCAGCAGTGACACTGATGACCCGGTATTCGGAACCCGGCGGACCGTCCAGAACACGAATCCTGGATGACGTCTCTTGTTGCAACTGTTTGAATACAGAGCCCGATTTCCCAATGACGCCACTAGTACGGGACGCGTGGCATAATAGACGTAAGCAGACGCTAACAGAAGGGGTGGTTAACGGCGTTTGTTCGGTTTTACTGCGATTGGGACTGTCGTTGACGACGGTGGCGGTGTTTGCGGTGGTGGTGGGTTCGTCAGTTGTGGGTGGTGGTGGGGCGGCGGTAGTGGTGGCGGCGGTGTAGATTGGGAGGGAGTTGAACGGCGCTCCGGCCATTACTCGAGAACGCCTGCTTCTTCTCCGGTGATGTTTGAAGACTGAGGTTGAATTTATTCGCCCTATGTGTTTACCAAAAGTTGATTGATACGCAGAAGTTATTTAAGGAATACTTAATTGTCATTTGTCAATCATTTCAAAGTCATTCATTAAGTTGAAAATGAACCAAACCATGAAAAACTGGACCTAAATTTTATTCATTTATTTGTAATTGCTTATTCATTCGTGGTTTATAGCAAAACTGAATAACCAATTTGATTTAACTACATTCATTTATGATCGATTGACATGTATAGACCGAATATGCATATTGTTCGAACCCAAATCTTTTAGACTAAACCCAACCTAAAAACTAAGAGTCGTGTATTTGAATAGCATATCCATGCAATTAACATTTGAATAAATTAGGATGAAATCAACAACGAAATGGCTCAGCTTTTTAGCTAAGAAGTGTAAATAACATGTTTCGTTCGAAGATTTTATATATATTAATATCGATCCTTTTGATTTTTTTTACCAAAAAATTATTGCCTCTTGATTTTATAGAACACCCAAAAACCACCAAGGGTTTGGATTCCTAATGGTTGTTGTTTGTGTTGATTTCTACTTAAAAACGAATTTGGCTCTTAATGATTCGATTGTGAACTGTATAATTGGGCTTGGGAACTTGAAAGACCATATGTCCTTTCTTACTTTTTTGACCGGCACAAAATTTGAATCCATTATCTACACATGCGGAGGACTCATAAACCAATTACCTTCCCAAAACACCTATAAACCATTTGCCCAACCCAAATTACACAATTTCTCCAATAGATTCTAGTATATTGTCTTAAGAAACTACACCATATGAGTGTCACCGATGTTCGTGTATTTGGCAACTTTTAAAAACTGGACCGTCTGGTCAGACCAGGGTTCAGTGAGTCAATCGGTTCAGTTTTTAAGGTTTGAGTCGTCTTTTACATGGTCGGTTGGGCCGATGGTTGAAAAGGAAAATCAGTGGTTGACAGGACGAAAAAGTGGTTGAACTGTTTTTTTTTTTCATTTATTTTAATACTATTTATAAAATCATCCAGGTTCTTAATTCTGGTATGACCGGCCGCCACCGATTCGTCGTCAGATTCGGTTTTCAATACATTGGTATTCGAAAACTCAATAGACCGACGTATGATTCGATTTTCAAAGCATCGGTATCTAGCCACGTCGATCAAAGTCCAGAACCAGTCGTACCTTCATTTTCAAATCTCAAAGCTCGGATTCAAATTTATTTAAACTCAAAATTATCGGAGTTTTAAAAAAAGGTTTATTTACGCAACCCACCACCGCCGGCTAATTTGGACTTTTTGACAACTCTGCTAGGAAAGATGAGTGACCCGTGAATTCAACGTTTCTAATCCTGTGTCATCTTTCCAAATAAAGTTGGACCCACTTTTTGTCCTTTATTAATTCCAATTTCCAAAAGAATCATAATATGTCATTTACCAATAACAAAGAGTGATCATTCCACAATAAACCAACATCACTTTCATTTCATTCAATCATTTCATTCAATACCACCGTTCATTTTGTTCTTAAAAACCAAAGAATCACAGGAACTTGATCAAAGAACCAAAAATGGTGATGCACGCAGTTGAGCTTTTGAAGAAGGAGATACCACTGGAGGAAGAACAAGTATCCGTACATGAAGATGTCATCACCGGACTTGTTCTTGTTGATATCATCAATGGCTTCTGCACCATCGGAGCTGGAAATCTGGTCAGTTTAATAGTAAATTAACAAGAATTAGTGTCTTAATTAGCTTTTAAGAAGATTTGATGATCCGTTTGGTTACAAAGAATATGTGGTGATGATGATGATGATTGTGTTTGTAAATGAAGGCACCGAGAGAACCAAACAACCAAATACTGGAGATGATTGATGAATCGGTGAAGCTTTCAAGAGTTTTCTGTGAAAAGAAATGGCCAATTTTAGCGTTTTTGGATACGCATCAACCCGGAAAACTTGAACATCCTTATCCTTCTCACTGTGTTGCAGGATCTGATGAATCTAATTTGGTTTCTGGTATGTGTTATTCTTCTTAATTAATTAATAATTACCTCTTATCATTTATCGTATTACTATTAATGCTACATATATCAATAATTTGTTAGTTACTTATGACGTCATGCAACAAAAGGTCTTATCTTTTATACTTTTTGTATCTATACATAGCTCTACAATGGTTGGAAAATGAATCAAATGTAATAATCAGACGCAAGGACTGTTATGATGGATATATAGGTTCAATTGAAGAAGACGGTTCAAATGTTTTTGTGGACTGGATCAAAAACAATAACATCCAAACGGTAAGTGGTTCCGAGTACGTATGATTTCCCGTACATATAACCACACAAATCACAAGCTTCAACCGCTAACCGCCATCGTAAAACTGTTTATTGTTGTTATAGTTATTGGTGGCAGGGATATGTACCGATATATGTGTGCTTGATTTTGTTTGCTCCACATTATCAGCAAGAAACCGCGGTTTTCTTGCACCATTGAAAGATGTGGTGGTGTATTCTCGTGGTTGTGCCACCTTCGATTTCCCGGAAACAGTTGCAAGAGAGACTAAAGATGCCCTGTCTCATCCCCAGGTATAAACAATTTACTCTCTATTCTCTTAATTTCAATACTTTGGATATAATCTATCTATAATAAATTAGTAACAATAACACCACATGTCAATACCACAACTAACATAAATTGTCCCTAATGTTTCAAGTCTTAACATTTTCCATCGCTAACGTTTCAAGTCTTAAAAATTTACGCCCTAACGTTTCAAGTTTTAACAGTTTTCGTTTCTAACGTTTCAAATCTTAATAGTTTTCCGTTAGAGGTTTACGGACAAAAAAGTTAAGGCTTTATTCCAAATGTCGTCACATATTTTAAAGAGTAAAGTTTATTTTTCATCTCTGAGATTTGCAATACTTAACAGTTTGAGTCCAATATTAACGGAAATTGTAGATAAAGTTTCAAGTCTTTACAATTTTCGTCTTAAAATTTAAAAAGTTTTAATGTTGATTATATAACTCCGTGTAATACACCGGACCGTAAGCCAGTTAATAGTTAAATATAATTACTTTAAGAGAATGAAATATAGATATTTGGCTTCTTTTTTTTCTATGATTTTTTCATCATATAAATGTAGGATTTTTTTTTGACAAATAACATTAATGTGGCAGGAGATAATGCACCATATGGGTTTGTATATGGCTAAAGGAAGAGGAGCAAAAATAGCAAAGGATGTGTCTTTTGTTACACTAAAGAAGTAAAATGAAACCTATATTAATACGTAATATTTAATCTATTAATAGCTTTGCTAGTGTCCCAGACCCTACCCATAAAATTGTCACGCGTGTCATTTATTAGGCTTAGGGTACGGTGGTTGTACTATTTTATCTACTTGTTAAAAAACAATGCACATGTACTTGTAATATATATGTTCCAAGTGTTCAAGGTGTCGTCTTACATTTTCCATGTACAATGAATATGTCTATTCAAGAATGATATGCATTTCATGGTTGGAACCTTAATATTTTTATATGAAATAATGAGTTGGTTAATAAACATTAGAGTATTAGACATGCACAAATGCATGGTAAAACCTTAAACAAAAAATATAAAAAAGAAGTTAGACCTTATCATATTCAAACCATATAAACTTGGCCACAAAGTATAAGTTGACATATAAACTCCAAACTGCTGATTTAATTTGATTAGACGTTTTGGTCAGTTTCAACAATTTAAGAACACAAATCTCGTTTCATCAAATACAACTGTAAGTTCAACTTCATAATCCTAAATTTTATCAATCTCTAGATCATTTCTAGATCAAATACAACTGAAAGTTCAAAAACCAATCGTAACTAGTTTTAGAAGAATTTACAAGACAAAAAGCAACAAAATTTGAACCAACTCTATTCAGGACTTATTCATCAAGATTGATTTAGTTGTTGGGATACATCAACCAACTTACATACATCATCCCTTCCCTAGAAAACAAACCTTTAGTGACTCTAGTAATTACATTTCTCATTTAACTCTAATGGAAGTGAGTATGTTCCACATGTCATCTGACACTGCAAGTAATTAACAAACAAACAAACATAACTTGTAATAATATTAGCTTATTAAAAAAAACCATGAGTTCTCATTTAATTTTCCCCATATTAAGAGAGACCACTACATTAAAAAAATAAATCAACTCCAAATTTATTACCTATAAGATCTGAACCAACTAGAAGAAAGATTTGTGAAGATTCATGTACAAATAGCATATATTATTCCTGCAGTCTTAACTGATTGAAGAACACCAAGAAATGTGATTCAGGGGCCCAATATACAAATCCAACAACAGGACCTCCATTAATATACTGAAGAATAAAAACATAAAAAGATAAAATCAGTAACATGTAGTAAAAAATCTAAAAAGTTAAAATTCAATTTAATAAAAAGCAGGCACCTTTCCGTCTAGAATAACAAGTTCACCATCCACCCATCGAGGATTTTTAAATCCCCGATCTGCAAGCCTCCCTTGTCCTCGATATCGAGCAATCTGAATCACCAAAAAGATTTTTTAAAACTACACAAATTACAATTACGATAATATAAATATTTAGATATTTAAATACTTGCCACTCCAAATTCTTCTGGGATGATGCCTCTGTGAGGTAGCTGATATTTGGTTCCAACCTTTGCACGAAATGCAACCTGTAGAGAGAATAATGTAACAAAGGTAGGTGTGTGTATGATTTTATTAAAAAAAATACAAAATAAAAAATGTGCAAAAAAGTTTACCTGTCCAGCTGGAACGTAAGGATCCCCTGTAATCTTTACTGCTTCTACGTATTCGTAAAATTCAAGATTTGAAATTTTTTTCATGTTACCATCTTCTTGCCACTGCCCAAATTTTCTTTTTAGATGAATTACCTCAGAAGTGTAGATTCCATGTGCACCAACATATAGTCCTGCCAAAATGTTTAAAAATACAGCTTCGATTCTCAAATGTAGATAATAAAATATCGGAAAATTGCATATTTCACAAAAATACAAGTTTTCAATGCATAATGTACAATTCTCTTCAGACATAATTTGGCGAAATATGCATAGGCCCAATAAAACATGGATTTAAAATTTAGTTTCAAATTCAAATGTAGATAACAATAAAAGTCAAAATAGCCATGGTTGATTATTTTTTTAATTAGTAATGTTTTTATACACTCACAAAAAATAATGTGATAACGAAACTTAGTAAAACTATTTCAACCACCCTTTAACTAAATTGGTTCCAAAAAATGTTTAAAAATTCAATAATGCCAACAAAGAAGCATGGAATGGAATCTTAAATTCCAATTCCGCCAAATTCTCACCATTTAAAGGATCTCGAGTAGAGGGAATCTCGATTCGGTTAAATGTTGTGGATCCAGATAGAGGTTGACGGTTTTGAGCTTGACTAAGACTGAGATTTATCAACTGATTCACATCTTTAAGCACCTGAAAAACATTCAAGTATCATCAACAACTTCAACGATCTAACTTTGACTTAGCTTTGACTTAAAATAGTCAAACATTTAATTCATATAGTCAATGCTGACCTTCATGGGTATCTTCCCTGATCCAATATATTTCGCAAGATTGAGCATAACAGTGTCTATACTACGCGTACCTTGAATCTTACCATCCTTTTGACTTAAAGATTTTGGTTTATCAGAATTATCATTTTGATTTTCTTTTTGTATGGAAAAAGTGAATGACGAACGGTTTTTCTTTTCTAGATTAGCTGGCACGCGAACTAGATCTTTATGAGATGTATTATTGGAAACTTTTTGTACTAAACCACCAACTACAACTTTGACTGCAATTTGACTGTTATTTTCATCATCAATTATGGTATTACCAGCATCAATATCGATATCAATATCATATTGCTCTTCATCAGTTTCATCTTTAACTTCCACTGTATCATCATCATTATCATCATCCTCATTATCATCATCTTCTTCAGTTTCATCTTCATCTTCTTCCTCCATGATTTGTTCAACCACTTTTGATATTAAATCCCTGTCTATTTTTCCTGGTGATGTCACATTCATAACCTTAATTTTCACATCTTTTGCACCGGGAATCATATCGCGTAGGATATTCTCAAAACTATACTCCTCATCATCCGTATCTTCTTTATCTTTCGCAAATACATCACTTTTGTCAGCCACGGGGTCCACGGTATTCACACTGTTGATGATATTAATACTCGATGCGTTGGAGGAATAAACTGAAAAATCTTGCGGACCCTTGTCACGTTTCAGGTATACAGCCTGATTATACAAATGCAATAACATATTAAACAGTTAAGAATAAAAAACTAAAAAGATGATGAATTTAACAATTACTGAGCTGAATAAAGAAAGTACCTGATGCTTGTATTCCCCTTTTTCATTCATTGTAATAAATATCTCAAATAAAGGAGCACCGTCTGCAGCCTTGGCAAGCTGCCTAAAATTCACAGACAATTACTGAACTTTCAAATTAAAAATTAAATGTTAATAAATGAAAAAATGGAACTATGAATTGTTGATAAATTACATCATGAAACCATTTTCTTAAAAATTTTCTAACTGTAATATGGTTTAGATACTCTACCTAGGACTATAACTTCTTGCAAGATATCTTCCATGTTCTGCGCTTATACAAATGATTCGACCATATGGGTCCTTGCTATCATCTGAAAATCCAGCCCACCAACCGACCTAAAATTCAAGATGAATGAAATAAAGTAATTAATATGTCATCAGGTAAAAGTACAAAAATAGAGATAATGAAGTTCAAAATATCCAAATTACATTATAAACGGTTAAGAACATAATTGTACTAATATTTTGTACTTATACTTAACGCATTGATTGTCTTTAAAACTTCAAAAAAGGACAAAAAGCAATTTACGGGTCAACCAAACCGACTAATCATTGTGATCATTAAAGAGTAATCTTTCAAAAAAATAAAAAGCATATGAATGGGGGGATAACATAATTTAGGTGACCTAAATCAATTTTAGAAAATGTAAACTCTAATTAGTTGTCACAATCTATTACAAGCAAAACTAACATTAGCTTTAATAAGTATTTTAGCACCCCAAATTGATGTGCATGTTGTTCTCAGCTTGACTTTATATGGTTTGAAATCCATAAAAACTGTGTTTATTATACAGGTAGCATTCAAGACCACCGTATATGAGGAGAATGATTATAAGTTATAACAACTCACCAGACCTGCACTAGCATAATCGCGCACAAATGCTGCATCCTTGTAACGCTCTTCTTTTATGGCTTTCTGTAATTACAATCTGGATCAGTACAGATACTGTAACTTTATGTTTTTATGACCTCAACTTATAACATCATGTTCTTACATTCAACTGATACATCACCCTGCCAACAGTATCATTAGTAGCAGCTGCTGCAATTGCAACCTTAATCCTTGCAGCATCTTCATAGTCCTCTTTAACAACAGCATACTTTAGTTGTGCCTATAATAAAAATGTATTTCAAAACTTCAGCTTAACAATGTTATTGCATACATTATTACATGGTGAGGTTATCCTAAGGAGGGTCTTATAGTAAGGAGGGTAAGGACGATTTTAATTTTCTCATAACCGACTCAAACGAACTCCGATTAAACTCATTCAGCGACGTTAGAACCGTCTCGTCGAACCCTTTCTCGCCCCCAAAAACCTAAGCCCCCACCCCCCCCCCCAA
>WOUH02000022.1:3161229-3173349 GCA_009936405.2 Stevia rebaudiana | reverse complement strand
GGTGGAGTCGGGACCAGAGATTCTGAGAAAGGTTTTAGGTTTAGGGTAGGAGGCAGTTCTGGCGTATTTGTGTAAATAGGGGTATGTGAAAGTCTTTAATTTGATTTGTTTAAAGGGTTGGGTAAAAACATTTAATTGGCTAAATAAAAAAAATTAAAAAGGTTGCCAGGTTTCAAACATGCAACCTTTCAAAAAAGTAGCAATTTGCTTTACCACTCGGCCGGATCAAATCACATATATGGATTCACTACTTTAAATATCTATGGGTTCATTCCAGATTTTTCTATACCGTTTCTATTAAAATTTCGAAACTCAGTGGGTTCCGGTGAACCCGGTCCTTTGAACTTGGATCCGCCCCTGCCGGCCACTCACGCCCAGATCTTCAGGCACACCGGGACGTCTTATATTATTTTGACTTATAATTCTTTGTTAATTAAATTACCGACGAAGTTAGAGTTCGGGGCATACGTTATTTTCTAAACTCAAGGTTGGGTTTTTTATGTTGTTGCTCTTCTTCTTGAGGTTAATGATTTTAGTTTGTTGAAAATGAACTTGAAGTAATTTAGTTGGAGTATAAATCAAGCTGGACTCTATATTACATTACATATAAAACCATGTGGTATACTGTATATGTATTGATTGATGATATGTGAATTAGGTCACCTACACGTCTCATTGATAAAAAGACAAGCACTCACTCATTTAAGGGGTGTTCGGAACGTTTTGATAAGTGAGTGGCAAGACATAAGTTAGTAAATTATTAAGTTTATTAGAAAGAAATATTAATAAATTGAGGGATTATTACCTTAAACTTGTGAAAGAGACTAAATAAATTATCAAAAAAATTAGACACTAAGCTCGTAAATATGGTCAAGTATCCACTCGAAGGGTGCTATGTGTTTCTTGGCTGCGTAGCTCCCTACGATTAGCTAGTTTTTGTTAGTCATTTTCCAAAGAGAATTAATCTTCATCAGCCCTTTTTAATTTCAATTTCATGCAACTTTATTAATTACTCCTACTCATTCTAATTTCCACATTTTCCATTCCATCTGATTCCTCCACTGTCGAGTTAGTAATGAGTAATAACTAAGAAAAACAATTAAAATACACCGATCAAAGAAAAGGTTCATTTGAGCCAAAGTCATCATGACATGGGGACTCTATTATCATTCATCAATATACAAGATAAAACTCTATCGTTTTCCTTCACTGACACACGCAAGATCACACTTTTTTTTTTTTTTTTTTGCCTTTTTAAAGCTTTGGACCATGAACTCTAACAATTATAACATACACTTAAGAAGAATCAAATAAAATGTCCCTTTAAAACATTTTCCAAAAGTATCTAGTACACTTGAATAAAGGGAGTAAGATTATTCAGTCTGATTTTAACAAACTAAACAACAATAACAGGATTTCGAGACAAGATCAACAAAACCAAAACGGTTGTCATAAAATCCCGTTTCTCATCAAGAAAGGTTACACAAACAGATATAGATAACCGGTAAGCATTTACCCGATAAACATTTATTCTGCTCACATTCATCGCGTGTCACACTTCTTTTCAGATACCAACACACGAAAAGCTTCCGCCTTTTCAACCAACCCAACTTCTTGAAACGCTTTAACAAGCCGATCACAAACAGAGTCATCAAAATCGGTTGTTGCAGACGTATTCCATTGATTAATCACTTCTTCCACCTCATTGAAACAGTCAAGCATCAGATACGCAGATAATATGCAAGCGAAATTTCTACTAATCATCTTTTGATTCGTCAATCTTAAAGATTTCCATATTTGATCAAGAGTTCCCTTGTTTCCCAAAGCCGAATGCAGAATAATAAGAAAATCATAAGTTATCCATTCTCTTTGTGTAATACCCTTTTCACTTTCCACCACAGAGTTGACCGCTGAATTGACAAGTTGACCCGATGCAAGATAGATTTTCACAAGCTTCACGTATTTTACCCAACTGTCACTCGGTCCAGCCTCGTGAGCACTCATTTCATCAAGAATGTTTCTGACTTCATCAATGTTTAAAGATGACGCGCACGAACTTATCCAAAGGTTAAAAGTGTAAATATCTGGAGATACATTTTGGTTTTTTAGTTCTTCAACAACAGAAGAGACTTTTTCCACCTGACCAACTGACATGTATAATGTCATCAACTCATTGTATGTTATGGCGGTTAATGGAAGATTAGATTCTTTGATTCTTTCATAAAGGTCCTCTGCTTTTGAAGTTAATTTTGATGCAGCATAAGAGTGTAGAAGAGCGGTGTAAGATTCGGTTGCTTTAGCGTTAAGCGGTAAACTTTCAAAATAACGTTCGGCAGCATCTATACCAAACACTTTTGTCAATAAGTCGATGCGAGTTGCATAATCTGAATCAGATAAACTAAACTCCTTGTGTGAAACCATCCACTCGGATAACTGAAAATGCAAAGATAATTACATGTTTGATGTTTAGTGTTAAGGTAACAATATACAATTTTGAAATCTAGCACCAACTCAGGAGAACTTATATGCTAAATTCACAGCAAGATTGCTTTAATTCTGTAGAAGTCATCTGTGATGCTAGAAATACAATTGTCATACTACTAATTTTCAATCGGATGATTATAAACACATTGATCCAAATTAGGGGATTTAAGAAACTCTGTGCTGAATTATGGAGATAGATTCATTCATAAAACTCAATTGCTTTAGTATGTTACTAGTTAAACTAAACGAACTAACCATAAACACATTGATGTTTGAAGTAACATCATACAATTTAGAAATCCAGTACAAATTCAGGACAGTTAAAAGCATAATCCGTGACAAACTGCTTTGTTGTTGTATAAGTCATCTTTGATGCTATCCAACAGGGTGATTATAAACACAATGATCCAAATTACGGAATACAGGAAACTATGTACTGAATCTAAGGATATCACTTCACGCATGTAAATAAATCGCTTTGATAATTAAACTAGACAAAAGTATTATATATTTCAATGTCTAACCTCAAGAGCATGTTTGAAACGATGGGATTTGCGAAGTTCTTTCGAAATACGACGAAGATCGTGGATCGTGATCTGGTTACCTTCATTGATCCATTTCTCAATAACATTAGTGGCGCTACGCTTCGGGAGTCTCAATCGGAAGATTCTACTCTTCAAATCGTCACCGCCACTGCCGTCGGATTCTTCTCTGGGAACTGAAATCGGCGATTCATCATAAACGACTTCCGATTCCGAAGCAGTTGAAGACGGTGACGAACATAAGAATCTCAATGAACCATCAGTCCCCGTCCTACTGTGATTTCTAGGGTTTAGAAACAAAAAAGCGTTAGGATTTGAAGAAAGTTAGAACTGAAATGGAGTTGAAGGATAGGATTTACGTTACCGGATGAGTTTGAGGAAGATTGAACGAGCAGCCGCCATGTTCAAGCACCGATATAGAATCAGATTCTCAAAAAAACCAAACAATATCAAAATCGACAGTGATAATAATTGATGAAATCAACCAAAAGTAAAAATGTATGTCAGAAGTGGGATTTGATATGATCCCACGCCCTCTCTCGAAGACCAGAACTTGAGTCTGGCGCCTTAGACCACTCGGCCATCCTGACATGTTTTATATTCGATACACATCTGTTACTCAAATCCCTACTTTTAGATTTATATTCCGTTTTAAAGAAGACACTTTACGATGTGGAATAGTTGACAATTTGTTATATTCTCTACAAATTTGTTAATCAAATCTGTACTTTTAAATTTATATTATGTTTTAAAGAAGACACCTTACTATGTGGAATAGATGACAATTTGTTTTTAAACACCAACAAATAGATTTATTCTACTAAACGAAAACTACCAAAAGTACACCTTAACATATAAACTACAATACACTAGTCATTTTACAATTTCATCAAACCATCAATATAGAGACAAAACCTACTTACACTAATTTACTGAGAGTTTCTTACCTTTATTGGATATTCGAGAGAAGGTTTAAACTTTTACCCCGTCGACAATAAACTTTTACCACTTACACTAATTTACTAATTAGTATCCGGATAAATTTATGGTTCCTAACGGTTCTTTCAAAGTTCCCGATAAAAGAACCGGAACCAAAACGAAACGTAAAATCCCCATATTTTAGATCCGGAACCGAACCAAACCGTAACTCGCGGATGCGGTTCGGTTCCACACTAATGGTTCAGTTACTTAGTTCCGACCGGTTCGGAACCGCGAACTGCTCCTCCTACATAAATACATAAAAAAAACAAAAAAAACCAATGAAATACCATAGGAAACACGTAGTTTATGCTTATGTGTTGTGTAACTGTAGTATGACAAACCACATATATGCAGTATACATAAATATATGGAAAAAAACCAAATAAATCCTTTTTGAAAACACATATATAAATTCAAAAAACTACAATTTCTAAATTATTAACATATTGCATATACGTAGTATCAAAGATTTATGATTAAGTAATTGTTTTTGGTTCTCGCACGAGTGAGTGATTTTTATTTTAACTCTCTCCTAGTATACAAATTGTTATTTTTTTTTTAAAATTACATGAACCATTTTTTAATTAATTATAAAACAATGTTTGTTTTATTTATATTAAACTAGGTTATACCCGTGTGTTACACGGTTGTAGTAATGAATGTTGCGTAAATATAAAAGATACAAAACTTAATCTTATCATTAGATGAAAGAGTAAATAATTGTAGAAAGGTAGCAAATGATCAATTCCAAAATAACGTACATTAAAAAAAAATTAAGTATTTTAAAGTGCAAATATGAATTACTTAAAAATGTATAAAATAATTTACAAATCCTTAAAACATCTTTATAAACAACATTAATCGTTTCATCAGTACATATGCTATAACCCGTGTGTTATACAATTGAAGTTATTAACAATGCATAATATCAAATTTTATGTATCTTAGTGGATAAAACTGGTATGAATTGTATATTATATAGCTAGTTTATAGCATGTATATTACACGGTTGAGGCCATGTAAAACAATCATTCCAAAGTATATACAAATATTATTCTATGAACGGATGTTACATATTTCAAGAAATAAAGGATTGTTAAAATACAAATGAATTGCATATATTACAAGAAATAAAGAATTGTTAAAGTACCCCTGAATTGAATTCAAATTCGTATTATACACATGTTGAAAATCTACGTTTATTTATATTCAATTATCGATCTTAAGAGTTGAATATTATGCATAGGCACGACAAATCTTTGAAAGTTTGACTTTTGAGGTCAATTGTGTTTTACCATGTTACAAAATGATACACACTTTACAAATAATGTCTTAAAGTGTTTTAATTGTTATTTAGTGAACCATTGTTTTAGTTTAAAGCTAAAGGGTTATGATGTTTTAATGCTCCCAACTATCATCATATAGCCGACAGTTAAAGTATTAAAATCCAATAACCCAAGTTTCAAATATATTGACCTAAAAAGTCAAATATAGCAAGTTAAGAACCTAGTGTGTATTTGAATTAGAATTTAGTATGCACGATTTTGTTTTCCTTTAAAGTTAAAGCCAATATAAATTGACCTAAAAAGTCACACCTAGTGTTAATTTAAATAAAAATTTAGTATGCACAATTTCACAATATAGCATTAAAGTTTCCAAATTCATATATATCCAAGTGTTGTAAGATGTAACACAAACCAAGCATATGACACCTTAAAACAGAACATGTAAACAAAATGATTTCCTAGCAAAAAGAAGCAATAATACCATTTGTAGCTAATCACTGATTGTTTAATAAATTAGTTGTTACACCAAACACTTTTATGTGACAAAAGACAAACAGAAGACAATGTAGCCTTAAATAACATCAAGCTTGTTTGCGTATACTATTTAGAAATTGCGCTTAAAAAAGGGTGTGTAGGTGGGTTATGATAGCTTTTAAAGGTCGTTACCTAATCAGGGTACTTTGCTCTCTTGGTTTTCGTTCCTGTCTGTTTATGTATATACCAAGAAATTACAAAAAAAAATTAGCGGGACAAACACAATTAAGAAAAAAAAAATTGAAATGCCATCGAGAGTACCAAATCATAAAAGAAAAAGACAGAACACATTCAGAAGAGCATCAATGTATATAAAACATAAAAAGTATTATAAATAAAACGGTTATGCCAACTGCCAAAAGTTTGTGGAAATACGTATGTTCATTTGGAAACATGCATGTAAATAGTACATACAAATTTTGAGAGCAGCTAGTAAATATAGAGTGTTAATGTTTGGCACTCTTCAATTATGTTTAGGTTGGAGAAATAGATGAACAAAGTTAGGAATAATATTCCATTAAAAATCGAATAAGCAATTAGTACACAAAGCACAAAATAAAAACCTAATTAAGGTGTTACCTTTTCAATTTTTTTTCCAATAGTCTTAGCCTTTCAGCCAAAAAAACAAAATTGGCAAATTGATTTTATTTGATTAACAACCTTTGGATGGAGCAGATAGTTGTTATATATGACACATAATAATGAGCTAATGTTTCAGCTTAAAAAAAAGATGTAAAAATACACTATTAAAAAATTCCACGTCTTTTTTCAAAAATCAACATCTTGTGTTGTCATGCATTGATTGCTAAGATTATTTTTTACACGTCTAAAAAATATTTAAGGCAACTAAAACCATCCCCAAAAGTTTTTTCCAAGTGTGTTTTGTATCGACCCGTACCAAGAAGTTAATTCCATTTGATGAAGAAATAATAAACCAGAAGTAAGCTGAATAGCTGATACTGGATTATTAACTTTGGGCAAAAGAAAATGAATGATATTAATAGAGCAGACAATTGCAACCTGTTTTTATAAAATAAGTTGTATTATTACCAAAAAGTAGTTTTTGTAGTAATGTTTATCACAAAAAAAATATATAAACTTAAAATATATCAATTTTTGTGGCTTTTTCCTCTGGGCACCAACAAACGCATTTTGTTTCATGAGAAACAGATCTTACCTTTGGATACCTAGTAACAAAGCTACTCCGCCAACGTATTATTTGAGAGATTAATATTCGCGTTCAACATAGAGAAATTAGCATCGAAATTGCTTGCCTGAAACATAAATATAGATCACGTTAGTGTATACACACTGAAATCAATGTACAAGTATGCAATAATTCATATTTCAGAAGAAAAAAATGTTTCATTCTCCTGAAATTACATCTACTTAAGACCTCTAAAATCCATTAAACTGACATCATCACGGTGCCTTTATTTCGGTTCATTTCATGTAAAAGTCCATTTTGGAGTTCCTTAAATGAATATATATATATATATATAACAACCCAATATCTTATAACTAAAAGAAAATTAACAGACATTAAATAGCAATTGATAAATGCTACCTTGCCCTCTTTCCACATGATGCACAGTAACTTTTATAGATCCTTCAATCAAATTAGACTTAAAAAATGTCAAGCATTTTTCATTAAAAATCCAAAATAAGGTTAAAGGCCTTTGAATGAGCATATATGTGGTCTCATATTCACCTTCCCTAAATAGGTGACATCCCAAAACGTGCAGCATCCATGAGCTGACAGTGAACTACCATAAACACGCTTGCATCCAGCCAAATGCATTTAAATTTGAAAATATAAAGTAACTTTAAAACACACATAATGATCCATTTATAAAAACATTGCTAGCCACTCTTAAACATCAACACAAATCAAACAACACAACCTCATGAGTCATGAGTGAACCTTACAATAAAAATAAGACATCAAATAGTCAATATATATTTCAAACCCAAAATGTGTGATAACTAACGTGTTTAGTCATTCTCTAAGATCCATATAAATCAACACGTTACCATCTTTGCACCTTGTA
This sequence comes from Stevia rebaudiana, assembly GCA_009936405.2. Classification (NCBI taxonomy): domain Eukaryota; kingdom Viridiplantae; phylum Streptophyta; class Magnoliopsida; order Asterales; family Asteraceae; genus Stevia; species Stevia rebaudiana. The sequence continues at coordinate 3,165,471 of WOUH02000022.1, read as the reverse complement.
TAGGACCCCTTTCAACCACACAACAATACAGTCTCCAAAAGATAAAGAATTTCAGTCAAATTCCATAACAAAAACAAAATACTATAGATAATAATAATAATCAATACATTTTACCTGTTTAGTGTTCAATAGAGGTGTGTAAAGCTCAACCAATTCTTCTTAACAGCATTGATTCCTCTTCCAACCAAACAATTACCAAAAAAAAAAAATCAAAGTGATGAAAGTGCTCACAGGAAAATCAGTAAACAATTGAGCCCAAAATTACAATTTTTTCACATCATCAAACACCTAAGCACCCAAAAATTAAAACAAAGTACATCTAGGTAAGAAAAAGATGTTTCTCGCATTTGACTGTATTTGACTCGCATTTGCATTTGTTCATCTTCTTCCGTCAAGTCATAGAAACGTTGAATATAAAACCCTATTTATGTGACCGAATACCTTCAAACCAAATTAAAAACCCAAATCAGTTAATCCAAGTAATAAAAAAAATCGAGGAAGACCATAATTTGTTAAACGAAACCCCTAATACCAAGATTAAAAACACAAAAATCAATTATATGTAAATTTCAGAAGCAAATTGAAGCAACTTAGTCCAAAAGCAATCAGATATCACAAGATTGATAGAAGAAAATCATTAATGATGAAGGTTTTAAGGTTGGAATAATAAATGTAAACAATAAACTTACCTTCGATTGTGAAAGAAAGAGGTTGATTTAACAAACCATCAACATCAATATGGTGGTTCTCCATAGTGGCGCTAGGGTTTTTTTGGAAGGAGAGGCAGAAGACGGAACGCTAGGGTTTCTTGCAGGAATTAAGACGAGCGCGCTGATAGAATGGAGCGTGATTAATTTTATATTATCTATCTATCTACGTGTAATAATAAACAGCTAACTCCAGTAACACTTTTCATCTCTAAAATTAGTTTTATAACAAAAAAAAGACACTTGACAATCATACATTAATTTGAAAAATAAATAAAACTATTATACATATTGGATATCCATTTACCCGTTTACATCAACCCATATCCGGTTTCTCAAACCAAACGCGGGTTGTTTGTTTTTCATGTTTGAGTTCATCGTATTGCATTTAGTTATCCAGAAAAAATGGCGAAAACCCTAATGCGAGCCAGTGGGGACGCGTTGCCTGCGTGTATGTGTCTACTACTCCTGGCTTTACCCAATGCTCTCTCTGCATTCTCTCACTGATTAATCCTCTTTCTCAGGTGAATCTTACGGTGGTAGCGGTGTCTTCTTCGTCAAACGGTGACTTCAAATCGCAAGGATGAGGCAAACCAACAGCCCCAAGCGCCAACTTCCTCCCATCTCTGTTTGATTAACGACAACCGCATACGCTGAGGTAAAACACCAGCCCTAATCGCTATCTTAATTCCATCTCTCTAGGTTTAATCCATTGATTCCTCTGTTTAACCATTGATTCCATCGGGTCTACTAGCGTTGGAGTATCTGGGTCGATTAGGTCAGTTGTTGCTGAAGATCTGGTTTCTAGAACAGCTTAATTGCTTTCTATTGAACAAGGTAAATCATCGTTTTAATTTTTATGATTGTGAAATTGATTTTTGGTTGAGTGTATGCGACGTGGGTAGTTTTCAACCTCTTAATTTGATTAATTTAAACAAATTATGTATTAGTTGGTAATATGATCTTACGATTATACCTCTTTTTGTTTGATTGGTCAGAACTTGGTTTCGGTTCTTGGACCTCTGCTGAAAACAACCGTTGAGGCGCACCAAAAATTTTAGTTATCAAAAGACTGACAGAAATATAGAACCTCCGGGTATGTTTTCTTTCATCCTGTGATAGTTTAAACTTGAATTCTTCAAAAATGAAAGAATATTCTGTTTTGTACATGTTATTATTTGCTTTGTTTAAATAATCTAAATTTGCCAAACACTCCATTGTTATATTATCTAATTGTTTCAACCGCATTTTATTATTTAAACACCTCCTCATGCATCAAGCATATTGCATCAAATCAGGTTCCAAACGTGGTCTGATTAGGGCTTTGGTATCAGTTTTTAGTGGTATATAAATTATAATAATTGAGTATGGTTCATTTTGAATCCGGGCTTGATTCACAACAATTACTTATTTGGAATAAGATTTAGGCATGCACAGTTCATATAAATGCAAAGAAACCTGTAGGATTGATCAATGTGGTTGCTTTATTAATTGATACGTGTAGGATTGTGGTTTATGTATTTGGTTGCTTTGTTTTATTCAAACTTTCAGTGCACTTTCTACGATGAATGTTCAAGCGTTCATCCTCAAATCGTTTCATCCTCAAATCGATTACAATATTGTCGAAGATTATTGTGTAGTAAATCTGTTCATACTGTTTTGTTTCTTGATCAAATAAAAGCCTTCGAGATTGGAGATGGAAGCAAAATTCATACGTAAGTTGGCTTCAATTGGCAATCTCATTAGATTATGTTTTTGTAACTTTATGTTTTACTTTAATTTAGTATTAGATCCTCGAATCTGCGATGAATGTTCAATCGTTTCATCCTCAAATTGATTACAATATTGTCGAAGAGTATTGTGTACTAAATCTGGTAATTTTGTTTGTTCTGTTTCTTGATCTAATAAAAACCCCAATCGCGACTGGAGATGGAATCAAAATTCATGCCTAAGTTCGCTTCAACTTGCAATCTCATCAGATTACCTTTCTGTAAGTTTATGTTTTACTTTATGTTGGTATTAGAACATCGAATCTTCTTATTGTAAGAGTCTAACATCTTTTATGAATCATCTGTATTGTTATATCAATTGATCTTGAAAGAATGATTAATCATATGTTTTGTTTCACAAGGTTGAAAGTATGATATTCAGTTAAATGCTTTGTTACAGTGCATAAACTGTAAAATTAATTTTAAAAGTGAATTCAGTTTCTTCACAAATAACATTTTAAAATGCTTTGTTGCAGTGCATAAACTGTTTAATCTAATCAAAATGTTTACATGTTCTTGATGTTCAACGCAAATTATCCAAATTTCAAAAATTTTCATATATTATACTTAAATATCTTCAACTAAAACTTAAAATTAATTACAATTCAAGATTTGCAGTTTTATTTCAATTGTCTTTTCTTTCTGTTGAGATAAAAGATTGGAACCAGTTATCATGCCATGTAATTCACTCTCATTTCCAGGTAATAGGTAAATATTGTTTTTTTTTTTTTGTTAATTGTTAATAATATTGAATGCTATAAAACAAAAAATTACAAAAATTGGATCCTAAAATAATCTTCAATTTTAATAAATTTTAACGTATGAAATTTAAAATTTTTAACATGCATTAATTTGAATAACTGATTCTATATATGTTTTTTTATAAAATTGGCAACTATTTACAAAATATAATATCTTTACCATAAATAACTAATTTTTTGAAAAATTAAAGAGACTTGCTAAAAATTTTAATAAGTTATATAGTAAGGTTTACTAATTTAGTTTATTTTATGAATTACAGAATCTTCAAAACTTACAGATTTTTTCAACGATGTTGTATATAAGGATGCATTACCTTCATCATTTTGTATGCAAAAGTTATATTCGAATATATCATTAATCTTGGTTTGTACACCATCTTTCATTTACAATTTACAATCTTGTATAGTTTTAAGAATGTTTTATTGACTGTGTAATTGACAATTTTATTTTTTTTACAGATTTATGGAACACAAATCAGTGGTGATGCTAAACAAATTGGATCTTGCATCTGAAGATATAATGTTAAAATTCGAGTGATAATATACTGGAAGTTACCGGACCTAAAGATGGATAATCAGGATTACTCAATTGAAATGCTGTTAATTGATGAAGAGGTATTACATTTTTTTTATTTTTATTTTAACACATGTATTTATATTTAATTTTATTATGTAGGGAACCAGGATTCAAGGAAGTGTGATGCGGAAATTGTTTTTTCGCTTTGAAAAATTTATAGAGGATAATTCTTGCTTATTGATCAAGAAATCAAGCATCGGAATATAAAACTCTAAAAACAAATATTTGGATAATCAAAATAAACTGTTATTGTGACACCCCGCCTCCCGGCCCCCGGTCCCCGACCTCCGGCCCAAGAAAAGTGATCGTCACTAAACAATAATCATGCAAGGATCGAGCCACCAGGTTTACACAAGACAAATTACACCAAAACATACTTTTCATTTTATTACAATAATGTTTTACAACGGAAGCAAATATTTACAATA
>WOUH02000022.1:3139169-3156117 GCA_009936405.2 Stevia rebaudiana | reverse complement strand
ATCTCTGACGGCAACTTCTTTCAGCATCTCCAGCGGCGGCTTCGTCTTCAGCATCTCCAATGTTTATGGTTGTAGTGACGGTCGCGATTTTCGATTCGAGTTTTCAATTCCGGTTTTCTTGTTGCAGATTTTGTGGGGGTATTGAATTAGGGTTTCGAGAGAACGGAGAAGGAGGGCTGGTCACCGGTGACTGCGGTAGTTAGGTGGTTTATGGTGGTGGAATTGTCGCGACCAAGTGGTGGTCGTTGGTGCTGTAGACGGAGGCGATGGATGTTAATGATGGTCACTGGTGTTGTAGACGAAGGCGATGGATGTTAATGGTGGTCACTGGTGCGATTGACGACGCTGGTGGTCGCTGGTGTGATTCAAGACGAAAGTTGTCGCTGGTGGTCGTTGGTGCACTGGATACGGTGGTGGAGTCTAGGTGCATAAGTCATCAATGGTGGGGTTTTGGGGAAGAAAGGTTGGGTATTTGGGTAACAATATACAAATTCAGTCCTTTAATTTTATTGTTCTTTTTTGTAAATTTAGAAAATGACACAATTAGTCCTTACCAACAAAAAGTTTAAAATACCCCTCATTTAACAGAAAAGAATTAACGGTGTTAGTATTTTGGAGCTACCGGGGACAGATTGGATACCACAGGGAGGAAAATACTGATTTTGAAACTTTTGGAGCAAAACGGTTATTTGGGCCAAATCACAGGGAGCAAAAACGAAGTTAACTCTAATAATAATTTATAATAAGTGAACTCACAGTGTAGGTGTAGAACTCGAGGGTGTTGCTAAGTTTATATGAAATAATGAGATTTGGTTGAGACTGCAACACTTGTTCAACTCTGACTTTAAAAGGTCGGCAAACGCCCTCAAAGATCCTATCTAAAACAAATGTCAAATCAGCTTCTGTTTTTTCTTCATTACTCTCTGAGCTCTTGGAGAATCGACGTGCAGTTGGTCCGGTATCCACCACAGCATCTGGATCAAGTAACACAAACACAAGTTCTCTTTCAGATGCAAGAGCCTGCATTAAAAATATTAAATAATTTAAATATATATAAAATAATTGAAAATAATATTAAAAGATGTAACTCACACACCTGATGCAGCCAACCAAGCATGTCGCCTACATAGCGAAGTGGATCATGAGCATGTACTTCAATTGGTCTGGGCATTCCACCAGGTCCTCCACGTGTAAGAGCACTTATAAACCTTCTAAACAGTGCATTGTGCCTCATATTTGCAACCTAACGATTATTAAATAATTGGTTAGTTAATAAAACGCAATGTTAAATAGGTCAAAAGATTTGAGGTTGTTTACATGTGCTGTACAAAACTGACTATTTCAACTTGAAGTTTTAAGAATAATTAGTATTTTTTAGTGCTTGGATAAAGTGATTGAGATTCTGATGATCTGATCATATTAGCTAATTATTCAGGTGTTAAATAATCCGTTTTAAAAATCGATCTCAATATCTCATCAAAAAAATGATTACTTAAAAATAATAACAGTAAATTTTTACCCCTTTGACTCTAGTGTCAACATGTATTCAGATGCGCAAGATTCATAGGGTGGATACAATTAGGTGTTAACTAACTGGTGACATATATTATACAACTAGGTCTTAAATATCAGATGCTGAACAATTAGACAATTAGGTGTTAAATAATTGGGCGGTGTTAAGTTGAAAACATTTGGATTATATCTAGCTAAAAAAACTCTAACAATTAGATCTGAATTTTTCCCACTAAGGTTCTTTGTAGCTCAGACCCGAGCACATCCGAACACCAAATAATGTAGCATTTTATTATTATAGTTGTATATATATCTAAATATGATTATTTAATAATATTTACCTCTTCAGCACAATACTTAAACAATACTGGTCTTTCTTTCAGACAACGGACCGCCATTTTCAGAAGCTCGCTAACTTCAGGGTTATCAGTGTCACCCAGTCTCCTGCATTCTGTCTGAACCCACCTGGGTGAAAGACAGAAAAGCCACAGAATCAAGAAAGGAAGCATAATAAAGCAAGTTAACATGACAAAATAGGCAATTTGGGCAGTTATACAGGTAAGTGATGTTGAGAATGAATGCAAATACAATAATAAATTTCGCATTCTGCTTATAAGGCCCCTGTTTGTGGTGCACGCATATAATCTATATATGTGTTGGCCCTCGAGGGGCAAAAGTAAAATTCCACTAATTTTAACGTTATTTTACTCATTTTTTTGTGAAAATAACGTTAAAAGCTACGATAGACGGTTAATCAGGCATCATGAGCCGGGGGTCTCATCGGAAGCAGCCTCTCTATCCTACGGGGTAGAGGTAAGGCTGTCTACATCTACCCTCCTCAGACCCTACTTTTAAGTGGGATATACTGAGTACGATGATGATGATGATGATTCTGCTTATAGTTTTGCTTCTCCAAATACATAGATTAATTATCTTAATAGTGAACTTCAGCAGGCATAAATGGTAAAGGTCACTATTAGTGGTGCCCAATTAGTGATTTGCGTATGTGGTAAAGTAAACACTATCACAAAAAAAATATATATAATAATAATAATAATAATAATAATAATAATAATAATAATAATAATAATAATAATAAAATAAAAATAATAATAATGATAATTCTACAAGTTCTAGATATTATCGAATATTCACCTGCACAAGCGCTCATAGGCACCTTCTTGATAGACAGCCATCATATCCATGAGCTCTAAACCTGCACGCTGTGAACATTAAAAAATCAGAAATTATTAAATATTTGCAAAGATAACCATCATAATATAATATATCAAAATTTCACATAATCCCAATTGACTCATGCGACCAAATCGGTCTTATAAATACAGCAATGATATTCCTTTAAAAAAAACCTTTAAACAAGCTGAGCTTAGCCTTCATTAATACATAGTCACTACAGCATTAAAGGGTCCAAACATATATTCAAAAATAACAGTCGGCATTAAAAAAACATATAAACTGTTTCAGCACTCTGCATTGCCCACCTGCTCTTAATATATCAATTTGAAAAATGACATAAATAGTAGCAATTGAAGGCTTTTTTTTTGCCAATATGAAGGGAAAATTGGATATGTGACCAGATAATGAGTACTATAAGAATTTGATAAAATTTTGTTTGCCTATCTGTTTCTTCCCCAAACTCAACAGTTATAACAATTTTATACAAATAATAAAACTTGTCAGAAAGCATTCTTTTAATCACAGAAAATAACAAGCCAAAAACACTATCATCTATCTCGAGAAATTCTGTATCAAAAGAAAGCATGCCTGTTTGCAACAAACTATTACACTACAACTAGGAAAATTGTCAAAACAGAATGTATACAAACATGTGTATGTTGGTGTTAAGCCAGAGAGGTTACCTGATGATGGGTCCTGAGAAGGACTTTGCAATTTGCATGAATTGTTTGTACATGGTTCAATGCCTTGAAAAAGTTTTCATTTAATTCTTCCTCCCTAAGTGCGTTTATCTACATAAGAACCAAAGGTAAGTAAGATAACATTGTATCGCCCCTATGATTCAATGGAAAGGTTGAATCACAATCTATCACCATACAAAATCATCACCTCTTCATTGGAAAGTTGATAATCTCGAAGAAAGCATGATGCAATCTCTTGCCTCTGTGTAGTGACTTCAAGTTCCTGTTTAAGCCTCTCTGTAGTAGTAATAATATCTCCAGTAGTAGCATTACAATTACTTAAAGATTTAGCAATCCTGCAACATTTACAGCATGAGTTATGTTTGTGCCTTAAGCTTAACTTTTAATTCTTTTCAACATTTCCAAATCATGAGAAACATATTAGTTCACAACATCATTCAACACTATAACAGCACTAGTTGATTACTTAACCACATATAACTATATAAGTCTGTAGAACCACATTACTAATTACTCATCAAATTCTTCTAATTCCATAAAAATCATCACAAGTACTAAAAACTACAGGTTATTCTGTTAAGACTCTATGATTACTTCAACTGTTAATACATGTAACTTCACATTATCATTCAACATCATAAGAGAGCTTGTTAATTTCCTAACAGATCCTCCTACCAGTTTCATATGATAACAACTACTCGATCTTGTGTATGATCTTCAAATTACTACAACTACCCACCTGTCACAGCATTCTGCAAGTGAATTAACCTCTTCCTCCACCCGATCCAAAGCCTAAAACCGCAACACACAACAGTCAACACGTTACAATTGATCCAATCTACCGATCGAGAAACAGAATGAAACATCCAAACCTGTTGCGCGGCATCGGAAGCAAGGAGAAAATCGTGATTGATCGAGAGAGAACGCTTCTCGATAGTTGATCGAAGGTTACGGCGAGCCTGAGTTGTATTATCGGTGTAGAAAGTAGAAAGTGTGTTGAGAGAAGCGAGCAGATCTGGAGTGTCGGTGCGTGTTTCGAGAACTTTCTTCAGCTTCCGTGACAGCCCCGGCGCGAGTGCCGACGTCGTCCCCATTTCTCTCCGGCGTTGTTCTACCTTCAGCCCTTTGGTCTGATCTGTTACGTTATTCCAGCAAACTTTTGTCTCAGGAGTCGGTGTTACGTTCTTTTTGGTAGAGGTGAGCAAAACTGAGTATTAATATTTTTATTTCAGTTGAATCTAAATAAACATAAATATCCTAAGTTGAAATGTAGTGGTGTTTCAAATTACTTATTTAACTCTAAAAGTTTTTTTTTATAACTTTTTCAAAAAGACTTTTTTTAAAGAGTTATTATCATAGGTGAGGTTATGCTAAGAAATGTTTATATTCTAAGAAGGGGTATCAAACGAAACCCGATTGTCTTTTTGTACTTTTTTATTACTAAAATAAAGAAAAAATAAATTAGATTTAAGCATATTCAATCTTAACCATTTTCTTAAACTCATCAATGAATATGATAGAGTTTAGTAGGTTTCTTCATCTCACTTGGGTTTTTAACACATCCATCCAGCAAGCCTGAGTACTTCATAATTCATTTTGAAGTCAAGTTTTGTTCTTTCTTAAAAACAACTTATTACTCTTTTGCCAAAAGTCATATTAAAACTGCTTATGGGTTCACAAACACTTTATTTTGACTTGTTGACTTTTTAAAAGCCAATAAGTTAATAAGTTATATTAACTTATTTTGTAACTCAATTTCAAACACCACCAGATTCTAAAGCTCAAACGTTTAATTAAATCACAATATTGAGATTCAAAACTAAAATTACGGAGTTAATCTACCGAAGATGAAGACAACCGAATCACTCTAAATTAAAGAATGTTACAAAAATCATACTAAATAAGAAAAAAGATGCAAAAATTGAAGCTACAAAAGATGAGACGAAATTTGAATGAGATGAATAGCATTCGATGTATGAAACTGAAACGTCAGTGGTAGATTTGAGACTGAGTATGAAACTGTGGTGGGGTGATTGAGACCGGCCGGAGGGGTGATGGTGTATCGGTGACCGTGACCCTTGACCTGCGACTCGCCGAAGATGAAGTGGAGTATTGGATCGGTGGAATGGTTTAGAATATGTGTGAAGACTAGGTTTCAATATATACATTTTACGTTATAAAACAAATAAAAAAACATTTATATTTTTGGATATTCGGATGTCCGAACTATCCAAAAAATTTAAAAATCCCTATCCAAATCTGAAAATTCGGATATCCGATTTTTTGAATATTTCGGATTCTGAATTTCGGATAGTTCGGTTTCGGATTCGGGTTTTTTGCACACCCCTACTCTTTGGCACAAATCGTCCTCTAATTTAGAGGTGCATGTATCGGCCATTTGGCCTCTACGCAAACTTGTCTAGGTTAGTCCGGGTATAACGGTGAACTGAGTGTGGGCGTGAGAGTGACGTGGCAATCCATTACGGCAGCACGCCTCAAACAACATGTCACCTTTAATTGATGGAGGCGTGATGAGGTGATACGTGATGGGATCGCACCTTGATAAATCAATTTTTTTACTTTTTTTTATTTTCAGTCAATTAAAGTATATCAACTCGTCCTTTTACTTTGTATCCATCACTTTTACTCTCACTTACTCATTACACTAGTTTTTGCCTCACACTCATGTTGGATTTAGTGTACGGTCACGATAAATATTAACGTTACTAACGAGGTGAGACCCATGAGAGTTACACCGTAGACAACAAACATAAAACACGAATAAATAATTTATAAAAGTTATAAATTATATTTAATTAATTGGGCTTTAGATTACGTATTGGACCTAATCTAAAGTTATTGGATTTTGGGACCCATACTAAATAGGTTAAATAGAGATTAGAGGATCCAAATCCCTAATGCTTTTTGGTTTTGCCGTCAAACAAAAGAAAGAAATAGTTCTTTCTGTTTCTTTGGTTTTGTCGAACAAAAGGGAAGTAGAAAATAGCCATTTTCTTTTTCCACACCAAAGCCACTATTTCCACACCAAAGGCAACCGAGGTTTATTGCTTCGGTTCCCAGTTTCGTTCGTGTTCAGACTCTAGCACTCGTTCGTTGTTCTACGGTTTCTCAACCGGTTGTCATAACCAAGGTATAATTTATTCTCATCAGTAGAATAATAATTATTAATTATCTGTATTTGTATGTTTGTAACTCTGATCTTGAATGGGAATAAACTGTTGATTAAAATTGATTATAAATATCCGCTGCGTTTAATAATTAAAACTGTTAATTATTAATAATCTGATCAAAATTAGTTTTATGAAAACTAGAGAAATCAACATAAATTCCCAACAACTCACTTTGAGTTGTTTAGTGACGACGTTACAACCAATAACTTCCACCACTCATTACATAGTCTTAGGTTGAAGATTTTTTACCAAGTTTTTTATTTAAACTTATTCAAGTTGAAACCCATTTTTCGAAGAAAAAAATTTAGAGATGTCAGTTTGAATCAGGTTTTAAACTATTCGGCCCGGTTTTAACTATATTAATTACAAGCAATTTCGATTCTATAGTTCGGCTCATATCCAAATCGATTTTATTGGGCTTTTGTTTTCAACCTGTTTTTTTTTTCACCTCTAGATCTGTATATTGATTAGCAGATATTAGTAATTCATATTTTTACTACCCAACAATCCACCATTGTAGCCATTGGGCATTTAATAAGAAACTAGGTAAAAAATCCAAGTAAATAGATAGCATTTTGCATGTGTTTCGGCGCAGTTACCATACGCTGTTGTGTGTGTGATAATTAAAGCCGCTCAAATTCGGAGGTCAACCCACTTTTAGAAAACCCAAACCACATGACACTAATTTCAGATTAGTGGCGAACCCATTTTAGAAATAAACATGTAAAAAACTTAACAAAATGCTTGAGATCGAACACATACTTGGATTATAACCCAGGATCTAATAGAAAACGGAAAGTTGTAAAGGTGCATCTTTACTATGCAAATTAACCCTTTGGTTAGGAAGCAAATCACCTCTACACCTACACTTGAAACTTATTAAAAATGTATTTGGCATGGTTTTCTAACATGTGACTTGAATTGAGTGAAAAAGATGAAAAAAAAAGATGAAAAATATAAAAAATCATAATACGTTGGTTAAAATTTTTTGAAAAAATGAGTTAGCAGATTGATATATAAAAAATATGCTAGTTAAAATAATAAATAAATTAAATAGGAGTAAATCACTTTGCTAAATATTTATAAAGACATCATTCTTGAGAATAATTATTGCTCTTTCTTAGGGATGTTCATCTGAATTGGAAACTGAATCCGATATATTCGAAATTTCGGATAATCCAAAATTTTGGATATCTAAATTCCGGATATCCGATATTTTGGATATCGGATACGTTATTCAAAAAATTCGGATATTTCGGATAATCCGAATCCGAACTATATTTATTATTATTATATGCATATATATTTTTTTATTCTTTTTTGCTTGTTACTATGGAACCTACTTTTGAAATTCACTTTTCATTTGTGATTAAGTTTATACAATAGATTGAGAAATGAGATTTTAATATGCACGAGTGCAGGTTGATCCACACAATCATCAGATGTGGCTTTGGGACTCAATGCAATTATTAACTTCTAAGCTTTATGCTTTGTTGTTATTGCAGCTATAAAGTTTCAAGTTTACAAGAGTCAGATGAGTTGGATGTTTACAAGATGTTCTTTTGAATGTTTAGATGAATACTTTTGGGATTGTCTTTGAATTTCTTTGAATTTTTTGTAAGTGTTTGGAATTATCTTTGTTTTATTTTGTTGTTGGGAGTTTGAAATTATCTTTGAAGTTTTTGAATGTTAGTATGCTTCATGATAGTTTAATTTAATCAATGAGAAATTTTCATCTGTAATTCTTGAAGTCTCAGAAATTTTCACCGCATAAATCATTTTCATACAAATTTTATAATTTATTATCGTCATAAACCATATATTCTTCGGATATTCCAACTTGACATGAAATGGACGCAAAACTACACAAGATCGTATATAGATAACCATGGATGAAGTTGGACGGATATGTAATCAGTTTGGTCGGCAAAGCCACTTTTGAAATATATTCCTTACGGATCACATAATTTATATAAGTCAAATCTTCTATATTCTACAACATTGTAATCATTGAGCATCGCATGTGTAGAGTTAACTTCATTATAAATAACCCAATCGTAATAACCCCGAAACTATGCACCAAAAATGAAGGTCACAAACTACTTGTCAAAATTCGTGAGACCCTCAAAACCAACTTCGACCATCGATCGAAACTACAAGATCTCGTTCTTCGATGAGCTAGCTCCATCCATGAACATCCCTCTCATCCTCTACTATTCCGCACCACCTAAAGATCAGATTGATGGGTTGTTTGTCAACATTTGTGACCATTTAGAGGACACATTATCCAAAACTTTGAGCCAATTTTACCCGTTGGCTGGACGATACATTCGTAAGCTTTTATTGATTGATTGTAATGATCAAGGTGTTTTGTATGTTGTTGCTAAAGCAAATGTCCGACTTTCGGAGATTCTAGGCCTAAGACACACGTTGGATCCACATGCGCTAAACGAGTTCCTACCATGTGAGATTGGGGAGGTTGATGAAGTTAATGATCCCATGTTATCTATCAAAGTCACTACCTTTGAGTGTGGTGGTTATGCAATTGGTATGTGTTTTTCTCATAGGATATGTGATATGGGTGCTATATGCAACTTTATTAACAATTGGGCTGATAGAAGCAATGGCAAACATGAACATGAAACATACACCCCTATTTTTAATTTGGCAGCCTGGTTTCCACCAAGAGGTTTGCCCGAGCTCGACGTAAGAATGCCTAGATCAAGTGTCGGGGTTAAAACCAAGGCGCACAGGTTTGTTTTTAACGCGAAGGCGATATCCTCAATGCAAAAAAATGTTGGTTTCGATGAAAACGAGCCTCGTAGACCCTCGAAAGTCCAACTTGTTGTCGCGTTGTTGTGGAAGGCCTTTGTTCATATGGATCACACGAACAATGGCGAGTCTAAGGCGTCTTTTCTGATCCAACCCGTCGGGTTGAGGGATAAAGTGCTCCCCGAACTCACCACAAGCTCATGTGGGAATTTTATGGGTATAGCACCTTCCCGACTCAAGCCCAGTGAAGGTGAGAACATCACTTTTCAGGACTTTTACAAGATTTTGCGTGATTCGGTTAGTGAAACAGTTAAAGATTGTATTAAATTGCTGACACATGGTGAAGAAGGATATGAGGTTCTAATTAACCCATATTTAGAATCTAATAAGAACATGTTTACTAACAATGCTGTGAGCTTCTTTTTCTTCACTTCATGGTGCAAGTTTTCGTATTACCAAGCTGATTTTGGTTGTGGTAAGCCGGTTTGGGCAAGTACCGCAAAGCTTCCAACACAAAATTTGGTGATCATGATGGACGATCATGAGGGTGATGGTGTAGAAGCATGGGTTCATTTTAATGAAAAACTTATGAACCAGTTAGAACAAGATTCTGATATCAAAGCCTATGCACTTTAGCTTCGGTAACTTATCATCGAACATATGTGGTTTTTTAATTTGTATAATTATGAACCTCTTGAAGCGAAATAAAAAGTTTGTGTACACGGTATTATAATTTTTTGAAGTTTATCTTTGATGAACGTATTGAACTAGGTTTAATTTTTCCCCGAATGCACGGCAACTCCGAAAAGCAACTTAACCCGAATGAAAACACAGAGGCAACGCTAAACACATTGATAATAAAAGAGCAACACAAAAACAAAACATTAATCAATTAAACGAAAAGGACAAAAAGCTCACTCCCTATAAAGAAATCTCTTTTTTCTTCTTTTTCTTTGATGTTTCATTACATTCCCTTTTTCTTTTAATGCATCGATCAGGCACGTAAAGGCGTAATTACAAGTACTCAGCAGTTAGCATGTGACAATATAAAGTGAGCGAATATAATATTTATGAAATAGTTGTTAACAAACAATTAAACAAATACAACAGTTTCAACAATTATTTTAAAAATGCACAAATTTTACAAATTATTCATATTTAACGCACTTCAAATACTTAACACTTTTAGCCTTCATATATGGATGCTAGCCAATTGGAGGGTATTTTCCATTGCCAGCGATTTCCGTCATTGCTCTCGTTTTTTCACGACAAAAGTAACCAACCGCAGCACCGGCCAGTGACGATATCAACAACTACACCACCCCATATATGCACTTCACTTTAAAATCCTCTTGTTGTCAGTTGGCCATGTTTCTTAATTTCCTTAAAAAATGAACTTTAGTTGGTTGTGTATCTGTGACGCGATGTTACTGTCTCTGAGTTACCATTTTCGCCCATATGTAGTTTACAGATCTGACTGTTTAAAAGCAAATAATCGTTGCAACTTGGACGTTTCTTTAACCGACTCCTAGATCTTTTCAAATTCAGTATATTTGAATATACCTCATTAATGGTTGGAGCAGACTTTCCTCTTGGATGTGTTTTAGTATTAGTGTTTGTACCGAAAAATTGATTCAGTAATACAAGAATCACTTTTATTAGTTTATATAGTATAGTTATGATTTTTAAAAAGCTAAGTTTTTTATAATTGGAAATTCATGTTTGTGAACGGACTGGTGTATGCATTTTGTGCAACTTCGAAAACGCAATATCCATGTTTATTTCTTCATGTAACTACTCCAACCTTTTCATATCAGTATACTATGATTCTTTTTTAAAAACACCGACTTACTTGTATGTTTAATGTGTTCTCAAGTTCCTTGATGATGACTTCCATTGATGGACGATCAGCCTCTCTTACTGCACAACATCTATATGCAATTTTTAACAATGCATAAAAAGAATCTTGATTGACTTCTTGTTTAAGTATACTATTCTCTTCATTAGTTTCTTCCTTCAAATTAGGATCTAGGATTTCGTTTAATATCGTTCCCTTTTCGAAGCAACGACGTGCAATGGTAGGAAGCCCTTTCTCATTTTTTACATAGAAAATTTCATCATAGTGTGCCCTCCCACATAAAATTTCAAATAAAATTACTCCAAATGAGTAAATACCAGATTCTTTTTTCAGCTTTTCTATCTTTATATATTCTGGATCCAATTTCACTTTTCGCGCAACAATATCAGGTGTATTGAGGATGTTAGCTTCATTAATAGCAGGGTTTAAAGTGGAGAGCCAAAAGCAAGCAATCTTCGCCCTACATGTAACATCTATTAAAATGTTGGCGCTATTCATATCAAAACGTATTTGTTTGTCTTGTGCGTTGGTCTGAAGGTAATTCAATCCGTGAGCAATATCAAGACTGATATGTATTCGGTTTTCCCATGTAAGATTAGCCATCTTTTGGGTGTTTCCTAAACAATCATTAAGGCTTCCTTTGAAAGGGTCTTCATATATAAGAATCATCTCACGATTTTCACATGAAACACCTAGAAGAGAGACTATACTGGGATGCTTAAAATTAGCAAGCAATTCAATTTCTTCAAAGAACCCTTGTTTACCATGTTCGTCTTCTCTATCGAAGATGCGTTTTAAAGCTATATTATTGCGTATCTTGGGTAGTTCACCACCATTATTCTCTTCTATCTGGGACAAAGTTTTTCTATCAAAATGATCAAGAATTGCATTGTACACCATGCCATACGCGCCCACACCAATGCAATATTCAGCGGCAAAGTTCTTGGTAGCGGACACTATATCACTTAGTTTGAACTTCATGAGTACCAAGGTTTTCCCCTGCTAGAAGATACAATTAGAATGAATAATATGTCCTCATATATATTGGGGAAAGAAAACTATGTTGCACCTCCGAACTTATACAACTGGTTAGGTTACTATATTATACTACACAATGGTAGACTTATAAATCACCATACAAAAACAAAAACCCTTAAAAACTTGGCACTTACAAAATTATTGAAATTTAAAGTAATAATTATTCATCATCTTCGTACTCAGTATATCCCATATAAAGGTAGGGTCTGAGGAGGGTAAGATGAAGACAAGCCTTACCTCTACCCTGTAGGAATAGAGAGGCTGCTCCGAACGTGACCCCCAGCTCATGATTCCCGATTAACCGTCAACCCAACGCTTTTTAACGTTATTTTCACAAAAATAAGTAAAATAACGTTAAAACTAGTGTAATTTTACTTTTGCCCCTCGAGGTTCCACACATATACACATATGCGCACCGCAGACGGGGCGATAAAGTAATAATTAATAACTGGAAAAAAAATCCAACTTTTTTTTGGCCTGCTAAAGAAAAAAAAAATCTTCGTGTGCAAAACTTGATGTTATCAATAAAAACTCATTATGCTAAATAACTATGAAACTAAAGTTAGTTATCAAAATATGATAAGCTTTTTTAGTAAAGCATCGATATATTTGGTATTTTAAAACAAAAACCAAGACCCTCAAAAGTAAATCTTAATTTTTATTTTATTTTTAATTGCGGTATTATTGGACTCAGTCATAAGTCATAACCCAGGTATTACAACCGTGTAAGCTTTCAGTAACTTGAATCAAATCAGTATTTTATTACTTAAAACTGAGGTACTGACAGTTATTTTCTTAGTTACTAAGCTTACGAATACAACAAGTTCATAAGTTAATGATTTGAAAATATGAGCAATTAAATGCTATATATTTTTTGTATGATCTTGACTGAGTACACTACCTAACAGGGATAAAATAATATCAAAGAAAATAATTCGTATATTTGCAGACAAGTGACATACTTGAAATTGTGATGCATCCTCAAGCTCCTTAATGATGTCTTCAATTTTTGGACGCATAACTTGAGTTTCTGCTAAACATTGATGTGCAATTTTTATAAACGCATCCAAAGACTTTTGATTAGGTTCTTTATTTACCGAAAAAATGCATTCATTAGCTTGCTTCATCATATTTGGATCTATCAATTCTTTTATTGTTCCCTCATTCCAACGTCATCTTGCAACGGTTGGTAGCCCATTGTCATTTCCCATATTATAAATTGAATCATAGGCCAACCTCCCAGATAAGATCTCAAATAAGACTACTCTAAAAGAGTAAATATCCGATTCTTTTTTATATTTGTATGCTAATGAATATTCTGGATCTAGGTACACGTCTGTGCCTGCAATATGCATGGTATGAATTGTGCGCGCCTATTGATTCTCGGGGTGGAATTTTGAGAGCCCAAAATCACCAATTTTTGCATTCCACTTATCATCCAACAAAATGTTTGCGCTTTTTATGTCTCGGTGTACTATCCTTCGTTTGCCCTCTAAGTTTGCGTGAAGGTACTTCAGTCCGCGTGCAATATCAAGACAGATTTGTATTCGTTGTGTCCATGTAACATTAGCAATTGTATTGTTTTCCAAACAATTATCAAGGCTTCCTTTTAAAGCAAACTCAAAGACAAGAATCATTTCATGATTTTCCATAGAAAATCCAAGAAGAGAGACAACGTTTGGATGGTTACAACTGGTAAGCATTGCAATTTCTCCAAAAAAACCTTCCTCGCCTTCTTTATTATATATGCGCTTTATAGCTACGATACTTCGTTTTCTTGGCAATGCATTTTTGTTCTTCTAGTCCAATGTTGATATATTTTGGATATCTAAATGTTCAAGATCTGCTTTGTACACCATACCATACCCCCCTGACCCAATACAATATCTTTCGTCAAAATTATTTGTGGCCAACTTTATATCACTTAGTTTGATCTTCAAGCGTTCCATTATTTCTTTCTACAAATAGAGTTTTAGGTGAGAAGATATTGTTAGTTTGTTACTGCTTAAACATGCTAGCAATTCAACAAAATTAAGATAAGTATGTGTCATATATCTTGCTCACAGGGCTCTTATCAATTTTAAAGCCATGGTACCATAATCATAAAGCAAGGTCCATAATCACTTTAACGGAAATACTTAAGAGCCTTAGCCCAATTGTTGGAGCTCCTACTTTTTAATGTGAAGGTCAGGGATTCGAATACATCTGGGGGCGTTTTGAAGGACGTCAGAGGATGAATTGAATCCGGATTAAACCTGGGTTAGATTCTGATGGGGGACGAAAGTTTACTATTCCATGGGGTTCTTGCGCATCTGGTGTCATCGTGCCACAGAGGTCGAGTAGTTAACCTTGCTTATAGGCCGCGAAAGTGAGGGATAGACGTGAGAAAAAACGCCGTTAAAAAAAAAAAACCTTTGTTTTTATTTAACAAAAACTACATTTGATTCTAGGTCAGTTTAATGCTATAAAAAATAAGTACCGAAATCACAAACCAAAAATAAATAATTACCTTCGTGTTAATTGTTCAATGATGTAGTTGTATCTTCAAGTGTTGAGAGTTCCTTTAAAAACAAACATAACAAAAAATGTATGAATAAGCATAAATTTATTGCTACAAAAAGATGAAAGTAATCAAAACAAAACGATAGTCTTACAGAGTTTTCTAGTTTCCTTAGAAGTTCCAACGCGTTCTCAAGCTCTTTGACAATCTCATCCATACTGAGACGTTGCACACTTTGTTGATTCAAACAGTTATAAACTGTTTTCAAGAAGACGGTCAAGGATTTTGTATCCATTTGTTTTAATAGATAGGGATCTATTAACTCATCCAACTTTTCTTTTATAGCATAGTCGCTATTTATTTGTTTCTCTCCTAGAAGGACATTATACATTAACACACCAAAAGAGTAAACATCATATCTGGGTGTCACACTTAGGGTGTTTCTATACAAGGGGTCTATTTGGGTGGACGTATCAAAATAGTGCGAGAGGAGAAGGCAATGCCCCCAGTTTCCAGGATATTTTGTGGAAAGTTCAAAACCAAATACCTTGGCTTCCCAATCTTTATCTATTAAAATCTTCTAGCTATTGATGTCACAATGTATGACATCATAATGGAGATGATCTTCTCACCATTTTCATCACAAAAACCAACAACTGAGGCCAAATTTTTATGCTTGAGGCTAGAAAGCATCGAGATTTCCTTCCATAATTCATTCTTTGCTTGCCCGGGTATACGTTTTAACCTCCGTACAACAATGTCAGTCAATTGACCAGACCACTTAAGTTGTCCTTTGTAAAGCTTTCCAGACCCACATTGTCCAATAATGTTTTCATCAGCAACGTTTCTAGTGGCTGATGATATATCTTCAAGGGGGGATATGTAAGTGAGCAAACTTTTGAAGCGAAAAAGACATGATGTTTCCGGTTGCCTAAGTAAAACAAAAAAAAACATATTCAACAAAAAGGATGACAAGCACACGTATATTATCATCATCATCATCATTGTGCTCAGTGAAAAACATAAAGTTATGCAATAACCAATCACATAATTTATGAATTAAAAAATAAATTTTGTCCGAAAAAGGTTAAGTAGTACATTGTGTTATACATTTTATACATAGTGTCCTTATTTTTCTCTTTTTGTCAACATGGCTATGCCTCTTAGACCTGCCCGGCTATCAAATATACATATAGAGTGGTGGAGAGCAATGCATGTGGCTCTGCCCATTGGACCCCGTACTCGGCTACCAAGGGCATTGCCACCTTGTAACTCCCATTGCTTAAGGATTTTGCCCTTAAGAACAAATGAGGTTCTTGAATACATTACAATCATAAATGAACTCAAACAAGTAAGCACTCCACACCTTTTTAGTTGTTTGAATTCCATTATGATTACTTTGGTTAACAAGATAATCCAATTACACAAAAATAAAAACACATTTTACTTTCACACAAACCAATTAAATATAACATGTGTGTATATATAATAACATACTTGGTTCATTAAAGGGTTGTCGAAAAGGACGGGAAGCCCTCCAGGGGGCGATGCATGCATGTCCAGAGGGTAAAATTTGGGAATAAGAAGGTTGTCCAGAGACTAAAATCTGAAAATAAAAAGATAGAAACAAGTTATGTATTAGCAATACATACGTAAAATTTACCGGTGTATTCACGCATAGTGATTTTGAATATCAGGTATTTACTAGTAAGGTTAATCCACTATAAAAATTTTGTGCCTGCTCTCTTGTTTCCAAAACATGTAATTAACTACTGAACTTGATACAAACATTGCCTCTTAGATGACATGTCTTACGTTTATACCTTATACTAAGACACCTGTGACTTAAGTTTGAGCAGTTTGTGTGGGAACCGGGAATACCATAAATTTGTCCTTTAAAAAACTAATGTATAAAGAAATATATTTTTTGTGCAAACTTTTAGAGTCTGTAAGAGTAAGGATTTAGATGAGAACCATATTATACTTAAAGAACAATTTTAAAGACCAAAATCAGCGAATCTACCTTCTACCTATACTAATAAACAGCTAACTCAAATGACAAATGGCATGATTCTAATGCACTTGAGTTCTCATTAAGGACACTTGGCATAACCACGTTCATTCTAAAATTCAAATAATTCGTTTTCAGTATTAATTTTCGAACATGGGTATTACACAA
>WOUH02000022.1:3120345-3139069 GCA_009936405.2 Stevia rebaudiana | reverse complement strand
AAAAATTTTAAAAATTCATTATTTTTAGGAGTTTTCTAAGTTTTCTCCATATTTAAGAGTTTTCTCATGATTCCTCCCCTATATATATATATATGTACAATATTTTAATGAAAAAAAAATTGATTGTTTGTTATCTAACTTCGTATAATACACGGGTTTTAAGCTAGTGATCTATATAAACATATGTACATGTGTCGTTAACACGTGAAGATATAAATAACTGTTGCACGGGCACCCAGCTAATAAAAGGTAAAATATAGTTTTTTTATTAGAAAGCCCGAGGCCATTAAAATCATGTTTAATTATTACTATTTTTTTGAGTAAATTACTATCAAGTCCCTGCTAAATCAAAATAGATTTTGTAACCACTCGAGTATAGTTTTTTTTCTTAATCTTTCTTTGCGCCAAACACTCAATATAATTCTAAAAATAAAACAAATGAAAATTTTAATATATTTTGTGAGATTTGTAAAAACTATATGTTTTTACATACTCTTACACATTAGTAAAACAGTTTTCATTTTATACATATGTACATATGTATAAACATCTCTAAAAAAAGTTTCAAAGATTTCAAAAACAACATTAATATTATTTGATTTTTCCCTGTAGATCCATCAAGGGATCAAAAACAAGTCATGCATCGGAACTGGTTACTTACTTGTAAGTTAAATGCTTTCGTGAGTTCTTCGATGACGAGTTTTATGGATGGACGCTTACTTTGGCTTTCTGCCACACATTGATACGCAATCCTTGAAAAAGTGTCCAAAGAATCTTGATTGAGCGTTCCGTTCAGCATGAAAATATTTTCATCATCCTCCTCCATTCTAGGATCTATTATTTGCTTTAGTGTTCCTTCTTTAAAGCATTTTCGTGCTACTGGTGCAAGCCCATGTTCTGCTTCTTTAGTGAACTTTCGGTCATATGCCAACCTCCCACACAAAATTTCAAATAATACTACTCCAAAAGAGTATATATCAGATTCTCTTTTCAATTTACCGGTTCTCATATATTCTGGATCCAAATAAGTCTCTGTGCCAGCAATATGAACCGTAATCATGCTGCTGAATTGTTGATAAGCATGATTTAACTTGCAAAGCCCAAAGTCAGCAATCTTGGCCACCATATTTTCATCCAATAAAATATTTGCACTTTTTACGTCACGGTGTACTATCACTTGTTTGTCATCTGTACCGGTGTGAAGGTAATGTAATCCATGTGCGATATCAAGACATATTTGTATACGTTGAATCCAACTAATATTAATCATCTTATCAAGGTCTTCCAAAAAAGTATCTAGACTCCGATTAGAAGCATACTCAAGAACAAGAATCATCTCGCTACGTTCATCACAAAAGCCAAGAAGCGAAGCTATATTCGGATGTCTAGAATTAGCAAGTGCTTCAATTTCTGCGAAGAACGCTTGTTCTGCATAATCATCACGTCTGTTCATCATGCGTTTAATAGCCACAGTGCCATGTCTCTCAAGCATGTCATCTTTACCTCCATTCATTATGCCATCAAAATAACCAAGTTCTGATTTATACACCTCAGAATATCCGCCGTACCCAATAATATATTGTTTAGAAAAGTCTTTGGTCGCCAACAATATATCATCAAGTGGAATCTTCAAGAGGTTCAAGTTGTTCACCGTTTCCACAGCTTGGTTCTTCAAGTGTTTCAAGTATTCGACCTACAGAATAATGTGTTGAGAAAAAATGATGTGTTGTATCCTTTGTTAATCCTTTTTCTAGAATCATAAGAAATTTGTTATATAAAAATATGTAATTATCTTTTATTTTTGTTGGTTTAGTCTATTGCATGCTAATATGTACCAATCTTTGTTGTATATGAGCTCATTCTATATGATAGATCATAGAAGCATGTAACAATGACCAAAATGTCTAGTGGTATAGTGATTTGCATTTGCCCCTACAAAAGTCGTTAGGATTTAAATCTTTGCAAGTGTAAAGATGTGTGATACTGATTAAATAAATTTGTTCGTAAAAAAATATCATAGAAGTATCTATTTTAGACTTGGAAATCATATCTTTAAACAAAAAGTCAGCTCAAAGACGATAAAATAAAAAACTCAGAATAAACGTACTTAAAGAATGAACATTTAAAAGAGACTAATGATATTTATAAAAGACATCGACTTACTTGGATGTTCAATGCCTTCTCAAGCTCCTGAATGATGTCTTCCATTCGTGGACGATCCGCTTCCATTACGGCACAACATTTGTATGCAATATATAAAAATGCTTCATAAGAACCTTCATCGACTTCTTCACTAAGTATCCAACCTTTTTCATCAGTTTCTTCCTTCAAAATAGGATCTATAATTTCTTTTAAAATTGTTCCCTCGTCAAAGCATCGTCGTGCAATGGTGGGAAGCCCCTTCTCATTTTTGGCAAAGTAAATTTCATCATATTGTGACTTCCCACACATGATTTCAAATAAAATGACTCCAAAGGAGAAAACATCAGATTCACTTTTTAACTTTTCTATCTCTATAAATTCCGGATCTTCAACAATATTATCGGCTTTTTTATTAGCAGCAGGATCTAATATCGAGAGCCAAAAGCAAGCAATCTTGGCCCTCCATTTATCATCTAATAAAATGTTGCCGCTATTCATAGGAAACTGCGTTAGTCTTTGTTTGTCCTCTATGCTGGTTTGAAGGTAACTGAATCCATGCGCAATATCAAGGCTGATTTGTATCCGTTTTGCCCAAGTAAGTTTTGCCATTTTACGGGCATTTCCTAAACAATCATGGAGGCTTCCTTTGAAAGCGTTTTCGTAGATTATAATCATCTCACGATTTTCACTTGAAACACCAAGAAGAGATACTATACTGGGATGATTAAAGCCACCAAGCATATCAATTTCTCTAAAGAACCCTTGTTTTCCATGCCCGTCTTCTCTATCCAAGATGCGTTTTAAAGCGACATTTTTGCGTATTTTGGCCGGTTCATCACTTTTCTTCCCTACTATTTCAGACAAACTTTTTCTATCAAAATAATCAAGTTCTGCATTGTACATAATACCGTATGCACCTACCCCAACGCAGTATTTTGCAGAAAAATTGTTGGTCGCGGACCTAATATTGCTTAGTTGAAACTTCATAAATACCAAGTCCTTCCCCTGCATCAAACAAGGAGAATGTTATAACAACTCAGCAAACATACTGGCAAGGACGATAATGAAATAAAAGGAAGATACCTCATTTATACTCTGAGAAAATACAAAATTTCATGTATTAATACACTCCAAACGTATAAAACTAGGTATATGCACTAAATAATGTTAAACTAAACTTGTAAATAGGTGATAGTTAATGGGTTGTTTTATCTTGGTGGGTTTATTTAAATTATGATAGGATTGCAGAATTTCTTTTAGGATAGATTTTACTTGGTGATTAAGTTTTGTTTACTTATAAACATAGCGTTGGATCTTTATAGTTTGTAAGCCTTTTAATTCAATAAAATCAAAGAGTCGTGAAAGTGTTTAACAAATAGTCGTGTTTTATAATTTGTTTACCGATTAAGAGGTTTCAAATTTTCAATTGGTATCAAATCATTGGGCTCGTAATTGTCTTGCATTCAATTTGTTTTTGATAAGGAGGATCAGGGTGTTTATCGTCGGTGGTGTGAACAAATTCAAATAGTCTTCTTGTTTTTTGTTTAGTAATCATAAACTTGAAAGCAACAACACTGATGTTTTGCTCAACTATTTCCGATAATATTATTCAACTTGATTACATTGCTTAAATAGGTATTGATCATATAACGTAAACATGAAAGCAAACTGCTCCGTCGAAATAGAAGCAACTGAAAACAAATAAAAGGACACGTGTTTGACTTCTTCATAATACTATTTCAAAACCCAACAGTTGAATTACTTACGTGCGCATGCCTTTGACTAGGGCTTACGTCTGCATGTTATTACTCCTTCAAACCCTCCCTCAAACTTGATTGAGTTAACTCTTCAAGTTTGTCTTTAACAGTACATATTCCAAGTTTCTTTCTCAAACCAATAAAAACATATCTACTCAATGGTTTTGTGAGAATGTCGGTAACTTGTTCACGCGAATTGCAGTACTCAAGTGAGATGACTTCTTCCTTGACAAGATCACGTAGAAAATGAGACCTCACACCAACATGTTTACACCTTCCATGAAATACCAGATTCTTAGAAAGTTTAATTGTGGAGGTGTTGTCACATTTGATTAACATGCTTTTAGTAAGCTTCAAACCAAATTCTGCGAGTATGCCTTTACATCCATAAAGCTTGACACGCACAAGTGGCAGCTGCCACATATTATGCCTTAGTGGAAGACAAATCTATGATGTCTTGTTTCTTCGAAGAGCATGCAACATCAGCTTTGTTCCATAAGAAGACGTAACCTGATGTACTTTTCCTGCTCTAACATCACCAGCAAAATCACTATCTGTGTAGATTTACAATAACTAATTTCCACCTCTTTCGTACCATAACCCATAACTTTGTGTACCTCGTAGGTACCTTAGAATCCTTTTAGCTGCTGCAAACTGCACTTCATTGGGATATGCACTAAATCGACTCACCAAATTTACAGCAAATTGTATATCGAGTAATTGTAATATACATCAAACACCCAATGGTTTGTTTAAAACACGCGGAGTATGTTTTGTCACTTGCATCATCAAACAGTTTGCTTCCTTGAACCATAGGATTTATCACATAATTGCATTCCCCCATGTCAAACCTTTTAAGAACTTCAATGGCATACTTCTTTTGAGATATGTGTATTCCTTTGAAGTTGTAACTTCAATGCCTAAGAAATACCTCATTTTACCCAATTCAGACATCTCAAACTATTTCATCGTGGATTCTTTTAAACTTTGTAACAATTCTTCATTATCACACGTGTATATTAAATCATTAACATACACATTTACAAATAGAATATTACCCATCACATTCTCCTTGATAAAGAGAGTATGTTCACTGTTGCTGCCTTTGAAACCTTGGTTTATAAAATAAGATTCTATGTGACTGAACCAAGCTCTAAGAGCCTGTTTCAAGACGTATAAAGCTTCCTGGAGTTTGTAAACCTTATGAGTATTCTCTTCATCAACATACCCTTAGGCTTTTGAACATAAACATCTTCCTCTAACTTTCCATGTAAGAACGATGATTTAACATCGATCCATCAGATATATGTTCCAACCCCTTTGAGCTGCAACTGCCAACATCATTCTGATTTTAACCATTCTCGCAAAAGGCGCATAAACTTCCAAGTAATCAATCCCTTGCTATTGACAATAACCTTTGGCTACAAAGCGAGAATATTTTTCAACTTCACCTTCTTCTTTTAACTTGGTTTTATACACCAATTTTACCTTGATGCACTTTGTATACTGTGGAAGATCAACAAGGCTCCAAGTCTGGTTTCTTTCAATGGCCCGTATCTCATTATCCATAGCATTCTCCATTTACTTTCTTTTACAGTTGCTTCATATGTGATGGGATCTTTAGTAACATCCAATGTCACATTCACTTCATCTTATGCCATATTATTCTCAGTAACGTAATCTTGGAAGTAATTTAGAGGCTTTCTTTGTCGACCCCCCCGATCAAACACTAGTAGTATTCAAAACATGCGCTACTATTGGTTCTTGTTGAACTGTGTTACCATTATTTTCCTCTTGAACAAGTTCATCATCAGAAGCCCATAAATCATCATATCCCCAAGTTAACTCACTAACTGTTTCCTTATTGGCGTTCTCACTTCAATCCCAAGATTTATTTTCTTCTAAAATCACATCCTTGCTTATGATGACTTTCATTGTTTTTGGGTTCAACAAACGATACCCTTTTCACTAATCCCACAAGAATGCATGTGAGGCTCTTGTCGTCTAGTTTAGTTCTTTTTTCTTTAGGAATATGGACATGAGATAAACAACCCCATACTCTAAGATGACTTACTCTGGGTTTTACACCAGCATATGCTTCTTGAGGAGTCACATCACTCAAAGCTTTAGTGGGAGGCCTATTTAAAACATAGAATGCCCATGCTACGGCTTCTGCCCAAAATATTGTAGGCATATTCATAGCTGCCAAAATAGTAACCACCATATTTATCATAGTTTGGTTTTTACATTCTGTAATACCGTTCCGTTAAGGAGTGAAAGTGGTTGTTAATTGCCTACGAATCCCATGCTCTTTACAAAAATTATTAAAAAGATTCAGAAACAAACTCCCCTCCTCGATCGGTTCTAAATGCCTTAATAGTTTTTCCACTTTCCACTTCAACTTTGTTCTTAAAGATTTTGAAGCATTCAAGTGCTTCTGATTTTTCACATATATTAAATACACCCATCTCTTTCTACTGAAATCACCTATAAAGATCAAAAAGTACCTTTTTTCACTATTTGAGTACGAATTGACTGGCCAACATATGTCTGAATGTATTAATTTGAGTTTCTCCTTTGCTCTCCAATTGCTTTTCTTCGGTGTTGGACTTCTATGTTGTTTTCCAATGCAGCATACTGTACACGCTTCATCATCTCCCTTAAAGTGGGGTAACCCATGAACCAACCCCCTTTTTAGGCTTTCCATGTTGATTTTACTAAGATGCCCATACCACATATGCCAAAGCTTAGGTAGGTTTTCAGTACTAGTCCATACACCATTTAGGGGCTGTTTGGTAGCCTCTGGTTTCATTAAGAGGTTACCTCTTAACAGCATTAAGAGTGTTTGGCTCAATAACTGTTTGGTAGCATCTTAATGGTTCCATTAAGAGGTTACCTCTTAACCGGTCGTGTTTGGTTCAGTAATTTTCATCTCTTAATGGTTTCATTCAGCACTTAATGATTAAGTGAAAGAAGGATGCTAAATGAAAAATTAGACCCCCTTACCCTTACCAAAAAAAAAAAAAAACCACGGTGATCGATCCTTTTTCTCTTTTTCCGCTGAATCACCCATCGTGCCCTACCCTCTCCATCTTCAACGCTGCTCCTTCATCTCCGACAAGCCTCCATCTCCGGCCGAGCTCCTTCATCTCCGACGAGACTCCATCTCCGGCCTAGCCTCCTTCATCTCCGATGAGCCTCCTTCTCCCATCTCCGACCAAATCCCAGGTAACTACTCTCTCTCTTGCTCAATCTCTCCGACCCTGTAGCTCCGATCGACGGCCAGGCCATTGAATTAGTGATTCGTGTTTGTATGTTGCTCTTCGATCTCTGTTTGAACTTGTGTAGACATTCGATTAAACAACTCGTGTGATTCGTTTTTGTATGTTGCTCGTCGGTCAGGCCATTGCAGACATTCGATCTTTGTTTGAACTTGTAATCACCACCACCATTCCATAATCTAGACCAGTTACCACCACCACCAGCGGCACCGATCAGATTGACTGGTTTGGACACAGATACAGAGTTTACACCATCAGTTTTGGAGATCAATAGATGGTGATTGGGTGGTAATGGTGGTGACGGTGGAATTGAAGATGAAGAAATCGGGGCCGGTCTGAAATTGGAAAGTTTCTGTAAATTGGAAGATGACTTGCTTGAAGAAATGATTGAATTGTGGTTCAAATCAGTAGATCTAGAATCTGTCTTCTGATGTTCTTCTGATATGAGCTTTTCAAGTTGAGCAACACCCATTCCTCTTTGAGGCACTTTTTATGTTTCAACTTCTTTGTAGATCTATGACCACCGCCGCCACCACCACCACCAATACCGCCGCTGCTGTTACTACACCTAGATATATGCTCGTCTTGAACCATTGATCTATATTTGGATATGTTTTGTTAGATTTTGAATAATTTATGTGTAATTTAAATTCTCTACTAGGTTTTGGTGTTTTGCTTTGTAATTATTTACCGTCCTACACATTCATTAATAACTTTGTTTAAATATGTACATTTTAGTTAGCACAAATGCTTCTGAGGGTAAAATAGTCATTCTACACAGCTATTCAGTGGTACAACCAAAAGCACTTAACCATTCAGCACTTAACCATTCAGAGTCTCTTAACCATTCAGACATCTTACTGGTTCAGTACTTAATGAAACAGAGGTGGCCAAACAGCCCCTTAGTATTTTGTCCACCAATTTCTTTATGCTTCTCAAAAAGGGGAAACATTCGATTATTACTCATAAAACATCGAATGAGAAGCCCTTTTTGAGGTTGAAATACCTTGCACTCATCCCTTTGAATCAAAAAACTTAAACCTTTCTATTCTAATTGACCACTACTCAACAAGTTGTTTTTTAGTGCTGGAACATAGTATACGTCTTGTATCACATATGTGTTGTCATCAAACACAAGCTTAATGTTTCCTTTTCCACTTAAATTCAAACGAGTGTTGTTTCCCAGCTTAACTATGTGAGAGTAAGTAGGATTGGTGAACTTCTCCTTTAGCCCACACACGGGGTTCGAACACCCGGAATCTAAGAACCATAACTGTTGATTTTCTTCTGTTTGAGCCATCAAAACCTTTTCTTCCTCTTCATATTCCTCAAGAGTTGCCATAAGCATCATTTCCTCACTGTCATCCAACTCCACATAATTGTTTTCCCTCCAAGATGGACACTCATATTGAAAGTGCCAAAGTTTGTGACAATTGTAACATTCCAGCGTCTCTTTACTAAAGGATGATCTCCTCTACCACGTCCTCTTCCTCTGAAACTAGTTCTCTTTAGACCACGACCACGAGAACTTGAGGATTCATCTTTCACTTTCAGGACATGATCATCTTCTTTGTCTATTTTCTTGAACTTCTGCTCATGTACAAGTAAGGTACTCTAAAGTTCGTCAAGAGTCATTCTTCCTATATCTCGGGATTCTTCAATCGATATAACCAAAAATAAATACTTTTCAGTTAGTGTTCTTAGAACCTTTTCAATGATCTTGATGTCATGCATAGATTCACCATTGCTCCTCATTTGATTTGCAACAGTTAGAACCCTAGCAAAGTACTCAATTATGGATTCTCCGACCTTCATTTCAAGTATCTCAAAGTCTCTTCGTAACCTTTGAAGCATTGAATTTTTTACACGATCGTTACCCTCGAATCTTTATTTCATGCAGTTCCATACTACCTTTGAAGTACTTCAATCCAGAATTTGCTCAAACGTAACCCTATCGATTGCTTGATAGAGATGATGCTTGATCTGCAAGTCCTTGAGTCGCAGTTCTTCTAGTTTCTTTCGTTGTACTTCATTTACAACGATTCTGACTGCCGGTTGTTCTATCCCGGGATCAATCAAACCCCACAGCTTCTTTGCTCTTAGAAGAATCTCCATCATTTCGCTCCAGTGTTCGTAATGTCCATTAAACATGGGCACCTTCAATTTTTGTTCACTCATACTTTCTTCTCTCAATTTGATCGTAGGAGAGCTATGATACCAGTTTGAAAGCAATCTAACGTAAACATGATTATATTTTTTAAATAGGAAAAACAATCTAACGTAAACATGAAAGCAAACTAACAGACTCCTTCGAAATAGACGCAAATGAAAACAAATAAATGACACGCGCTTGAATTCTTCATAATACTAGTTCAAAACCCAACACTTGAATTACTGACGTGAGCATGCCTTTGACTAGGGCTTACATGTGCATGCTATTACTCCTTCAAAATTAACGGAAAACAAAATCAATTATTGAATTTTGATTGACGCCTGGTTTCAGTTTCGGCGATAACTAAATGATCGAAAATCAAACATCAATTATTTATTTTGTTTTAAATTACAAAAACAAAAGTGGGTTGTATGGTTTATTTAGAATCAAAGAAAAAGATTGTTCATGATAAGAAGAGAGGAAAGATAGAAATATTTGAGTAATAAATTGAAGCAACATGAGGTTGTTGTTAGTTGCATCAATAACGAGACTTAGCATAATTATTGTGTAAAATCACAACTTTAATTCTTTGATCATTGAGATCCTGACTATCTCATCAATAAGAACATGGTAACTGGTGTAAGTTTTTCTATTTAAGATTAGATAGTGATGTGCGGACATGAAAAGATTCGTTAAAGCAGGAGCTTCTAATCTTGTCTTTCCTGGCAAAGAAGAAGAACGGTAGAAGCGGTAGACTTGTTTTTCTTTGATCTGTGGTCAGAATGGAGCTGTTTTGGTGACTCGAGAAGAAGGATATCAAGATTGGTCAACAAAGTTTGAAGCTGTAAAGAAAAACATGGCTTCAGGTGAAGCAAAAAAGTGGTTTTTTGTTGGCAAGGTGCGTTTTACAGGTGCTACGTTCAAAGGTAATGAAAGTCAACCAAATAGGTTGGATGAGGATGGTTTAGATTCGATGGCTATGGACCGTATTATGAAGGTCAAGAGTGGTGGTATTCTACCGGTGGATCCTATTGAAGAACACCGAGACATGGTGTGTCAAGTACAGGATGGAACGAGTGAAGATCATGAAATACATGTAGATACTCGATCATATGATCATGATCGCGACCAAGGAAGTGGTGGTGCGAGTCAGGGACAAGGTCATGAGCAAGTTCGAGTTAGTAAGGGGAGCCGAAACAATACAATACAATCAAGGATCGAGGTAGTTCCAGGATGGGCAGATTTGGATGGCTAGAACCGAAGGTGGGATCGGTGATAACAACAGTGATCGAGATTGAAGTACTACGTGTGTTGCGCGGTATTCAAGATCTTGGTGGAACACATCGGAATTGGGGGTGCTTACAAGTTTAGAGAGTGATTGTTGGACTAAACTTGTAAATAAGTGATAGTTAATGGGTTGTTTTATTTGAGTCTTTATTTTCTTCGATTTATTTAAATTAGGATAGGATTGTAAGATTTCTTTTGAGGTAGATTTTACTTAGTGATTAAGTTTTGTTTACTTATAAATAAAGAGATCTCTATAGTTTGTAAGTCTTCTAATTCAATAAAATCAATGAGTCAAGAAAGTGTTGCACAAATAGTCGTGTTTTATACTTTGTTAACTGATTGAGTGACTTCAAATACAAGAGATACTGATTTACATAAGTTTAGCCACAATTAAAATAAATTATGTACACATTACTCGTTGAAATAATTTAAGTTGTAAGTGAGTACTAAGTAGTAATAACTAGCTAGTATTGAAAACTATTAGAGCTGACTAGAAAACTGAAGGTTAGTAAAGTAACCATGATAAGCCAATGATTAATAAATTACTAATTTAAGTGTTTTATTTCAATTTTCAAATTATACCTTAAAATTTCACCTAGACCTTAAAACTAAGATAGACAGCATAGTTTCTAAACTTTCAAACAACTAGCATAAACACGTTTTTTCATACGTTTTAAGGGTTGGAGTTGTATTGCTATTTTCATAGAAATAGAGAGTAAAAATCCAACTTGCAAAGTATTACTTACTTGAAAGTGTAATGCATCCTCAAGTTTCTTGATGATGAGTTCCAGTTTTGGACGCTCCTTTTGAGGTTTTGACAAACACTCATATGCAATGTTTGTAAATGCTTCCAAGGACTTTTGATTAGGTCCTTTATTTACAGTAAAAATATGTTCATTAACTTCTTCCATCATATCAGGATCTATCAATTCCTTTATTGTTCCATCCTTGTAACGGTGCACAGCAACGAGTGCTAAGTACCCCTCTTCATTTTCCACCTTGTAAGTAAATTCATGAGCAAGCCTTCCAGATAAGATCTCAAATAGGACTACTCCAAAAGAGTAAATGTCAGATGATTGTGCATATCTGCCTGATTTTGCATACTCGGGATCCACGTACGTGGATGTTCCTACTCGATGTTTGGTATCAATAGCGCTCATCAGTGTCTTCCCTACAGGGTGGAATTTGGAGAGCCCAAAATCAGCAACCTTCGCATTCCAATTCTCATCTAACAAAATGTTTGCACTCTTTACGTCCCGGTGTAATATCCTTCGTTTTCCCGGCAAGTCAGCATGAAGGTACTTCAATCCATTCGCAACATCAATACATATTTGTATTCTTTTTGCCCAACCAACATTCGCCAATGCTTTTTTTTCCAAACAATCAGAGAGGCTTCCTTTCGAAACAAACTCAAAGACAAAAATCATTTCACGATTTTCACCAGAAAATCCAAGAAGAGATACGATATTCGGATGGTTACAACTGGCAAGAATCTCAATTTCGGCACGAAACGCTTGTTCGCCTGCTTCCATATTGAAGATGCGTTTTATAGCTACAACGCTGCGTTTTTTCGGGAGTTCATCTTTATTCTTCAAATCCATTGATGATATATTTTGGATATCAAAATGATCAAGTTCAGCTTTGTATACCCTACCAAATGCCCCTGACCCTATTTTGGTTTGAAACGTATTTGTGGCCAACTCTATATCACTTAGTGGAATCTTCAAGCAATCAATGATTTCCTTCTACAACATAGTGTTTTATGTGAGACAAAATTATAGCAACTTACACATGATTTACAAGGTTAATTTTTGTATTAACAGTAGTATATCAAAATCACAAACCAAAAAAATAAGTACCGTCAAGAAGATGGATGATATAGGTTCATCTGAAACAACTGTTGAGTGTTCCTTTAATACAATTGCCACAATCAAAGAATGATTAATAAACCAAAATATTATTGTTATATAAAGATGAAACAAAATAAATAAATAAATGGATGGTTGACTTACAAGATTTTCAGGTTTCGTTTGAGGGTTCAACGCGTCCTGAAGTTCTTTGAAAATTTGATCCATACTCGGACGCTGCAAACACTGTCGATTTAAGCAGTTGTAAGCTATTTTGGAAAGGATGGTGAACGATTGTGTGTCCATTTGCTCTCTAAGATCAGGATGGATCATCTCATTCAGTTTTTCGTTTACACCATAATCTGTTACCATTGTTTTTCCCCCACAAAGGACTTCATATACTAACATGCCAAAAGAGTAGACGTCATATTTGGGTGTGACACAAAAGGTGTTTGTATACACCGGATCTCTGTAGGCAGACGTCTCAAAATAGTGAGAGAAGAGAAGGCGATGTTCCCAGTTTCCAGGATATTCTGTTGAAAGTCCAAAACCAAATACCTTGGCTTCCCAATCTTCATCTATTAAAATGTTAGAGCTACTAATATCACCATGTACGAAATTATAATGGAGGTAAGTCAGCACGCTCGCAACACTTAAACACATCTTCACTCTTTGAGACCATGTGAAAGCTGGATTACTTAGATATTGGTCCAGACATCCATGACCTGTATGCTCGTAAATTATGATATTCTCACCATTTTCATCACAAAAACCAACAATAGAGACTATATTTTTATGTTTGAGACTAGAAAGCTTTGAAATTTCTGTCCATAACTCCATCTCTTTTTGCCCGTGTTTACCTTCTAATCTTCGTGCAACTATTTTGATCAATCTATTATCCCACTTAAGTTGTCCTTTGTATAGCTTTCCTACTCCACTATGTGGAAGGACGTTTTTATCAGCAAAGTTGCTGGTGGATGATGATATATCTTCAAACGGTATTCGCTTACCGGCAAAATCACGGAGTGAAAAATACATGTTTCCATTTGCCTAAGTAAGAACAAAAATGAATATTATTATAGGACCACCTTAAGCGTTTTTTATTTTCTTTTTTATCCTTACTTTGGAGATAACAGAAAACTGTACGTTAAGTTGGGTAAATCTTGATATGGACAAACTAAAAGGAGATGAATTGTTTAAGAAGAAAAAAAAGAAAGATGTAGTTTAAAAGTTTGATTTTTGAATGTCATTCTATCTCAGTTTTATGTGGTATTTATTAGTCTTGTTAGATTTATATACTGGTTACGTATAATTTGATTAGGACCAATGATCCATAGCTAGCTTAAGTGACTAAGGTAGACTTCATCAAAATTGAGAAGTCATGAGTTAAAATCACACTTGAAACAGAGTTTTAGGTTGGGGCATGAGGTTTTCCCATAGAGGTGAGTTTCCTTCTTAATTTATGTGAGTCAGACTTAAGCATCAACATGAGGATTCAAGTGTCCGAGACGAAACGAAAAAAACTGCACCTATGTCCGAACGAATTATCAATTATATAAACGTATTTTTTTAAAACAAGAATTAAAGCTATAACAAAACATAGTAACTTTGAATTATCAACAACTTTCTTAGCTTCGTTGATAATCTACAGTATATAACAATGGTATTCAAATTAAATAGAGAAAAATGTTTGTTTTTATGATGCAATTTTTATTAAAAAAAAAAAATAGTTTCGTATAGAAAAATTATGAATGTTTAAAGGAAGGTGTGAGGAAATTTAAAAAGTCAACAAGTAGGTTTTCATTATTACTTTTTTCCTTCTATGATTACTTACATTTGAATTCCCTTGAATCCTAACGATTGATTAAGCAAATGAAGAGCCAATATTTGTTCCTATTGTTTTTAGGGGATCCAACCTCACCGGAGAACAGTTGTGGGTCGTTTATCTTTTGTACAAAATAATTCAGTACAAAAAAAATCCAGTACACAAAAAATCAAGTACAAAAAATCCACTACAAAAAAATCCCAATGAACTTTTCCCTTAATTTGTAATTGGGATAAAACTTTAATAAGTTGTTAGGTTAAATGAGTTAAATAGATCGATACAAAAATATATTCTATGTAACGTAAAATAAAAAACAAATATTAATTTTTTTTAACTCTATATTCAATTTTATGAATTTAGGTGAAAAAAAAAAAAAAAAAAACGCACCAAGTGGATCTTTATAAAAAATGATTTGTATTAAAAATAACATTTTTAGTAAGGTACAAGTATTTTACATATGTACACAACTATGTTTTATATTAGAAAACCCATCACTTACATACGAAAACGTTTTTATTTTAGATTTATTTTAGAAAAAGCTCTTCAGCGTTTTTTTTTTATAAAATGTGTCGAAAATAGAAATCAAACCTACCCTATTTGTTATAAAAAAAATCCTGATTTTTTATATGGTTTTCTTGAGTTTTACTCATTAAAAGTGGGTTTCCCTTTTATTTATTTAGTCTTTTTATTTTTTTTATAATTCTGAATTCAATTTTATGACTTTTGATGAAACACTATAAACAAGTGCCAATGGGATAATTAAAAAAATGATTTGTATAAAAATGACATTTTTTAGAAAAATACAGACAGTTTACATATGTAAATAGCTGAAACCCATCTTACATATGCAGAACGTTTATTTTTTTAGTTTTTGCTCCATCAAAAAAAATCTCTTAAACACTTTTTAAATTTTTTTTATAAAACGTGACGAAAATGAATATAAAACCTACCCTACTTTTTATAAAAATAATAATGATTTTTTATATGGTTTTCTTTAGTTTTATCTTTGAAAGTGGGTTTCCATTTTATCCAAACCCTATATATATATACATAGGGGAAGTATATACTAGAAGGGTAAAGTTATTATAAATAAGAGGCTTATTGTAAGAAGGCTAAGAGGTATTTAAAAAAAATCTAAACTGACTCAAACGAACTCCGATGAACTCATTTTAGCGACGTTGGAACCGTCTCGTCGAACTCATTTTCACCCCCAAAAGCCTAAGTCCCCAACCCCATCCCACCCCACCCTACCACAAAAACCTATTGTAAGAAGGCTCAGGCTTTTTAAAATAAGCTCCAATCCTTTCTCTATACTAGAAATTCACTTTCAAAGAAAAAACTATACAAACCCTATTTTTACATATGAAACCTAGTATTTTCTTTTTTAAATATTCAAGTTTGCACGGGAGTCAATCATACACCCATACACCCAAAGATAATGGAAACAGGTAAGAAAATATGTTACTATCGTACAGAAGTGTAAAAATGTCATGTCACTAATAATATTTATGATCTTTACAATGACAAGAATGCGGTTTCTGTAGCTATATTTACAACTTTCAATAAATGCATATAAGGGGTGGCAAGTGGGTAAATGAAGCTACGCAAGCAAATTATGTAAGTCACTCGACCCAATTTATTACCCATTTTGACCCGTTTGACCTAAATGCTGCATATTATGATATATTAAAGTTACTTTTGGTCGAGGCGATACCAATTTACCTATGCTAAATATGCAATTTATAGGTGAATGAAATGACACATTTTTACCTAAATGTTGCATAATAATTTAAATTAAAGTTAGTTTGGTTCAAAAATAGGCAAAACCAATTTAACTATGCTAAGATATGCAATTTATAGATGAAATGGCACATTTTCACCCAGTTTGACCCGTTATACCATTTATTATTGTAGAACCGCATTGTAGAAGACGCAGAAAGGTTGAAAGAACATTTAGAGGAGGAGGATATGGACCAACATCAAGTGTTTTAAAATGTATTTGGTCGTCGACGCGGTTATGTTAAGGGGATCAGACCAACGATTAAAAATGCACCATTACAACACCATCCAGCCAAGTCCAACCAGGGCCAAGTCAATCAGTATGGCAACAACATTTTGAGGTCTACCAACAACAACATCAAAGTGCACAACAACAAATGAAAGAATTTCAATGACAACAACGAATGATGCAAAAATGAAATCATAGCAACAAAAATGAGAACACAGTCGCTCAAGTCAAAATGATGATTCTTCCTTAAACAACAATTTGGTTGTTAAATTTGGTTTTTAAATTTGGTTGTGGATTTGGTCGTATTTAGTTGTATTTGAAATTGATTTGTGTGTTTTGGACGTATTTGGTTGCAGATAATTTATTATAATTATAAATTGTTGGTATTTTTAGCTGTTGAAAACAGAGATTTAATATCCGAAAAAAACAGGGGCTTTAAAACCCGTAAAATGGTAAAAACAACAGCTTGCTGCCAAAACAAAGGTTGATTAACCCCGAAGATAAGTTCTCGAAAAGATTAAACAATGAAATATTTGTTAGGTTTCGTTTAATTTTAAGAGGAATTAATAAATATTTCGTCGGGGTCTGATTATTTAATTATTTACTAATTAGGGTTTTGAATATATTAATAAAATCAAGAAATGATTATATAATCATTGCAGGCAACTTGTAGTCAAGAATGATTATATAATCATTTCTTGCTTTGTATTAATATAAAACAAAACCCTAATAAGCAAATATTTTAATAATCAATCACGCCAACTTCTCATCGGGCAAAATTTTCCTTTTTTGATTTATTTTTTGTGGTCTGTATTTGAATATATTAAACATTATTTTTTAATAAGAAAAAATGGACATTTACTGACAACATGTAGTCGGGATTGCAGACAACACATTTCCGACAACTGTTTGAACTTATCGCTTCGAGGCTATGTTGACTACACATTTACTGACAACTTGTGGTCGGGAAAACCTATAACGACAACAAGTAGGTTAGAAATATATTAAACATTATTTTTAATAAGAAAAAAATGGACATTTACGGACAACATGTAGTCAGGATTGCTTAAACCTATTCCGACAACACATTTCCGACAACTGTTTGAACTTATCGCTTCGAGGCTATGTCGACAACACATTTGCCGACAACTTGTGTAGTCTGGATAACCTATAACGACAACAAGTAGTCGGGAAAACCCACCAAATGGTTATCGGGAAAAGTGGTTTTGTTGAATGATAGTGTAAATTGTGTGGTCAAGGATGGCTTAGAAGAACAAATTGCTGCCATAGCTAATATTGAAAATGCGGTGAAATGTTTAAGATAAACTTTCTCTATATTTCAAGCCTTTAAAGATTGTGTAAAGAGAGAAAAAAATAATTACCAAAGGAAGCCGTCTTAATTTGAAAACTCGATGGAATCTACATTTTCATGTTGAAAATGGCACTTAAGTTTGAATAGGAGTTTGAAAGGTGTTCCTTTAAATTTTGCTTTATAACTATATACTTTACCTTTCTGGTTTGTGTTAACTGCCAATATTAGGTTAATTTAATAATTAGTTTTTAAATTATTACTATATGTAATATTGTTATTATAAATATCATTATAATGAAAGAAAGCGACATGCATAGATGCATGGAAACATAAACATCTTTAGTTTATGTCTTAATAGACTTTAAGCGGTGGATTCTAGTTAAAAATCATATTTTCATAGTGAAGTGGAACTGGTTGAGTACAAGAATGATAAAAAAAGTGATAAAGTGTGACAAAATTGAACCTTTTATGTTTTGATATGTTTTGGTAAGCAATTTGTGGAGCTTTGAAGATTTTCTATAATGTGACAAACAAATTTTCGAAGTCTAAATATGCGACTACAAATTTGCTTTTATGTGAGTTTTGTAAAATGCATTCAAGTATAACAACTATGTCTAGAAGCATTGATGAGAAGAAGAAAGTCATAGGTTTATCTATGAAACTATGAAAACTGGGTGGGTTTGAAAAATATAAGAATAATTTAGACAACTTTAATTTGTTATATGTGGCTCTAGTTGATATAGACCCCTGAAATAAGATGTCATCTTGGGTTTTGTTTAAGTTTGATTAATGGTAAGGGTTCCAACAAGGTCCAAGAAATCAAGGATCTAGTTAAGGTAACATTGATGGAGTTATTTGAAGTTTGATGTGTATAAGTCAAAATTAGATAAACAAGAGTGTCAGAGTATATCCTTTTCCACAAGTAATTTGGTTGATGATGATGCTTTTATTTTGAAGGAAGGTTTTTAAAGTATTTAGAGGAAGAAGGTGGAAACACTACAACAAACATGCGTTTTCCAGACAACAAGGCGGAGAGTTTTCC
This sequence comes from Stevia rebaudiana, assembly GCA_009936405.2. Lineage (NCBI taxonomy): Eukaryota > Viridiplantae > Streptophyta > Magnoliopsida > Asterales > Asteraceae > Stevia > Stevia rebaudiana. The sequence continues at coordinate 3,120,416 of WOUH02000022.1, read as the reverse complement.
CGACAACATGTTGTCGGCAAAGGTTTTCCCGACAACGTGTTGTCGGCAAAAGTGTCATCGGCTAAGTGTTA
>WOUH02000022.1:3091768-3120245 GCA_009936405.2 Stevia rebaudiana | reverse complement strand
ACATTTATAATTCCATGTTCAATATATTTTAAGATAATCGACTCACATTTTACAATATTGTCGGTTTTATAACGCGTCCTCTTTATAACTCTCGTTTACCGTCACTCACGTTTATATATATGTCGCGAATCAAATAATAATTATAACAACGCACGAATAAGTATAATGAATATGATAAAGGTTTGGCGTGCGGTTATACCTTCCGATTCGGTTCGCGTTCGCGAACCCGGTTAGATAACCGTGAACCCACTTTAAGATCCGAGTACACTGATCGACTCGTTTTCATGTCACGAGTTTAACCGAACACGCAAGCTGACCAGATCTGACCCGTTGACCATGTTGACCAGGTTTGACCTGTGTTGACCATGTTGACCAGGTTTGACCTGTGTTGACCGAACCCTAATTCATGACAGTAACCAAAATCATCACCAAAACAATCACCACTACCAGCACCGTTGGCCATATCCCTGCCAACAACCGTCACCACTGCGGGTCTGCCGGCCGGAGGCCCTGGCCGCCGGAAATCTGATCACATACGAGTATAGGTCAAGAAGATAACCAAGATCGGTGTTGATGAACAAAGATATCACAGATTGAAGCTGGTTCGAGTGATTCTTACCTTATTATGCCAAAATCGGGGCAAATCGAACCTACTACAGTCGCGAGTTCAACCTTACCTTCAAACCTCACTCTATCCGGCGAAGAACCACCACCGTCGACACCCTATTTACCCGAATCGGGCTGTCATTCATCGTCATCTGCTTCGATGTGGGTGTGGACAAGAACAAAACCGCCATTTCGTCGCCGCCTAGCCTTGAATTGCGCGGACCAGAACCCCCAAGCCACCATGACCAACGACTGTAACAGAACCGCCAAAGCTTCTGGTCGTGGTCCCCTTGCCCCGTTTCTGCCATGGCGAAGGGAAGGAGCAAAAAGGGGGCTTCGTAGCTACTGTGAAGAGGGAAGGGGAGGGCTGCCGATGAGTTGTTGCCGGCGCGTGTCGGTCGACCAGAGGACTGCCGGAGCTCTCTCCCTTCCTCACGATCTTCGTTTCTCTCTCTAAGATCCTCTCTCTCTCTCTAACGGCTGGAACCATTTCTAGGGTTTGAGAATGAGAAAGATAAGATGATAAATGATATATATTTGCTAGGGTTTTCAAGTGTTATATCGCGTATAAGTCACGTACGCGGTCCGGTCTCGTGACATGAACACTATAATCGAATTTTATTTTGGGACTAAGACGTTACGAGAGCAATATTATTTGGTTTTAAAAATATTAATTTCATTGGTTAACACTAATCCGGTGACCAATTACGTTAAACGCTTCGCTCTCGCGTATTTACTGAATTTAAGCGGCTTGCGCATTTTCACGCACCGAATGTTATTTTTCTCTTTCTGATGTTATTAATATTTATAATTAAGTATAAAATACTAATATTTACTTTGGTTCGCGTGCCGTGACGGTTAATCGGTTAAATCTGGAGATTACGCGTTAAACGCGGTTTAACCGTTTTACGCGCGTACTTTGCGTTTTGTCATTCTGAGTATCATTTTGTTCTTTTAATAATAATATTTATATTATTATAAATCTTGTAGATAATTAAATCTCTGGATTCTGTTAGTTCCGTTTATCAGTCGCGTAAGCAGTTAATTGTTCGTTTTTCATTTGTAGGCTCCCATAATTCACATAAAGTCTTGCCAAGCAAGTTCGATAACTTATATGGGCTTGTATTTTGTTGATCATGGCTTAAAAGGGCCTAAACCCTTATTGGGCCTTGCTTGATTAGTCCATTGGGCCAAAATCCATTACCGAAATTTGTCAAATGTTACATATAAGCTAATTCATATTGAAATAACGAAGAACAAACAAGATTTATTAAGAAGATTTCAGTCAATGTCGAATGCTTTCAATAACAACTGATTATAACTCCCTCTCAGCTGATGATCTCTCAAAATATCTATTCATGAGTAGTTGCTCACACACGAGCAACCACTATATATAAGGTGTTGGATGTCACCCATGATGTCCCATCATGAAAGCGACGTGCAACAACCGTAACTGCTAACTACTGATGTCATTACAAGAACTACTGACAAAATTACAATATAACAACTGACTATACTTAACTACTGATAAACTTAGGTGAACAACTAATACATTCATCAGTTGTTCTTCTATTATATCTATTCTTTGATCTTCAGTTGTATCAGCATCAGTCTTTATTCTTCATTTGTTGTACTTGATCAGTTCTTGATACCATCAGTTGTTATCATCAGTAGGAAGGAGAAAACTGTATCAGTTGATAAGTGATGATCAGTGGTTTTGCTTTATCAGTTCTTTTATATTCCAACAATTGACTACAGTATGTGTGATTCAATCTGTGTTATACACATATTTATTCAACCAATGCAAAACACATAATTTTTAAAAATATTTTGTATATTCAACCCGTGTAACACACGAGATTTAACCTAGTACTACTTATAAACAGGAAATTAAACTAGCATTAAATACAACATGCTAAAATCCAGCGTAATCTATAGCATAAACACCTCTCCCTAGACAGGACGTCAATCGTCGGGATACGGTTCATCTCTGCTCTCCAAACAAACACATTGCATTGATTGTCAATTCTTGTTGCTTATATTAATTAACACCGCATCCAGACAATATTTATAGCAACGACAAAACTCTTTGCTATAATTACCGGATAGAACTACTGAATTATGAAAAAAAACAAACATGGGTTATAACTAAGCTATCTACTCCGTTGCCAACATGTGCTAGAGCCAATCAAGAGAATCACTATCTTAAAGTTCTTATCCATTTGGAAGCTAATACACATTCTCAACCAAGAAACTTAGTGGCACATGACCCCAAAACTTTCCAACGAACCTAACTTAGAAGCATAATTAAGGAGGCACCAACTTGTGGGTCTCGAGTTACACCAAGTGGCTTAAAGCTATGTGCTACCTAGTACGTACATATATGGATTTTGCTTTGTGTTTTAATGGTTTTATTATAGACAGGCTGGCTTTCTTTGATTTTTCCACTTTCAGATAATATATGGAATCTTCTAATGCATCAATTCATATATATCAACTTCGTTCACGTTGTGGAAATTTGACCCACGCGCCAGCTACCATCATTATTGCCATTTTAGGCCCCATCTAGGGCTATTCTTTGCATGAACAAGTCAAGACCTATATACTTTAATAGTTTAATTCATCATATATCATTAAATAATTATTTTAATATATTCTAATCTAGGTTTCGTTAGGGTTTGGAGCTTCCATCAAATAGTCGAGACTTACCCAATAATCATGAGAGCAACGGACTAAAAGCAAGGATTGTTGGATACAATATTCCAACGATCTTGCAACAAAACTTAACGAATCTTAGATCGAGGCCATAGGACGATACTTTCACAAAACAGATCAGTCTTAACTCGAAGCAGACTTAACCACTGGTACAAATTCATTTTTTAAGACGGTTAAAATGGATTTAACTGCCTCAAAAGATGTCGACTTAAAAAATGATCTTTCACATTATGCATTTTATATGGCGGGTGAAAGAAGCGCCTCAAAAAATGTGGCATTTTATATAGCGGTTAAACCGCCTTAAAAAATTAGTTCTCCTTATCTCTACAACTATCTCCTTGATGATCATATGCCTCAAGCGCAACATCTTCATCATGGTGGGAGGAAGATCTAAGCTACATAAATAGGTTTGAAAAGCATAAGCATATGCGTAGATGATTATTTGGATTTAATTATGGAATCAATGTAACTTGTACCATACAATGTTGATATATTTATTTTGTAAATGAGTTGGTACATCATCCAAGCGATAAAAACCAACGAGGAGCAAGAGAAAAGGTTTTATTTTTTCATTTCCTTAACCGCAAATTTGTATTAAGCATTTATTAAAAGTACGTACAATTACATCAATGAGCAACAAGCCATTTGAGAATTTGTGAAATGTTTGTTACTATTATTCAATCTAAATGGTCGTTTCAATTCTTGAATACGTACAAAAAGTTCTTAATTTTAAAAAGCTAATCGTTAGCACAGAATATATTGCTCATGGACTCATGGGTAATATTTAGAAATATATTGAATTAGAAACGCAAGGAATTGAATCGGGGTTCAATTTACATAGATGAAACACAAAAAACTTTCTTTGTTCGTGTATACTATTTTTCAAGATATATAACGCATGCCTCATTTTGACAATTCTACATACTCCCACGTGCCTGTTGCATGGACCGGTGCAAACCAAATTATCAATAGGATATAATCCCTTGAAAATTGTTCTAGCGCTTACATTTTAATTAACCTATCACATTTTGATCGATTCCTAATTAATATGATCAATTAAACATGATTTTTTTTAACAGCATAGGATCTCGCGTGCTATCCACCGGAAACCGGACGATGTAGCCAAGGTCGATTCCTCGAACTCCGTGAGACCATACCCCCCAGATAAGCAGGAACCGGATGGAATCCGTAAACCATCTCCCCTCCTCGGGTTTGAACCGGTGACCTCTATTCGATGTGCACTTTCTCCCCATCATAGGAAATTACACAGAGCAATGCTCTGGACAAGATTTGAACATTAGACCTCCCAAATGGAGAGCCCCCTATTGAAGAATTAGATGGAACTTGTAAGTCCAGCAATAACAGTGTTGATTGCAAAAGACATGATGAAGATCTGACTATCTGGGTCCCCGACTCCCCGTTTAGGATGCACTGTTATGATGGGATGTTTGAGAGGGAGGCTACGACTTCTCTTTAGGGTTACGAATTTGAGTAAGGTGATAGATGATCACATTTGTGACCTGTTGATGTTATATATATAGCCTCTCAGTTTAAGTGCTACCAAGAGTAAACCCTAATTAGAGTGTATGGTCAATTATACCCATCATACAATTAACTAACTGTTTGGGTATTTAAGTAATTCTTCAAACATGGTAGACATATAAATACTGCTAAAAGGAGAAACGTAATCCTAACAAACATGGTACGCGGGTATGTTAACCAACTCAAAGTTACCCTCATTCTTTTGAACCGAGGCCTTAAAAGCAACCATTCATATACTCAACAGAGTTTCTTTCAAATCTATCCCTAAAACTTCTTATGAACATTGGATATGAAGGAAACTTACTCTAAGATATATGAAATTATTAGGCTACTTTGCCAAATAATAAACTCTATAATTCCTTCTTAAAGAAGCTTGAGATGTAAGCAATAACTTGTCACTTCATCGGTCATCCCGATCACCCAAAGGGTTATAGATTTTATTATCCTTGTCCCGTCACTCAAAACAAAGCATGCTTTGTCCCTAAGGATTTTAAGATCAGTCGGAGCAGTAAAAATCATTATCTTAATTGCAATAAGTACAAGACGCGGGGGGAGACACTTGTCGAAAAATTTACTTCCGATCACTCCTCTTGTACACAATGCTACTCAGAACCTCACTGCACCACCTCCTACACACTTAGAACTTAACACTTCTCCAAATGTACCTGAAAATGAAAGCATCACTAACGATCAACATCAAAACAATACCCATGATGTAACTGCCAACTTACTCAGGAGGTCATCTAGGTCTAAACACCTACCAATTTTGATGATTATTTAACCTACCTGACTAAAACTAAAATGGAAGCAAGAAAGTTTATAGATCCTACCTCTTATCATGAAGCCATTAGTAGTAATCAATCTTCTAAATAAAAACAAGCTATAATTAACAAGCTTGTTTCCTTGAAGAAACAAATGTTTTGGGATTTGATACAACTACCTAACGGAGACAAACCCGAAGTATTTAAATGGGAATTCAAGACAAATTAAATCCAAATCAAAATGTTGAACGCGACAAAAATATATTGATTGTTATTTCGAGTTGGAAAATCTTTTTATTTTTCTTACTTCTTTGTTGTGTGTTATGTTCTTTCAGAACCTAAAAAAGGAAGTCGGTTAAGTTAGTTTGAGTCCAAAACAAATAAAAGAAAAAAAAAATTGAAGTATGAAAAAGATACTTGTCATTTGAACAACATTGAATGATTTTCCAGTATGAAAACGGATGCATCAATATTTCTACGGTTTAACAACAAAGTTTTTAGTTTTTGAACTCAACATTTGTTAAGATGGATTGAACATTTACAAAATAATATTTTGTTTTTGATTTGAAACATTAGCAGAAATGCAGAATCATGTCATTTGTTTTTAGACTTGAGCTATTTGCATTCAGATTTTGTATATTGTTAATGATTTTAAATTAAATTTAAAGAAATACGGTTATCATAGATTCAAACGTTAAAACAATAAAAAGAACATATTGAATGGAATGTAAGGCCGTAAGGGTCTGAACACAAAAGGTCGAAGACCTTAAGATTGACTCTGGTCAACTCGTCAGTCAACTGAAAAGCTTTTTCCATATTCAACTTCCTTTTACTAATTTTCCAACCAACCATTTTTTTTTTCTTCTATTGTCTGTTTTAAGATATTTATTGCAGGATGTGCGAGTGGTAATGATAACAAAATATCACACACAGAGTCATGACATGTGTGACATTATAGTAACGTATACACTTTTACTCGTATATAATTCTTTAGTTAGATATTGGTTGATAAACAATGAGTTACACATTGATAAATAAAATCCATATGTGAATCACTTGCTAAACCATAACATCATTTTTCTGAAAGAAGAGGAAGTAGAAGCGTGAAAAGCCAATTCCATTGCTAAAGTTAGGACATACAATTTGATTAGTTTTTATATAGTTATAATAGTTTTACACAATAAAACATGGAAAATGTCTAGAAATGTAATCAACTTTCAGTTTTTTTCAATTAGGTCTTTCATACTCACAGTTATGTTTCATTTAAGTTACTATACTTTAGGATGTGTTCTAATCATGTACCTTTTACCTACAATTTTTTTTATTTACATTATCAACCATCATAATTTTCAAAAAATAAAATTTGAAATGACATAATAACTTAATGATGTAAGTAAAATATACAATATAGGATTGGAACACTTATTTAGAGTAAAGTTGCTTGATTAGAACAATAAATAATATGAGTATTTAAGTGACGTAATTAAAACAAAGTATCCTTTCATCCAAAAAAAATATTAATAATAGTATTACCTGTGTTTGAGAGCAAATGTTGTATAAGAAAAACATATAATCTTGAAAGCAAAACGAGAAAAACCAATAAAATCATAAAAGGTACATACGAATATTAACTTATGTTTGCTTTTATTTATACGAATTATATATGTGACACTTTAACACATGTATAAATGCTTATTAACTTAACTTATCCATTAATTTTTTAAATTGTGTATGTGAACAATTTAACACATTAAAATACAACGAAATGCTTATATACTTATCCGCCGTCACCACCACCTCCGTCATAGATAGCTAGCTGCATAGAGAATGTGTGTGTTCCACAAAACTGTTTTGCCCTTTTTTTAAAATACGTGACATTTAGAATTCAATATGCACTTTTAAATTAAGTGATCAAATGTGTTCTACAAAAAATCAAGCATTTTTCCATAAATTTCAACTTAGAATCCTAATATCATTCAAGTTAAACCACTCAAGAAAATGCAATACACTGATTTTATAAGCATAATACATACTATCTTGAGGTGCAACTTGCATTAAAAAACTCACACACATCACAAGAGTAGTATGCAATTAACACAATAATTTGTTTATCAATATCCATAAACTCAATTTAAATTAAACAATGTAAATACATTTGAATTAAATTAATGTTCACATCATTCACCTTTGTACACCGGTTTCCGCTTCTCCGCAAATGCAACCAATCCTTCTAACCGATCATTCGTGTGCAAGGTTTGTTCATAACAGTCTTCTTCAACACAGTAATATTCAGTAACAAACATCAACTAAATCGTTCAAACAAAGTAAGACTAAAGATTGGAACCCGAATACGCGACTAATCCACTTGCACACGCGTCTTCTAGCTTCCAATCCGATCACAGCAGCTTCCAAATGCTTCCTTGCCTTCAAAAATCGCCTCTAAGCTCCAGAAATTCGATCCTCTGGCCGCAACCCCTTCTGATCTTTAAGTATTTGAAAGTTAGGGTTTTTTTACACGACAGATGATCTCGCGGCACGCAAGAAGTAGAACAACCCTCCCTCGCGTGGCGCGAGGGAGTGAAAATCGGGAGCCCGTAAATGGTCTCCTCGCGGCACGCGAGGATGTAATCTCCCTCCTGTCGCGTGGCGCGACAGGATGCTTCTTCAGATTTGTTTGTTTTTGGTTCCCGTTCCTTTCGCGAGCTCGTTTCTTCCATGTTGTGGCTCGTTTACACTTCTTTTCTTCCAGAATACCTGCACAATGAATATTCTCTAAGTGTATGCAGAATTCAATCAAAACAAGACTAAAACTATACAAAAACGACTCAAAATACAATAGAAAAGATGTTCGTTTCACGACACATGAGTTTCAGTCCACCCTTAACAGAAATCGTCACTAACGTTTCAAGCCTGAACAATTTTTGTCTCTAACGTTTTAAGTCTTAACAATTTTTGTCTCTAACGTTTCAAGTTTTAACAATTTTTGTCTCTAACGTTTCGAGTCTTAAAAAATTCCGCCCCTCACAATTTAAGCCTTAACAGTTTTTTGTTTACGGTCGACAAGAACTGTTAAAACTTGAAACATTAGGGACGAAAACCGTTAAGGGTGGACTGAAACTATTAAGCCGTGCAAACCTTATAGAAGAGAACCGCATTTTAATCTATTTAAATTTTAAATTTGATTTTTTTCTTTAATTTATATAATTACCAACTAAATTTAAGAAATTAATATTTAGATAGTTTGTAATGAATAATCTTAAAACCTCAAACTATAATTTATTATTATAAAAGTGTTAGACATTTATTTTAAGTGTTCACACCATAGTAACTTAATATATATATATATATATATATATAATGAATGATAAAAAAATTTAAATGTTGATTATGTAACCCCGTGTAATGCACGAGTTTTAAGCTAGTTGGATAATATAGAACTAAAGGTGTAATGGAGAATAGTGATAAAGGATAAGCAAATAATAATCAGATAACATATATTTATTTAGATAATAGTTGGAGGAAAAATCTACAACTTAGACTAAAATAAGATTATTGTAATATTTTTGAGAATGTGTGTAACAAACGCAATATTCAACTATACTATACCAACGCCCATGGTCTACTTAGTTTAGCTTAAAAGTGATTATTTTGTCAACCCTTTTATCCAGGGACACTTGGAGTTTGTTTTAATGGATATGGTAGGGGTTCAAGTCCCACAATACACACAATGGATGAATATTATTGCTAGATTTTAGGAGGTGTAGTCGGATAATTTCTTGCTATGCATCTAAACTTGAGTTCGGAATAAATAGGGTTACACATGAAAGAAAAATGCTTATAGTAGAGAAAAGGATGGTATTAATATTTAATAAAAAGAAGCGACTTACTTGAATATTTGATGCTTCCTCAAGTTCCTTGATTATGACTTCCATTGAAGGACGATCAGCTTCTGTTACTCCACAGCATCTATATGCAATTTTTAATAACACATTAAAAGAATCTTTACTAACTCCTTTTTTTAGTATACAATTCTTTTCATCGGCTTTTTCCTTCAAATTCGGATCTATGATTTCGTTTAATATTGTTCCCTCTTCAAAGTAACGACATGCAATGGTAGGAAGCCCCTTCTCATTTTTTACATAATAAATTTCATCATAGTGTGCCTTCCCACACAGAATTTCAAATAAAATTACTCCAAATGAGTAAATACATGATCCATTTTTCAACTTTTCTATCTTCATATATTCTGGATCCAATTGCACTTTTTGTGTAACAATATTAGGGGTATTGAGAACATTGGCTTCGTTATTAGCAGAGTTTAACGTGGAAAGCCAAAAGCAAGAAATCTTCGCCCTCCATTTGACATCCAATAAAATGTTGGCACTGTTTATATGAAAACCTATTATTCTTTGTTTGTCTTGTGCGTTGGTTTGAAGGTAATTCAATCCATGTGCAATATCAAGAATGATTTGTATACGTTTTTCCCATGCAAGATTAGCCATCGTTTGGGTGTTTCCTAAACAATCATCGAGACTTCCTCTGAAAACATCCTCGTAAATAAGAATCATCTCACGATTTTCACATGAAAAACCCATAAGAGAGACTATATTAGGATGCTTAAAACTAGCAAGCATTTCAATTTCTGCAAAGAACCCTTGTTTACCATGACGGTCTTCTCTTTTGAAGATGCGTTTTAAAGCTACATTGCTGCGTCTTTTGGGCAGTTCACCACCATTATTCTCTTCTATTTGGGCTAAACTTTTGCTATCAAAATGATCAAGAATTACATTGTACATCATGCCATACGCGCCCACACCAATGTAGTACTCAGCAGCAAAATTCTTAGTAGAGGACACTATATCACTTAGTCGAAACTTCATGAGTACCGAGGTTTTACCCTTTAAGAAATAAGAAGAATGTTATGCTCTATACATGCTAGCAAGGAAAACAATGATCGAAATTAAAAAGAATAATGTCCTTTATAAATGGGAAACAAAACTATGTTATATTAGTGCACCCTCCAAACAATGTTAGCGATACAAATTACCTTATAAAAACAAAACCTTAGAAACTCAACCCGAATTTCAAAGCTTGAAGTAATACTTAATAATTGAAAATTCAGATTTATCCCTTTTGACCATTTTATTCTCATTTTTCTTTGACAGATCATGGCAGAAGTGTGTGTCTCCTATGTTTCCACCACTAAATAGAAAACACATGCCACAATAAAGCGCGCCGACGACTAACTGAGAAATCATTAAATCAAATGACCTTATTGAGAAGCCAAACGACTATACTCTATGGACCTCTGACCATACTAAAAGGTCAAACAACCATATTAATATTTTTCAGGTGTATATAAATGAAACAACTTCACTAAAAAGTTAGCGGCGATTATATTTACAGAGAATATTTCGGAATGTCACAATTCACAGGGTACATTTTGAGAATAAATATATCAAAAAGACATTCTTGGAATTCAACTTTGTGATCAACAAAGACTAGTTATAAAAATGTTTATAAACCAAAAGTTAGTATATAAACATGACAAGCTTATTATTAGTAAAGCTTTAATCAAGGTTCATTGTTAGAAACCAAACCTTTAAAACCTCTTAAAAATAAACATTAATACAACATATTTCCTACTTTCAATAACTTGCATAAAAAAAAATTCTTTTTATATACTGAAGTAGTTAATAATAGTTACTTTCTTAGTTACTAAGATTAATAATTCAACAAGTTCATAGGTTGATGATTTGAAATTATGAGCTATATATTAATCGTATATTTTTTTTCTGAAATGATCATGAAAATGTACCCTACTTGCTTACAATTAGGGATAAAATTACCAAGGAAAATAATTCATAATATTAGCTGACAAGTGACATACTTGAAAGTGTAGAGCATCCTCGAGCTCCTTAATGATGTCTTCAATTTTTGGACGCATAACTTGAGTTTCTGCCAAACATTGATGTGCAATTTTTATAAACGCATCCAAAGACTTTTTATTCGGTCCTTTATTTACGGTAAAAATGTATTCATTAGATTCTTCCATCATATTAGGGTCAATCAATGCCTTTATTGTTCCTTCGTTCCAACGTCGTCTTGCAACGGTTGGTAGCCCGTTGTCATTTCCCACGTTGTAAATTGAATCATAGGCCAACCTCCCAGATAAGATCTCAAATAAGACTACTCCAAAAGAGTAAATGTCAGATTCTTTTTTATATTTGTATGTTGATGAATATTCTGGATCAAGGTACACTTCTGTGCCTGCAACATGCACTGTATTAATAGTGCTCGCCTGTTGATTCTCAGGATGGAATTTGGATAGCCCAAAATCAGCAACCTTTGCATTCCACTTATCATCCAACAAAATGTTTGCGCTTTTTATGTCTCGGTGTACTATCCTTTGTTTGCCCTCTAAGTTGGCGTGAAGATAATTCAGCCCGCGTGCAACATCAAGACAGATTTGTATACGTTGTGCCCATGTAACATTAGCAATTGTATTGTTTTCCAAACAATTATCAAGGCTTCCTTTTAAAGCAAACTCAAAGACAAGAATCATTTCATGATTTTCCATAGAAAATCCAAGAAGAGATACAATGTTTGGATGGTTACAACTGGTAAGCGTTTCAATTTCTCCAAAAAAACCTTCTTCCCCTTCCTTATTAAAGATGCGTTTTATAGCTACCGTGCTTCGTTTTTTTGGCAGTTCATTTTTGTTCTTCCAGTCAGATGATGATATATTTTGGATATCTAAATGCTCAAGTTCTGCTTTGTACACCATACCGTATCCCCCTGACCCTATACAATATCTTCTATCAAAACTATTTGTGGCCAACATTATATCACTTAGTTTGATCTTCAAGCGTTCCATTATTTCCTTCTACAAAATAGAGTTTTAAGTAAGAAGAAATTGTTTCAGCTTAAACATGCCAGCAAGTTTAACGAAATTAACATAAGTGGGGAAGCTGATCAAATGAAAAGTCATTTTTGCGTATATAGCCTAAGAAGGATTTCTAAAAAAAAAGTTTAAATCAACTCAAACAAACTTCAATTCAACTTATTCCGGCAGCGTTAAAACTGTCTCGTAAAAATCTCTCATCTGAGTTTTTGAGATTTAGCCTTCAGGTTTAAAATTAACATTTAGGTCTTAGTTTTAGCATTTAGCTTTAAAACTTAGCTTTTTTAGGTTTAAAATTTAGCTTTTAGGGATTAGCCTTATGATTTAACTTTATAGTTTAAAGTTTAGTTTTGGGAATTAGGGTTTTAGCATCTAGGGTTTACCTTAAACATTTAGGTTTAGATTTAAAGTTTGACTTTATATTTTAACCGTTAGGGTTTAGCTATTGAGTGTTAACGTTTAGGGTCTAAAGTGTAGGGTTCGACGATTTTAACGCCACTAAAATTAGTTTAATTTGAGTTCGTTTGAGTCAATTTTGATGTTGTTAAAATACTTTTTAGGATACTTGGGCAAAATTGACTTTTTAAAGCATTCACATTTGAAACTTCATAAAATATGTAAGTGAGTTCCATATATTATAGAGATTGGTTGAGAGTGGTTGTGAGTGGACAGATATATAGAAACTGATGAAACCAGTAAATATATAAAAATACTATTCATTAAAGTAAATAAGAGAGAAAAATGTAATGATAAATATTTTAATAAAAATATTATTAGCTTGAATATTAGAGATGAAGGTAATGATAAAAGTATAAAAAAAAATTAAATGAATATAAGAAAAAAAATAGTGAAAGATATAAAAAATTATTATTTAATTAAATAGAAGAGTGAAAAAGTAATAATTTTTAGTGAAATATAAAGATTAATAGAGACCAAATATAAATGCTTTTAACGTAATCTTTCTCTATTTAAGCATGTGTCCAGCTCACAGGCTTATTATCAACTTTAATGGCCTGGTACCATAATCATAAAGGGTGTCCATAATCACTTTAATGGAAATATATATCCAAATCATTTGATGGCCTGGTACAAAATCTTTATTTTTACTTTTTTCTCATAAATATAAATATATAAAAATAAAGAGAATCCTGATTGTAGGTTCAATTTAATGCTATTAAAACAAATACCAAAATCACAAATCAAAAGAAAACAATTACCGTCAAGCTATTGAATGATGTGGCTTTATCTTCAAGAGTGGAGAGCTCCTTTGAAAACAAACATAAAGGAAAATAAATCAGTAAACAAAAATCTCATTATGACATAAGTATGAAAGTATACAAAACAAAGTCTTACAAAATTTTCTGGTTTCCTTTGAATTTCCAACGCGTTCTCAAGTTCTTTAACAATCTCTTCCATAGTCGGACGTTGCACACTTTGTTGACTCAAGCAGTTATAAGCTGTTTTCGAGAAGATGGTCAAGGATTGAGTATCCATTTGATTTCTTAGATTAGGATAGATAATAGCATCCAACTTTTCCGTTATAACATAATCTCTAGTAATTGGTTTCCCCCCAGAAAGGATATCATACAATAACACACCAAAAGAATAAACATCATATTTCGGTGTCATACTTAGGGTGTTCCTATATGTGGGATCTTTGTAGGGAGACGTATCCAAATAGTGAGAGATGAGAAGGCGATGCCCCCAATTACCAGGATATTTTGTAGAAAGTTCAAAACCAAATACCTTGGCTTCCCAATCTTTATCAATTAAAATTTTAGAGCTACTAATGTCACAGTGTACGACATCATAATGAATGTAATTCAATGCACGCGCAACTCCTAAACAAATTTGCAGCCTTTGAGACCATGTGAAATTTTGATCATGTAGATGTTGATTGAGACATCCGTGACCTGCATGCTCGTAAATGATGAACTTCTCACCATTCTCATCACAAAAACCAACAACTGAGGCCAGATTTTTATGCTTGAGATTAAAAAGCATCGTGAATTCTGTCCATAATTCGTACTCCACTTGCCCGGATATACCTTCTAACTTTCGTGCAACAATGTCAATAAATTGACCGGAGCGCTTGAGTTGTCCTTTGTAAAGCTTTCCGGCCCCACATTGTCCAAGAATGTTTTCATCAGCAAAGTTGTTGGTGGCTAATGATACATCTTCAAGAGGGATATGTAAGTGAGCAAACTCGTGGAGTGAAAAAGACATAATGTTTCCATATGCCTAAGTAAAACAATAAAACAAATAGGATTACAGGTAGTCAAGCACACATATATATTAAAGAGAGGGAGTTATAAGTGTAGGTTCGTTAATTATTTCTTTCCATTTTCTTCTTTTGCCTTTTCTACAATTCAGTAAAACGTGTTTGATTTCCATTAAGGTCTATAGAGACAGCAAGTACATGTCGGCATAACTGAGGTTATTGCGATGACAATTCGTTGGTCAAAGCCTTCTCAGAATTTGACCAACTAGCGTCTGTTCATGTGTCATCAGTATATACTATATAGGCTAGAGGGTGGAGCTAGAGAAATTTAGGAATGTGTAAGAAAATAGGTCTCAACGAAGTTGTCTGTATAAGGATGAATTTTTAATTCTTTTATATATTTGATTTTATATTTCTAGAATATTTAGAATATATATGCAAAAATTGGAATATTTAAAATAGAGTAAATTGTCAATTTCGTCCCTGAGGTTTGGGCACATTTGCCACTTTCATCCAAAAATTCTTTTTTTTTTCATCTGCATCCAAATTTTTTAATTTTCTTGCCATTTTAGTCCATTCGACTAACGTCGTTAAAAAACAGCCGTTAGTTGCAAAAAAAAAAATTTCTAATTTGCCATTTTCATCCAAAATTTTTTTTTCACCTTTTTTATTCTAGTTTCATTTTTTTTACCTTGCCCCTAAACTCGTTTTTCGGTCCGAATGTCGTTTTTTGACCCGGAACTCGTTTTTCGGCCCGGAACTCGTTTTTCGGCCCGGAACTCGTTTTTTGGCCCGGAACTCGTTTTTTGACCCGAAACTCGTTTTTTGACCGGAACTCGTTTTTCGGTCCGGAACTCGTTTTTTGACCCGGAACTCGTTTTTTGACCCGGAACTCGTTTTTCGGCCCGAACCTCAGGGACGAAATTGGCAATTTACTCTTTAAAATATTATGGGAAATTCTGGGAAAATAAAAGTAATAAAAAAATAGAAATTCACGTAATGTCTTAGCCATAGATGACAAGGAATGTTAATTAAAAATAAATGTTGTGAAGCTATTAAGAGATTCACGTAATGTCTTAATTAGCTATAGGTGACTAAGGATGATTTGAGTTAAAAACAAAACTTATTATTATTTAATGGTAGGCCCTATTACATTTCAACCACCCCATCAGCCACAACTCTATCATGTTTTGTACACATTTACACAATCATCAACTTTCAGTTATAAACTAATATGATGTTAGTCGGTTATTATTAAACTAGGTTACAAACCCGTGTATTATACAGGGTGAAAAATTAAATAGAAAGAAGATCTTGTGTAAAAACAATAGAAACAAATATTGGTTATTTATTTGCTTAAGGTAAACAAAGAGGAAAAGACATTAATATAAAAACTCATTTGTTAAATTTTTGAACTTCCCCCCACTCCTTTTAAACATTAATAACTTGTTCCAACATTATTTTTTTTTAAAACTGCACCATAAAAACGAGAGTTTTTTTCTTTAATTTGAGTACCATAAAGAGAAAAGCGTTCTTTTTTATTGTGCAATTTTTATAAAAAAAATAATGTTGTACAAAAAAGTTATGATTCTTTAGATAAAGGTGGGGGAAATTCAAAAGTCAACAAATGAGTTTTCATCGATACCCTTTTTTTATTTGTTTTACACACATTTGAATCCACTTGAATCTTAACCATTGATTAAGCAAATGGATGGACAATATTTGTTCATATTAGTTTTAGGCAAAAATAGTGTTTTTAACAGATCACCCCTATATAATCTGGACTTCAAATATTATCCTATATATATATATATATATATATATAATTATTATGCTGTGAACATTTAGAACAAATTAATGTTACACATTTTTATGATTATAAATTGTGGTTTGGGGTTTTAATATTATTAATTAGAAACAATTTAAATATAAATTTCTTAAATTTAGTTATAATATACAAATAAAAGAAATGTCAAAATTAAATTTAAATAGAGTAAACTGATGTTTTTGTCCATGAGGTTTGGAAGCTTTACAATTTCAGTTCATCGTTAACAATTTTCGTCCCTAACATTTCAAGTCTTAATAGTTTCCGTCCTAGTCTCTTAACAGAAAACCATTAAGACTTGAACCGTTAGACACGAAAACTCTTAGGAATTGAAACGTCACGGACAAAACTGTTAGACTTGAAATATTAAGGACGAAAATTGTTACAATTTATAACATTAGAGACAAAAATTAAACTTCTGCTTCCTCAATCTCAACTTATCACATTCTTCCTTCGATACCAACAATAGTAAACCACAAAAGAGTGGCAACTCGCGGTTGAGCTAAAAATCTCGCGATCCTCATTTTCCTTCTTGTTTTTCACCTTATGCTTTAGTGGGGCATCTAGCATATATATATATATGTGGTATATTAATTTCTACCAAAATCCTTAAACTTTAATGGTATACTACTGCACATTTTACTTCAAGGCTTTCATCTTCATGAATCATGGATCTTAGGTAAACAATCCCATTGAATATAAGAACATGTATACATACAATAACTTACTTGGTCCATTAGATGGTTGTCGAAAAGGATTGATAGCCCTTCGGTGGCCGATGGATCTCGAGAGAGTAAAATCTGGGAAAGGGATGATGCAAACAAGTTATATATGTAACCAAGACGTACATGTAAGTATATGAATAAATACATACAAAAGTATGTGCACACACGATTAACTAGTGTTTTCACCACATCATCTAATGATGTCGGTAGAAATACTTTATTATTACTAAATCCACCACATTAATTTGTGAACGCCCACTTGTTTCACAACATGTTATTATATTAACTCTAGAACAAGGAAATACAACATTTTTTCTAATAATTTTTACCGAGTCTTTCATAGTTTGGATTTAAATGAGATCTATAAAATATTTAATAACAATAATAAAAACAAAAATCACTTTGACTGTGATCTAGTGAAATCTTTTAATATAGTGACATTTCTAAACTAATGTAAAAAGTATTTTGTAAGTATATATGCGTAATACAGTGTCTAGAAACAACAATATTGTATGTATTCATGGAAAAAATGATCTTACATGATAATATTCGTGTTGAAGGTTGTTCAAGGCTTTCTCAAGTCTTCTGACAACGTCAGCGATCATTGGCCGTTGTTCTCGTTTCTGATGTAAGCAGTTATACGCCATCCCTGAGAAGACTTGATATGATTTTTGTTCCATTTGTTTTCGTAGATCTGGATTGATCATATCATCAAGCTTTCCCTCTTCATAATACGCTTTCGCGAGCTGACTTAATAACCTATCCTTTGAAATATTGAAGCGTTCGAGTTTTTCCACTGTAAACATTAGTGACCGATCCTCATTCTCGTCCGGAATAAATGCCCTCCTACCGCATATGACTTCGAATATTACCACACCCAACGAGAACATGTCCGACTTGTGGCTCACACTTTTATTCTTTTCATATGCGGGGTCCACATACCCATATGTGCCACTAACCTGATCAACATGTATAAGACTATAACGTCGAGCTGCTGGATTTTTCAGGGAAAGTTCACAAAGAGAGAGCTTTGGTTCCCAGTTGTGATCTAGTAAAATTTTTGAGCTCTTGATGTTTCGGTGTATAACGCTGAAATCACGTCCTACATCATAAAAGATGTAATTCAAAGCGCGTGCAATACCAACACAAATCTTCAATCGTTGCATCCATGTGAGAGTCGGGTCAGTTAGGTATTTGTCAAGACTTGAGTTGACTTCATACTTGGATATGATGATCATCTCTTCATTCTCGTCACAAAACCCTATGAAAGAGACCAGATTTGGATGATTCAGACAGGAAAGGATTGAGATCTGTGTGAAAAACTCTTTGTTTCCTTGCTCATACTTAGGATCTAACCTCCTTGCCACGATATCGATTATTTCTCCGGAATCTAAGAGTTGTCCCTTGTAAATCCTTCCAACCCCACCTTCTTTAATCAAATTTTGATCGGAGAAGTTGTTTGTGGCGGATAGAATATCTTCAAGGGGGATTTTTTTGTGAGCAAAATCTGTGGGTAAAGACATAACGTATGTGTTTATCAAGCAAATCGGAAGCTAACTGAGAGTTGAATTGGGTAGTAAATGAATTTGAAGGAAGGAAATGATACACAGATAACAAGTGATGCTTCAATATATGTGCATATATGGTCAACGTTAATTCTTTAATCCTAGAAGTAGGTACACGATATGATTGTTGTTTGGGTGGGGCTCGATTCTAGCCAGGAATGCCAATGGGTCGGGTTTAGGTAACCCAACTCCATACACGATTAAAAAACTCTCTCTCAAACCCGACGCAAAACCCGTCGGGTTTTATCGGGTATTTACCCATCAGGTATCCCTACCCGTTAATTTATCAAAAATATCCGTTGGATATACTAGGCTCAAACCTGTCGGATATTTATCAGGTAATTACTAATCAAAATATAATTGTTCCAACAAAACATGCTTAAAGTTTAACAAAATAACACTTACACTTGCGTTCGAGTTTTACTGAAACAAAGAAAAAACTTATTAAATATAATTGATTCTCATATGAAAAATAGCTATATAAAAAATAATTATACAAAAAGTAATTTATATTAAGTATATAATCGGGTAATCGGGACGGGTAAACGGATATATTACCAAATCCCATATCCGTCCCATATCCACGAAAATCCAGGGGTCACGGACCAACCATAGAACCCTGTTCAATAAGTGGAACGCATTAGCTGTCCGCTCTCTGGTTGGGCAGTGAGGGTCGGAGAAGGGCAATCACTCATTCTTAAATTTTAAAATTTATCTCATACCCGGCCCAAACCCATCGGGTTTCAAGTATACCCGTACCATATGCTGTGGGTTTCGGGTATACGTGTGGGGCTCGGGTTTTTTTTGCCATCCCTAATTCTAGCCCAACTTGGAGTTAGTAGACGGTGATACTCACAAGTGGTGAGAATACGTACAAGTTTCGTTGAAGATCATATGGTGTAGTTTTAGAAGTACTTAGTGTGTGTGAGTTTGTCGTTAAAAAAGACATAATTAGAAAGAAGTTGCAGTCCCTATGCTTTATTAATAATAACGATCCACGTTATAATATATGCTATGTTAATTTAAGTAGAGTTAATCTTCCTGTACTAATAAAAAAATATTTAAAAAGACACGTGATATTATTTTATGGCGCATGTATCCTTCTAACACTTGACAATTGTACATTCATTATCATAATTTTGGAAAACTATTATTTAAAAACTAATTATAAGTTTTTTTTATTTCTGCATGCAATGTGAAGTTTATTTCAATTTTATTTAAAATTTGAATAACTTTTAAAATTGGTAACTTCTGATAGCTTTTCTATATTTAAATTTTAAAAAATTGTCAACTTTAACAAACTTATAAAACATATTTTTGTTTCCTAATATAAAATACGATTTTTTTTAACAAAGTTTTAAAATTGAACATATATTTACTTTAGTAATTTACTAAATTATAGGTTTTAATTTAAATTATAAAATTTTATAAAATTATAAAATGGTATGGAAATTAGGGGTGTTCAAAAAAAATCTATATCCGAAATATCTTATATTTCGGATAATCCGAAAATTTGGATATCCGAATTCCGGATATCTGATATTTCGGATTCGGATAACGGATGCAGTTTTCAAAAACTTCAGATATTTCGGATAATCCGAATCCGAACTATATCTATTATTATTATCATTATATACATATATATGTTTTTTAATTCTATCGAAACCCTTAAGCAGATATATGCGCCGCTCCTTAAAGTTAAAAAACATAATTTCACTTCAATTTTAGTCTTCTCTATTCCTAATCTAGAAGACCTCTATCTTCTAATCGAAACGTGTTTGAAACTATCTTTGAATTTTTTGAATGTTGGAATGCTTAATGGTAGTTTAACTTAATCAATGAGATTTTTTTTATTTATTTTTAATTCGGATATGCAAATGAAAATCCGAATCCGAACTTCGGATATCCAAAATTTCTGATTCGGATTTTGGATAGTGAAATTCACTATCCGAAATTCGGATATCCAAACTACCGGATATCCGAATTTGAACACCCCTAATGGAAATGAGTTATATAATCCGATACTCATTTTCATATGTTACTCACTATTTACTTTTGATAAACTCATTTAACGTTTGTTAAACGCGTTTTGTAATATTTATGTTCATTCTACGTTTTATATTTTTTTATTGAATCTTTATATTATTATTTTTGTTAACAACAGTAAAATGGAAGCTAAATCATTAACCATGCTGAAGAACCTTGATCTTGAAGTAGAGTAATCAAACTATGGAAATTGTTGGACCTTAAAATCCTGAATCATGATTACTCGATTAAGATGATACTGACTAATGAAGAGATATGGAAGATCATTTTGTTTATACTCTTATTTATATATTTACTTGACAAATAACTATCATGTTTATAGAGTGTTAAAAAAGATCGATAACTATTCTTTAATTTCTGAACTTCAAATGGTACTTAACTTTTTCAGTGATCATGTACTCATTTATTGATTTTATATAAATCCTAATATAAAGATGTAAATTTAAGTACTGATATTTTATGTTTTCATGAAAATACAGCCTATTGAATCTGAATATGTAAAAATAACCATTTTAGATATTCAATCAGAACAAGCTGTTGCCAATAAGGTGATCACCTATTTGTTTTAAGTTATATTCTTTTAGTTATCCTGATAATATATTACTTAAAAAAATATCATAATATATTGCAATAAAGTCTTTGTATGCACATATTTTAGAGCATGTTTTTTCTCAAATAACTTAAAAAATAGAAATTGAAACAAATGAAAATCAATACATGGATTATATTTCTTATAATATACAAATGCCTACTTATTTATGATTTTACATATTGAATTTTCCCTCTCAACTTATTATATAATAAGTTTATATGTTAAAATCCATATCAGCATGTTTCTTACCATATATTTTTTTTTCATTCATTTTATAAGGAGCCTATATCCGTCATTGGTGACAATGACACTCTATTGTCAACTATCAAACGCAAGCTTATAGATGTTTATGATGTTGAAGAATGTTCAAGCAGTTTGTCTGGAATCAAAACCCATAATGTTGATGTTGAAGATACATGAGAAGGATTGATCACCGTAAAATACATTTCCTCTATTATGTTTTGTGACATCAATCAATAAAAGTCAAGGACAATCACCTTCATGTGTTCCTTTATATTTGAAAGATTTAGTGTTTACACATGGTCAATTATATGTTGCTTTATCAACAATGAAGAGTGAGGATGGTTTGAAGTTACTAATATTAGATAAAGAGTGAAATTGCACAAATAAAAGTACAAATGTTGTCAACAAGGAGGTATTCGCAAATTTGTGACAAATTCAGGTAACTATGTTGTATTTCGTTGCTCATAATGCCGAATATTTTTGTTCAACTTTAAAATGGTTTTACATACATTAATCATTCTTTTTACTAAAATATAATTGTTATTTCAACATGCAAGAACGTAATTATGAAAGAATTGTTTGAAAAGTTGAGTCGTTTTGTTGCTTTTATATAAAGATTTATGTTCTTTCTCATATCTCCATATCTTATCCTCCATGTTTTTGTATACACATCTCACTTGTAATTAGATTTGGATATAATATCATAATTGATAACGTTATTGACGTCATCTTCTTCATGAACAAACCAAAATATTTTACATCAAATAATTTTCCAAAAAAAATTAAAATAAATTGACCAAAATTTAAAAATAAATTATTCATAAAAGTTATAATTTTGTAAAGCCGTGTAGTACACGGGTATCTATCATAGTATAACTATATAAAGTTTCATTCAATTTTTATTGTTTATAAGGGGTGTTCACGGTTCGGTTTGAAACCGTCTAAACCGGGAATCGGATTGGTTTTTTATGTTACTTTCGTTCGGTCGATTTTAATATTTTCCAACCGTTAACTAACGTTAGATATAAATATATCTTGATATTTTTTAAATATTTTTAAATATATAGTAGACATGCATTGATTATAGAGTTAAAAAAAAAACTTAATCTAGACCATATATTTTTCAATCTTGACCATCCATTTAAAAAGGTAACACATATGTTGTTTTTTTGAAAAAATATATGGGCCAAATTAAGTAACACATGTGTTGAATTAAAAAATGAAGGGGCCATAATGAGTTTTTAGTTAACTTTATAAGATTAGGTTCACATAATACACCCTTTATATATACACAAACACACATATATATAAGGAATAGATATTTTGAAAAACTCACTTTAGTTGTGCAAACCATGTAAACTCATATTTTACATATATAATAGCGGTTAATTTCTTATTTCCATATTTTGGCTAATTGGGTCGTTTTAAATCAGGATAATATTGACGGATTTATTTTATGGTAGAATTTTCTTGTTAATCAAATTTTGTTTGATATAATACATGTTTAGGATTATTGTAATTGATGTTCGGGTTATTTAATAAGAACTGTTGATCAAAGGATTTTGATTAAACCGAGTTCGTGTTCTTGGTTTTTTTATTCGGGACCATCACTTGGTATCAAAGGGAGGGTGAAACTCAAACGAAGAATGCATTTCGGAGACAAGGTGGGAGTTGTTCTTCAATTTAATATATAATATCAGCTTTGAGCTATTGACCTATGATAATCCAAACCCATGAGATTGTTATCATCAGTCATAGCTGTTATATCATTTATTTGTAACACTTCAAGCCCATGCATTCCTTAATATTGTTTGCATTTTGCTGACGTGATACGTATGTAAGTTAATAATATGGTAAACTAAAATTTAGGCTTCTTTGACATACTTAGTTACTTAAATGAATCAGACATAGATTTTTAACTCAATTCTCAGCATAAGATAAAAGATTTAGGATCTTAAATGTTTTTTTGTGTGTTATATTTTGGAGCCTTTTATGTACCTTATTGTTAACACAAAATTCCAATAAACACAAATCGTGAAACTAAACCGAAACTAAACCCAATCTAACGGTTTGGTTTTCTTCAGTTTAGAATTTGAATGATTTATTTATAATTTATACAAATAAAAAACTGTTACTAAATGATTCGGTTCACAATTCAATTAAAAAAAAACTACAAAAACCGGACCATAAACGCTTGAACGTGTTCCACCTAATGCAAATTTCATTACAAAACTGGACTGGACTAGCAAGACGCTAGAACCAACACCAAAACATACGACTACCAAAGATTATATAGTTACTAATTAAACATACAAATTCAAGTTCACATGATCTCAAAAGAAAATATTTCATTATCGTATCTTGGAAAGATCAACCTCGCTGTGCATTGGAACCGGAGACGACCCACATGTCTTAACTACAACCTAGGTACTTTATTTTAACCTAATTATTTTATTTTAAGTGGAAGTCTGCCATAAACATTATAATAAAGATTAAAAAATTACAGATCTTAGGGACACATGGCATCCAATGAAAGCAACTTGACCAGCACCATCTTAGTTTTGTTAAAGTACTTAAGAGTAAAATGTCAAATCGTCCTAAAATTTTTAGAAGTCTCACTTTGCATCCAAAATAGATAAAATTGATATTTCCATCCCTAACTTTTCATTTTCAGTTCCTTATCATCCCTAACGTCAATATTATGTTACAGAGGTTAGTAAAATAATAAAATATTCATATTTGTTAACCATTTTCGTCTTTAAGATTACTAACTTTTAACCTATTCCACTCCTCTTTATCTCTCTCTCACCTTCCCACCAACACACTCCTTCGGAAACACCACCTCTAGTCGCCGGCGAATATGGTCATTTTTTAGAAGAATTGGAGGAAAACTTGGACCGAGACTTCTGGCAATGTTGCTGTTAAATTTGAGAGCACAAAGAACCAAAAATACTTTTAACTTTTATTAATACGTGAACTTCAATGATTACATAGAATTCCTACTATTACTTATAAAGAAAGGAAACTTATCAACAAGAAACATAAACACGACTAGGACTCAAATACGAACAAGTCAAACTTAAACAAAAAGATAAATACGCAAATAAAAGATAAATACTACTAGATAGATAAAACTAATCTACTCTTCATTCCCTTAGAGATTCCCGACTCCCCGTTAGATTTACCAAATTGCCCTTCAATTATTATTGGTATTTACTCGTTTCACACTCCGTCTCAATACCAAGTTGTTTCATTCCAAACAGCTCACAGATCTGCTTCAGTTTTGGTTTTGTTAAACCTTTGATCAACATACTTGCAGCTTGTTTTTGAGTATCAACATATACCATCTCGATCTCACCTTTCAACACTTTCTCATGAACAAAGTGATAGTTTACCACAAAATGCTTCGTTCGAGCTTGAAACGTTGGATTTTCATCTAGTTGAATTATTGATTTGTTGTCACACATAAGCTTAATGCCACACCCCTCACCGGGCGCAACCCGATCAGTACAAGAGAGCGACAAACTGTGGAAGCGAGTTATATTTAAATAATAAATAGTTACAACTGTTTGTTAGAAATCGGTATTTGTAATCACAGGATCGAATTAACACAAGATTTATCAAGAATTCAATTTCATTCTACAATAATCGTTTACATCTTTAGGACCAAAACGCACACATATAATGAATCTAACTAGCCTATTTATAGGTAATATCTTCGAACGGTTATTCCATCAATCGTCACCTTCAATCGTCGCCTTCAAGTGATCGTAGGTTTCCGATCACTTCTCTGAACCGGCATGTTCTTTTATGATCGTGTGTCTCCGATCAATCAAATAACTTGTATCCTTTTGTACATATTTAGTCCCTGGACGTATTTCACTAATACAAATACAATCTAAATATAAATTTTCACTAAATACAAACTAGTCCCTAAACTTTAACCAATGAGACTTATGCAATTATGTCCAACAGATTTACGTTTATGATTTCGTTTGCTCGTGCTCTTGTTGTTTGTTGATTGTGGTTGCGAGTTAGAGAACAATTCGGGTACGGGACCAACAGTGTTTACATGGATATGCAATTTTTACAACTTTTTAAACTTTTATTACAAAACATATGTATACCAAAAACAAGGTCTCAGTTCTCGTCTTCTTCGTGATCGGAGTTCCCGATCCCGTTAATAATTACAAGGTGTGAATGCAGAATGCCAACGTCATCTCTAAATGCTTCCTTTAGTCTCCACGCATGTGCGTAATCTTGTACATGTCTAATGTATCCTTCATACGAGAGAAAATAAACTTCTACAATGAAGTTGCTGATGAGTCGTGACAGGTGACTTTAAAACCTTTTACATCGTTTTGCATAAACATAGCATTTAAAATCAATAATACCATTTGATTTTTACAGTATAACATTTAACTTAAATCGGGCTTCCTTTTGTCCCACACCGTAAAATCATAAAAATAGAAACATTAACATATCGTACTTTCATTTCTTTCAAATCAACGACACCCTTTTCGGCCCGAACCATAAAACATAAAACATAAAACATCATCATATCATACGTATTTCTTTCATTTAAACATTAATATATCATACTTTCATATCTTTCAAATCAATGGCACCCTTTTGGGCCCGAACCATAAAACATAAAACATTATCATATCATATGTGTATCTTTCATTTAAACATTAACATAACATACTTTCATTTCTATCAAATCAACGACGCACTTTTGGGCCCGAACCATAAAACATTATCATATCATACGTGTTTCTTTCATATAAAAATTAACACAACATACTTTCATTTCTTTCAAATGAACGGCACCCTTCTGTGCCCAAAACAGAATAACATAAAACATCATACATACATATGGAACCGTAGCAAATCAAATCTACCGCGCACGAGTCTGCTAATGTATACGCGACCTATTATGCATTGGGCCTCACAAGGACCCGGTCCCAATTATGCAGCGGCTTTGTAAAGATGTCAGCAATATGATCTATAGTCGAAATAAACTGAACATTGAGCTTCCCTTGAACAACTTTCTCTCGGACAAAGTGAAAATCCACTTCTACATGTTTTGTTCTAGCGTGGAAAACCGGATTCTTGGATAAGTAAGTTGATCCTAAATTATCACACCATAGCGTAGGTCTGGACACCACAGGAGCACATAGTTCTTGTAGAAGAGTTTCAAGCCACGTGAGTTCAGCAACGGTATCTGCAAGGGCTTTGTATTCAGATTCGGTAGATGACCGAGATACAGTTTTCTGCTTACGAGCAGCCCACGAAATAAGATTGTTTCCAAGATATATGGCGAATCCCCCGGTGGATCGACGGTCATCTGGGCACCCAGCCCAATCGGCATCAGAAAAGGCTTTCAAATAGGCATCAGTGTAGGCATGAAGAACTGCAGTAGAGTCATGATGTAACCAAAGACCAAAGTCAGCAGTTCCTTGAAGATACCGTAAAATGCGTTTTACCGCAAACCAATGATTGTCAGTGGGAGAGTGCATAAAATGGCAGACTTTGTTGACTGCATACGCAAGATCCGGTCGGGATAAAGTAACGTACTGGAGGGCACCAACTATCTGACGATATTTAACCGGATTGTCAAAGAGTGGGCTATCACCGAGAGCAAGATTGGCTGTTGTAGAAATTGGGGATGATACCGGTTTGGCTTGAGCAAGACCGGCCCGACGAAGAAGGTCCAAAATATACTTCTTTTGTGATAAGAGAAGATCGTTGCCTTTGTGAACAATCTCGATGCCCAAAAAATAAGATAAGGAACCCATGTCTTGAACTGCAAAGGTGTGACTAAGACTTTGAACCACACGATCAATGGCTGCAGTGTTGTTCCCTGTAAGGATAATGTCATCAACATAAACCAACATGTAAAGTAAAGTGCCATGAGCCGAGTATATAAAGAGAGATGGATCCGTTTTAGATCCTGTAAACCCTAGCTCCAATAAAGCGGTAGAAAGTCTGTTGAACCAGGTGCGTGGGGCCTGTTTCAGGCCATACAAAGACTTGTGTAGAAGACACACATGGTCCGGTTTTTGCGGATCCACGAAACCCGGTGGTTGTTTCAAGTAAACCGTTTCATGAAGATCACCATGCAAGAAGGCATTTTGCACATCAAGTTGCCTAAGAGACCAGCCCCGAGTAACCGCAAGTGATAAAACCACTCGAATAGTTGTAGATTTAACAACCGGGCTAAAAGTATCATGATAGTCAATACCTGGTTGTTGATGAAAGCCTTTGGCAACCAGTCGCGCTTTGTAACGCGTAATAGCCCCTGTCTGATCACGTTTAATTTTGTATACCCACTTACAATCAACTAGATTAGCACCCTGAGTACGAGGCACTAAAGACCATGTGCCATTTCTCATAAGAGCTGAGTATTCAGTAGCCATAGCGGCTTGCCAGTGAGGATTTTTGTTGGCAACAGTAAACGATGTTGGTTCGGTTTCAGTGTTGGTCGTGGAGGAGGTATGAAAAGCAGAGGGGTTGTACCGATCAGGAGGTTTGATATGTTGGCGGAGATGGGAGGGACGAGACGGTGGAGGTGGTGGGGGCGGTGGCGGTATAGGAGAAGTGTTATGTTGTGGGCTGGAAGGTGGTGTGAAGGCGGAGTGGGCTGTATCATGGGATTGGGCCGAAGATGATGGTTGGGCGGAAGGTTGTGTGTGGGCTGAGGGCTGTTGTTGCGGTTGTGAAGGGTGA
>WOUH02000022.1:3075519-3087140 GCA_009936405.2 Stevia rebaudiana | reverse complement strand
GGGGGGGGGGGGGGGGGGGGGGGGGGTGGTGGCTTAGGTTTTTGGGCGGGAAAGAGTTCGACTAGACGGTTTCAACGCCGCTAAAATGAGTTCAATCGGAGTTCGTTTGAGTCGGTTTATGATTTTTGTAAAATCCTTTTTAGCCCTCTTAGAATAAGCTCCCTATTTAGAATAACCTTACCCTATATATGTATGTTATCTTATTTATGCATTTGTATTGTATGATTCGTATGTAAAGAATTATTAGAGCATCTTTAAATTTACCGTTTTTCTTTAGTAAAAAATGGCCTAAAATTACTCTAAAGTTTGGTTAAAACTATCAATTGCGTCAAAACCTAAATCAGTCACCTTTAACACCTTGAACTCATGAATTTACATTTTATACCCTATATAATTGCATTAGACTATATATAACTTAAAAATTAATTTTCAACTGATATAAAAAAGATATCAATATTGCTCTATACCATTTAAATGAGCCTACAATTGACACATAATGTTTTATGCCTTTATATATGTATTATATTTATCTTTGATTATTTTTAAATATCTATCTATAACTATTAAGTAATTATACATTACTATAGAGTAAATATGTAATAAATTAAATAATTGAAATATTTTCTTTTTTTTCAAGTAAAAATGATTAGTGTACACATTGGAGCAAAAAGTTATTAGTATAAGCATATTCTAATTTTTTTTTTTTTCAAAATTGATATTGAATTAATTTATTTCAAATGCAGATCAAATGTTATATGCAACAGTTACTCTGTGGATTAGAACATTGCCACAACCGCGGGGTTTTACATCGCGACATCAAGGGATCAAATCTCTTGATTGACAACAACGGGTGTCTAAAAATCGGTGATTTTGGGCTTGCAACAATATTTAACAGCAATCAAAGACAACCTTTAACAAGTCGGGTTGTTACTTTGTGGTATCGACCACCCGAGCTTTTATTAGGGTCCACCGATTATGGTGTTGCGGTTGACTTATGGAGTGCTGGTTGCATTCTTGCTGAACTTTTTGCTGGCAAGCCTATAATGCCCGGTAGAACAGAGGTATTTAATTATTTATTGATCTAAATTTGTTTTTTAATCTTTGGATTAATTAATTCTGCTTCGTATTCTTTATTATTTAGAGTCGTCTGACTTGTTTTATACTAGCTTTAGTAATAGTAGTTCTCTATGGTTAAAGTAAATTACGTAAGTACCCTTTGTTTTGACTAGGATAGTGAATTTGTGTCGTGCCACGAACCCAACACGAGATTCGTGGGTTTGGGTTTAGTTTAAACAGGTTCGGGTCAGTTTGGGTCGAACCCACGGATGCATTTTGCTAATTGGGTCAACTTGATAGATTCACGGGTTGACTTGTTTAGCCTGTTTATTTTTTTATGTTCTTTTTTTAATATGTCTTATGTCATAGTTTAAACTGATTGGGTATTTATGCTAAGTTAAATTATTAAAAAGAAAAACAAGCATCGGGTTTTATAGTTCATACGTAGTTATTTTATATATATACATATGTATTTTTTAAGTTGTACACATTTAATTTGAAGTACTAATATTAAAAAAACAAAACAAATTATTTAGGTCAAACAAGTTTTTTTATATCAATCTGCTAAAATGTGTGTCATGTTCGGCTCCAATTGTTTGACAAGATTGTCGGGATT
This sequence comes from Stevia rebaudiana, assembly GCA_009936405.2. Classification (NCBI taxonomy): domain Eukaryota; kingdom Viridiplantae; phylum Streptophyta; class Magnoliopsida; order Asterales; family Asteraceae; genus Stevia; species Stevia rebaudiana. The sequence goes on along the minus strand of WOUH02000022.1, from coordinate 3,085,468 downwards.
GTGTTGTGTTTAGGTTCATGTGTTCGTATCAACTTGCGAACACGACCCATAAAGCACCCCTACTTTTAACGTACTTATTTTACAAAAAAATATCTTTTTTTCATTTTATGTATCATCTCTTAATTTATCAAAAGTTTTGAATTTGATTTAATTCATAGGTGGAGCAACTACATAAAATTTTTAAACTTTGCGGTTCGCCATCCGAAGAGTATTGGAGAAAATCAAGGTTGCCTCATGCGACAATTTTCAAACCACAACAACCTTACACGCGTTGTGTGTCTGACACGTTTAAAGATTTCCCGCCATCGGCTTTGGCGCTTTTAGATTCTCTTCTTGCGGTTGAACCCAACAATCGGGGATCTTCATCTTCTGCATTGCAGAGTGAGGTACACATGTTTACTTAATAGATAATCTTTAAAATTTTATGTTTGTGGGGACCACCTCTTTATTACTTTGAGTATAAAATACAGTTCTTTACAACAAAGCCGCTTCCTTGTCATCCTTCAACTTTGCCTAAGTACCCACCAAGCAAGGAGTATGATGCCAAATTGCGCGATGATGAATTAAGAAGGTAATATTTATTTGAGTAAATTGCATTTTTTGTCCTTTAAGTATATGCCAATTTGCATGTTTCGTCCTTTAACTTCACTAGTTACAGAAAACAGTCTGTATTTGAAAAGTTGTAACACATTCCGTCCTTTCCAATTTCCATTAATGGGCGTTAACTTTTTCTGTTATAGTCAGTCATGTCACGTGCACCACACATGAAGGCACATGACTGGCTTTAGATGTAAAAGTTAACGCCCGTTAGTGGAAAGGAGGAAATGTGTTACACAACTTTTCAAATAAAGGTTGTTTTCTGTAAGCAGTGAAGTTAAAGAACGAACCATGCAAGTTGACATATACTTACAGGACGAAAATGTTATTTACGCTGTTTCTTTCTTTTTAAGATTTTACGGCATGTGGGTGTTAATTAATTGTTTCACTATTTCATAATCTTTGCTGGTTTCTTTTGTTATAAAAGGCATATTGATACGGCCTCAAGTTATTATTACTTATTTTTTATTTCTATCGCGATGGCAGGAATAAAGCAGGGTCTGGGAAAGCACGCGGGGTGGAACCTTTGAAAAAGGTTACGCGCGAATCTAGAGCTCAACCTGATGTTAATGCAGAATTGCAGGCGTCCATAAAGGTAATTAACTCATTTATTTAAGTCTTATCTAAAATTGAAATATGGGCGTAAACATCCAATGTGTTTGTTAGTTATTCAAGATCAGCTCGCAAAAAGTTGTGAGCCTGAGCTTGACGAGCCTAAATAAAGCTATTTATTTCTTTTTTATAATATCAAGTAAGTTTTATTTTGTGTAATACATATCTAATTACATAATAAGTTAATAACTATTATATAGGGGGGAGGGTTCTTTTGAAAACCAATGTTTAATGAAAACCAAGAAAACCACTATCACCACGTATATACATATATGTAAATAATACGATATACATAAATGTAATATACAAGTTACATATATGTAAAACATGATTTATAGTGGTTTTCATGAATTTTAGTGGTTTTCATTTGGTCCTAATCCCTATTATATATATTTACAAAAAGATGTATAAATAATAAATAAGCCAAGCTCGACCTTGTAAATGTACTCACATGTTGAGCTAAAGTTTTACATGTAGAGCTCAAAACAAACCAAGCCCTCTTACGTTAAACGAGTTGAGATTAAGCTCGTTTCACCTCGTTTACAACCCCAATATAAACTGTGCTAAAATCGAGAGAAAAGTTCAAGCAGAATCTAATGATAACTATGTTTGATGTGTTTTAGAAACGTCTAGAACAACAAAACCCTAAAAGTAGTAGTGAAAAATTCAACCATGAAGACAATGGCAGTTCAGGATTCCCTATCGAGCCTTCAAGAGGATCATTAAATAACGGCGTCTATAACAGTCGGTTAAAACAACCGGAAAAATCAGATGAAACTCAATTCGGTCCGGATTCTTTCCAAGATTATAAACATCATGTGGCCCAATTGTCGCTGTTCTCAAATTCATTAGCGTGGCATGGTAGTTCAAGATTGGATCATAGTAAAGGTAATAGTGCACATTGGCCCGAAGATCGTCCAAACGGAAAGTATCATCAGTTAAATGATGCTGAATCATCATCTCAACATATGTTGGATGACCCGAATTCTTCTTACAAGAAGCATGAGCATGCACCACCAAAGGTATTTATAAGCTTTTCCCATTATCGAGCAGATGATCCATGAGATTTGGGCAACATAACAGGTTTTGGTACTAAAGTTTAAAGTAACAAGTTTGTGGATTTAATTTTATAACGAGTCTGGGTATTAAAGCTAACTTATGTTAACTTCTCTGTTAAATTCAGTGAAATGACCAAAATACCCTTGACTTTTATTGACTTCATAAAAGTCAAGGGGTATCTTGGTCATTTTGCCCAGATTTAACAGAAAAGTTAACAGAAGTTAGCTTTGATGGCTAAATTCATTACAAAATTGACGAACACAAACCCAAACTTGTTACCTTTTTTACTTGGTACCCACACCTGTTACTTTACCTAAACCATAGGGGTGATTTATGTATTTATAAATTTTATAGGGTTGCAACAAAAACTGACTGATTACTGAAAAGATTAGTAAAAGTATATATGTACCCCTCAAATTCATTTTATATGAAAGACTTTTTGCTCAACTTTTTCAATCTTAATAATTATAACATGAAAGAACCTAATATTTTGGATTATAAATGACAACATTTTTTACAATTTATTTATTTTTGATTCAGGGTTATGCTCAGAAGAAAAACCGGATCCACTATTCTGGGCCATTAGTCCCGCCAGGTGGAAATATGGACGAAATGCTTAAAGAACACGAAAGACAAATTCAACATGCGGTTCGTAAAGCCCGTCTTGATAAAACAAAAATCAAAAAGGGTTATGCTGATAATGGTCAAAGGGAATCATTATTGCGTTATGGCGGAAATATTAGATGAATTATTAAGTCGATAAACGCCATTAATATGACCACCAGGTTCCTAAATCGAGTCAAAATGCAGGAAACTAAATTGCTAAAATGTTTAGTTTTTCTAATGGAGATCGAGGTTCATCTTGTACAGCTTTAGTCTGGTTTCAAATAATTAATTATACAGGTCAAGAAATATATTTTTTTAGAGAAAACTTTGTTGGTTAGTTCTGCTTTGGTAAAGTCACACATCAACGCAACAATTTATGTATTTTTTTTTCTTTTTGTTAGGCTGAACATGCCCATTGAGAAAAAGTACATGCAAATCATTTTTGCTTATGATCACTGTAGCAGTTATAAAGTTTTTACTAGTCAAAAAAGTAAAATATAAAATTAAATTGATGGTATGAAAACTCAAATTGACCCTTTTGAGGTTTGTGTTGTGTGGTGTCCTTTGATGCTTGAGGACCAGTTTTCTGTCCGGTTTGTGATCATGACTTGCTGGATTCATCATGTCATAAACCGGGTGTGTGTACGGTTTGGTTTAAAACCGTGAAACCTTCCAAACCGGTCATCGGTTTGGTTTCACAGTTAGTTTTTTTTATTACTTTTCGGTCGGTCTGTTTCAAAACTTTCAAATAGTAGCAAATGGTTTGGTTTGTAGTTTATATTTAAAATTGATTATATCAAACTGAACTGGACTTTCAGATTAGGCTATTTGTTTTTTAATTATTCTTTAGATGGTTTTAATTTTATGTTGAGTTGATTCTTTGCAGTAGTAATTGCAAAAGAGTAATGTAGTCCAACTCCTGGTTATTATTGTTAAGCTGTGTTAAAAGACCTCACTAAAGGTAAGAATAAAGAATTTAACAATTGGGCAGCAAAATGTATAAGATAGAAAAGTAAGATAGCATATTGATTTATATGTTGACAGCATGTATAAAAGGTTAATAAATCCAAACAACTGTTTGGTTTGCTGGGGTTTTGATTTTCAACACTTTAATTTCAGTTTTCATTGATAAAAGCTGTTCTTAATGAGTTAGCTTACGATTTGACCCAAAAACCGTAAAAACTGAACCGTAAACATAATTTTTTTTTAAATTATTTTGAGTGGTAGTTATGTCTATTTTTAAAGCAAACAAATAATCATGGATACACCCATATCTAATCGTTAATGTGACACAATTTTGCTTTAACTTTACTTGTTAACAATCCTACCAGAATCGTTAAAATTGGCGACTTGGCATACTCTCAATGATTGAGCCACCAAACTTAGCAACAACCCTTTTGCTTCATCTAGAATCTTTCTAGGTTTCATGTCCAACATCAAAGAATTTGTTCTTGATTGCTTAAACTCTAATTATCCCAATACCTACCTCCAAGATTTTTATATATGTACATACCCACTTTCATACAACTCCATATCATTATCAAAGATTTGGTTTTAATTGCAGAAAATTATGAGGTCAAGAACACAATATCCAGTGAATACCAAGCATATCGTCATAGCGATCATCGTTGTGTTCTTTCTCCTCTTTATATTTAGATCAACATCGTCGACTTCCAACAACACGATTCCCCAAACGATCATCCCAAAAGCCGTTTCAGACTCTTTTAGAAACATTCAAAAGGTGACCGAATGCTCACCAACATGCACCAAAATCCCACCTTCTTTAGCACAAGCTTTAATCCACTACTCGACCTCGACCATCACTCCACAACAAACTATCAAAGAAGTATCGGTGACGAAAAAGATTTTAGACAAGAAGTCACCTTGCAACTTTCTAGTTTTTGGCCTCGGCCACGATAGCCTAATGTGGAGCTCACTAAACTATGGTGGACGCACGGTGTTTCTAGAGGAAGACGAGGCATGGATCGAGCAAATAAAGAAACGGTTCCCCATGTTAGAGTCATACCATGTGACATATGATAGTAAGGTGAACCAGGCTGATAGCCTGATGGAAGCAGGTAAAGGGTCAGAGTGTACAGCGGTTGGTGAACCTAGACACTCAGTATGTCAGTTGGCGCTTAAAGGATTGCCTAGTGACATTTATGAGACGACGTGGGATTTAATCATGGTAGACGCACCCACGGGTTATTATGATGAGGCCCCTGGGAGGATGAGCGCGATATATACAGCTGGTATGATGGCGCGAAACCGAGAAGATGGAGAGACTGATGTGTTTGTGCATGATGTGAATAGGGTTGTTGAGGATAAATTTTCTAATGCATTTTTGTGTGAAGGTTATATGAAGAAACAAGAGGGGAGGTTAAGGCACTTTAGGATTCCTAGTCATAGAGATGACCCTAACAAGCCCTTTTGTCCTAAGATTTAATTTTCACATCTCACCCTCATTTTGGTTATAAAATATTGATTCTTCATTTCTTTCAATTGGTTCTTGGTCTTATAATAATCCTGGATTGTGGTTTATTTTTGGGCATGTAAAATAAGCTGTATTAGATGATATCTTTTAGCAATACTATGACGAATTTTTGTTCTAAACCGCTCATTTACATATATTTTTATTTTATTATTAGAAATTCAAATTGTATAATATATATTTGAAACAAACCAAATAATAATTTTGTTTTGGAAAGGGTAGAAATGAAAATTGACTTGAGGTGTGCCATACAAAACAAGTAATACAAATAAAATTCACTCCACCTAAAACCCATCTGCATATTCATCCAGCCTAATTTTACTCTTCATCTCACCTCCTCTCTCATGTTGGGCTTTGTATAAAAACTTTAAAACAATTTGCAACCAAATACTTTAAAGTTCAATTATTCAAATGCAAGGAGTTTAACAAACTTGAGATTTTAAGAAAACGACATCTGAAGCATTAGTTTAAGATATAAGAATGATCAAGATGGGGAGCACCCATGTGGCCATGTAGCATCCATCTATTGCATACCCATAATCGACAAAATTCTTGTACCAAAAATTGATGTTAGGCACAATAACTTATTTTGTAACATTAGAAGACTGGGTTGATTACTAAATATACCCTCACGTGAGAAACAAGTAAGGGGGGAGGGGGGTAACGGACCAAATTAACATAAGTTAGGTTAAAGGTTGTGATTAAAACTCCTTAAGTTAGTTAAAGGTTGTTGAGTGTACTTAAGAAAGTTAAATGTTGAAATTTGTAATTAGCTTTAAACATAAAGGTTGAAATTAGTAATCTAATAAAATAAAATAAAATAAAAAGATTTGCACACTGGTTTATAAAAAACCGATTTGCACACCCGATTCCAAAGGAACAGTCAAGATAGAAATTGGGCCGGCCCATTATTAATAAAAATCTAGACAATTGGAAGAATGAAAATGGATTTAAAGGAGTGTTTGCCAATCATATATATCTTTTGACGTAACGTGTGAAATATCATGTCAATATCTATCCTTGTCGAAGAATTTAATATCAAACGTCTTTCAATTTTCAACGCGTTATAATTTGTGGTCTGTATATGTTTCAGACTTTCAGTTATTTCAGACCTGATCAGTAGCATTGACGAACGTTTACTTCGTTAAGAATGGCACTGGTGAGTTTAATTTTTGCTAATTCCTTCACTCGCTTTTTTGCTGAATTTATTAGATCTGTGTGGGTGTTCATTAATAATTAATTGATGTAACCGTTAAAGCGGTTTAAGTTGGTTGTTCGGCTCACCTTCAAAAATCCGGGTTTAGCGGAGTAGGTTTATGTCTTGAAGGTGGTTGTGTAAACTGTAAACCGTACCTTTCGAGTTTAACTTTTATCTTATATTTCTTTTGCAAAGGTTTATATATGAAATCATGTACGTGAATGTCTGGTGTTGGTAAATTTAATAAAAGTAAAAGCAAACTCATTAGTTAGAAAAAGAAAATAATAATGAAAACTGCTCCAAATACCAAACTGGACACTTATTCTAAGGAGGTTTATATCTAAATGGAATTAAGAAGGAAACATCTGATTCGGTCAAACAGACCGTGTGGTTAAAAAAAATTTGAATGGGGCTTATTGGGTCTGAATCGATCAGATTTATGATTGATGTCGAACAGTGTAGAGGAGGATGTATGATTCGGTTAGATCTGTCTCATTCAGATCTAATTGAACTAGACAGCCCCTAACTAGTATAGTAGAATAAGATCGATTAGATTAGTGTGTTTGCTTTTCTAAAAGAATAATGAAACCCGGCTTATAAAACAAAATTAAAACTTCTAGAAAAATAGATAATTATGACCAAACACTCAACACTAGAGAACTAGACATTTATGACCAAATTGTGTGATTAAAAAATTCTTTCTAAGTGGGTTTTTTCTCTATGAAAGCTATATTGTGGCTGTTCAAATCAGAAGGAAAAAATAATTGCAAATTTTACAACACGCAATTACGGACATTAGTTTCAAAATTTGTGACTAAAATCAATCATTCGGTTACAAAACTGTCGCAAAGATACTGACTCGGTCGTTCATCAATCATTCGGTTACAAAACTGTCGAAAAGAACTAGGGGAAATAATGGGTGATGGTTAGATTCCTGTATGTAAGTTTGAGATATATTGTCTCAAAATTTTTAATGTTGTTTTAGGTCATGCATGTGGGAAAACCCAACAAGAATGCATTAAAAGTATTGATTGCTGCTGAATATGTTGGTGTTGAAATCAAGTCCCCTGAAAATTTTGAGATGGGTGTGTCAAATAAAACACCAGAGTTTCTTAAAATGAACCCTGTTGGGAAGGTAAGCATGTTCTTTTAATCCGATTTCACCCTCTCATACGCGCTTTATTCAATTCTCCAAACACAATTTCCATGTTGTTTTCGAAGGTTCCCGTTTTGGAGACTCCGGATGGGGTTATATTCGAGAGTAATGCCATTGCTCGCTATGGTAAATGACCATGTAACATTTATTTGTTACTATGTGTTTATTAACTGTTGAGTTGCAGTTAATCATGTGCATTGTGGTATATTGTTTGTTGCAGTTGCTCGCCTCAAGACCGACACTTGTTTGTTTGGATCCTCACTAATTGAATATGTAACCTTTTTCACTCTTTAAATCTCTTGTGTGTTACCAAAGTGGTTTGTAATTCTTTTGAATGAATTGTTAAGTTTGTGTTATAATGTTTATTCAGGGCCAAATTGAACAGTGGATTGATTTCGCGTCATTGGAGATTGATTTAAATTTATTGGCATGGTTGAGGATGAGATTGGGCTTAGATGACTATGTTGCTTCGGTTGGTTTCTCACTTTCTCTTTCACAAGTATCACACCATGCCATTTTAAGTTTTATATTTTTGGGATATTAACTTGCAATTTACTAGATTGAATAGAGTAATCCAAAAAGACCAAATTATGTCTCGTTTTCTGTTTTAGATACTTCAAGATCATTAAATGTTGTTCCACATAATAAAAAAAAGAAAAAGGGCACTACCCGGTGCTAAGCGTAACTCTCGCGTTTGTAGGGTTCGAGGACCAACCGGATTGTTTCTCGATCTGATATACGCAACCTTACTTTACAATTGTGCAAGTGGTTATTTCCTCGGATCTAACTAGTTGCTACAAGTCCCGCCTCTTCTTCCGCATAATGTTTTATGTAATTTTAAGTGATTATATACAATAAGTTGAAAAACATCTATATTTTGATTAAAAAAAGGTATTCTAATCGGGTATGCACCCCTCTATGCATGTATTGGTGGGTACCCACTTAGTAAAAAAAGGATTAATCACCAATATGACCAAGTTGACTACATATGAGCCAAATTGACCATTTGACTTTGAGCTAGACTAAACTTTATCCTAATGGTGTCTTATAAGGCAATGGCATAGCCAGGAGCCAAGTTTCAAGATGGCAAAAAAATTGTCGGGTAAATTGGAGAGGCAACAATTTTGCCTGATTGTTATTTTGGCTTAAAATGGGTGAACTTTGGTCATTTTTGTGAATTTCCCTAAAAAAAATCTAGCTTTGATTGAAGGGGTTTTTGTACTTTAGATGTATTTTTTCTCTATTGTTGTTCATGACATGTAGAAGTCACTAAAAATAATTTATTTGAAGGTTGAAGAGGGATCTATTGCTGCTTTGAAGAGAGCTCTTGGTGCACTAAACACATATCTTTGTGCCCGTAATTTCTTGGTCGGTAACGATGTAACCTTGGCTGATATTATCCTCACATGTAACTTGTACATCGGCTTCAAACTCATGATGACTAAAACCTTCACATCCGAGTTTCCTCATGTGGAAAGGTATTTTTGGACCATGATTACTCAACCAAACTTTAGCAAAATAATTGGTGAGTTGAAGCAAACTGAAGTTGTTCATCCAGTTCCTCCTAAAACAAATCCACATGATGAACCAAATGATTGAAGATCACGAGCCTTTTGAGGGTCATGAGGGTCTTTTTGGATGTGAAGTGTTTCAAGTGAAGAACATCTTCCCTAAAAAGACTCGAACATTGTAACCGTAGTTTAAGTATATGGTTATAAAGGGTGCAATATAATTTAAGTCAATTGTGGTTGTAATGTAAACATCAAATCAAACGTAACGGTGATGACATGTTTGTTAATTGTTTCAACTAGAGCCATGGTACGTGAACAAGTTATAACTTAAAAGCGTGCTTCTTGGTGATCTCTTTTATCCTATCCTATTTAAATTTTATCTTGGTGAGAGCAAAACAGATGGATGTGGAACTGTGGATACTTAATTTTTGTTGTAATTATTATTAGTGATATAATTGTGATTGTTTGTCCCACAAAACAAGGGGAGCAGATATATACATTCAAAAGATACACTTTTACATCAAAAGAATAAGGAAAAAACAATAATGGTACACAAGAATGTAAACTATGCTATTTTGAGTTAACATCCCACCGCAAGCAAAACAAGATAAGGCCTGACCTAGATGCTTATATCCATAAAAGGAAAACCCATGATACCTCGATAAACGCACCGAGATGATTTGACAAATCCCGAGCCTAAAAATTTTTATCTCACGATT
>WOUH02000022.1:3061922-3075419 GCA_009936405.2 Stevia rebaudiana | reverse complement strand
TCCTTATTTGTTTTCAAAGTTCCTTTGTTGAAAATTACCATTTTTTTGTTGTGTACGAAATGACCTCATTTGTTGTTATTGTAATTCATGAAACATGAAATTTGCTATATCCACTTATTTTCCGCAAGTTGTCGATCATTGCAGGGAGATTATCGTCCATCGACGCGAGTTATTGTTGAACAACCACACACATGCAACCACACCTTCAAGTTTCGTTTATACGGTTTATTTCTACGTTTGAGTTTTTGCTCAGCCACTGGAAAGTTCGTTTGCCACATAGTAACGCACAGGTGATTACGGTAATGTTGTTTATAAACAAATAATAGTCATGCAGCAAAGCACGACCTATTAAATCCGATTCAATTTAAATAACAATAGTTGGGTTTGGACTATGTATTTAGTGAATTTTATATGTGTAACAGACTTTAGGGATATGTATAATGTATATGTAGACAATTATAATATGTTGAGCATCGTTGTAATTGTACAGTTTGTTTATTTCTCATCATGAACATAGGATTCACTGTTGTAATGAACCGGTTGCATCATTAAATTATCATAGTTCGTTCATGCGTAGACAACATCGACACAACATGTTAATGGTAAACACGCCGTTATACATGTAAAGGGCATCGTTTGTATAGGGTTGACGCACCATTTATCACACATAATATTAAACTTAAATTTTTTTTTTTGCTTTTAAATGTTGATCAATGCTATAATGAAACTAAAGAATTGAAATTTTGATTTTAAGATAAGTCTTTTTTCAAGATTTGCTATTACGCAATACTCTATTGCACATTTTCTTACTTTTTACTTGTTTATATTTTTTCAACTGAGTTCTACAAAACTGGCGCTGTGCTCTTCCTAGTTTTAATAGATTACTAGCCCCTTTCCTTCTAAATTCACGTTGCTTAAGTTGACACAAGCATACATTATGCTTATGGTCCGTTTGGTTCGTATAAAGTTTTTTAAAGGAATTGGAATTCTGATTGGAATTGGAATGTAATGGAATCTTTTGAGAAATTAGTAGTGTGTTTGGTTGGTAGATTTAAGGATGGGAATGAAATGTTAAAAAACCAAAATGACAAAATTGTCCCTAAAACTAAAATCCAATATTCATCCATGTCACGTCTTCTTCCCCTTTCACCATTTAACCCTAACTAGATATATGACACCCGCGCGTTGCTGCGGATAATCTGTGAGAGCTTGTCATTTTACGTAGTTCTCTCATCTCACGATCTTCTCATATAACACCACACCCGTTCCTGCTTTCGAACGCATGCACGCTACTCAAAATTCTGCAAAACCATATCAAAACATCAAAACCGGATCAACCTACATTGCAGGTCAATCTATTAACAATTCTAACATATGTCATCACATGGTTTCCAACCCAAAATGGACATTTTTTTTGGTATGGGTTTGACGCATTCTAAGTTTCTGGCATGCAATAAAATGACATTTGTAAGTAAAAGGCTACCAAAAGAACCCAAACAAAATATCCCCTAAACTAAAACTTAAGAACATAACCTCTACCTTAAAATACAGAGATATCTATGCTCACAACACCCAACCCTTGTAAGCAACTAAAGTACTCCAACAGCAAAACCAAATATTTTATGAACATATTATAAAATGCGTAAGTTAAAAACACACCACTGCATAAATACAAAGATACACTGTAGAACAAACAAACAATGCATATTTCAATAAATACATTGCAGGGGCTAAATTATAAAGATACATTTTAGATTTAAAAAAACTATGGACAATTGATATCATACACTCCATATTTCCAAAAATAATGCAAAATGTAAAAAATTGTTCCCCAAAAAACATGGAGAATGTTTTAAAAAAAAGCTTTGTACAATGAAACAACTTGTTACTTGAGATGTTTTAAATCAAAAAAAAAAAAAAAAAAAAAAACCACTATAGAATGTTGTTTAAATTCTAGACTCCGATTAGTTTAAACAATTTAATCCAAAATACATTATAAAGTAGTAATGTATTTACATTATATGTGGATAGGTGTTTTTCAAGATATCATACGAAGTAATTTGTTACACAAAGGATGTTTAAACATTTGGGTGGGGTCAGTTTTAATTTTCTTATTAACATACTAAATACGACAAAAAAAAATATATCTTTTCGATACTAACAAACAATGAACTCAAAATACACCTAAAAATGAAACGGTTCAAATGAGCTGAAAGCCACACCAAGTGGCATTAAAAAACTTTCAAATCTCTTGAACACATTTATCTAAAGAAACAAATATGCAGTTAAAATGCGGAAAACTTCTAAGAAAGGGCAGTAAATAAAATAAAAAATGCAGTAAAAATGCAAGAGGTTTGATGTAGATATGTAAATTAGAGTATAAACTAAATATTAGTGAACCAATTAATGTGAGCATACCCTGGAAACCATTTAGAATCAAAGACTATATAAAAAGTGGCCATATTACACATCTCCCATCGGTAGAAAGGTTACTTTGCTGCAAGGAAGTAGAGATACAGTTGATGTAGGATGCTTAAACCTGAATTCAGATTTTAGACACATGATAATTTCACCTCCTTCTTGGTTACCTGAACTCCTATTTAAGTAAGTTAAAAGTTGCTTATTTTTTATACAATAACATCACATATCTGGTCGGTTCTTAACACCAAAATTCTTATCCACCAACCCAAATTACTTTTAAGTGAATGTTCTTCCGATTCTGAATGTCACAGAGATATCATTATTTCAACCCAATTTTTTTTACCAATTAGTTATAAATGACAAATCGTATAGCAAAATTAACCTTACCTGATGACCTGATTACTCAAATAGGCAAGCTTTCTTCAAATAAAAACCTACCAATTAGTTATAAATGACAAATCGTATAGCAAAATTAACCTTACCAGATGACCTGATTACTCAAATAGGCAAGCTTTCTTCAAATAAAAACCTGATTCACATAAACAATGTACAGAATAAGCAAACATCTAAGCACATAAAGCGATTATAGATTATATATATAGTAAGGAAGCATCAAATAGATCGTTAGTTGATGACCTAATTACATAAATAAGCAAGCTTTCTTCAACCACACAAACCTGATTCACATAAACCAAATCAGATAAGGCAAATATCTAAGCACGTATACCAATCAGAAATTAGGGTTCATGGACCATGGTAACTCCGCAATTAGATTCATCCTCGCAGAAGAAAAGGAATACCGAGAAGGGATTAGAAGAAAAGAAAGTGCAAAAGAAATCGGTGGCATGCTAAGGAAGAAGGAAGACATGCTTCTGGGGTTATCGTTAAACACGTGTCGCCGTGAAGTGTAGAGTCTCATTTTCTCTCTCCTTCTATAGATACATATTGATTGTATATATAAATATGCACGCATAAGAAGGTTGTATAGCATGCATGAGATCTTGTAAATATTGAATAGTGTTTTTGTGTCTAACCAAAACTTTCGTTTTTAAACTATATAGTAATCAGCCTCCACCAAGATGGTTTACACTTGGAAGATATACAAGTTTACAATGTGATCTTAAAACGATTGTTCTTCTGAACCCTACATTTATGGAGAAATAAAGCTACATCTATGGATAATCAAGACAACAAAAATTGAGGTACAAATCTAGGCGGTGCCAAGTTCAGATCTTCATAATTTTTGTGCTCGATCTTCATGCACATTTGGTTCGGAGTTCGACTTCATAGTTCATCAGGTTCGATTTTACATGGAACGAGTTTATTTTCTGGTGTTGAACCTAAATCGATTCTTTGTAAACAAATGATGTGAAGAAAAGAATTATGAAGAAAATAATTGCATTTACAACTTCAAACTTCTTTGGTTTTCACAGATTTTTGATGTGAAGAAAAGAATTATTAAAATGGTTGGTGGCTTCTCCATTGAAGAAATTTAAAATAGATTTTGATATTTACTTTTATTGTTTTGAACGAAATCATTGAAGAAGTGATGATTTCTTATGTATGGAATATGTACAAAAAGAAAGAAATCAGGAAGGGTATTGTTGTTAATAAAGCAAGTTTCCAATGGAAAGTTCAAATTCCATCAAGGGGGTGGGGGATTTTGAATTCCAATGAATGATGGAATACTTCCGGTTCAAATTCTATCAACGTGACAACCAAACAGAATTGGTGATGGAATTCATTCCAATTCCTATTCAAATTTCAGTGGATTCTGCGAACCAAACGCAGCCTTAGAATTTTGTCCTTATGACATAGACATGCGGCATTTACAATGACGTGTCATTTCTCCTCAAGACACCAAATGCTCATTTGATATCCTTTCTCGTAGATTCATAAGTTTTTTCTAAATACCATGGCTATTAATCATACGGATGCGACGATGTAAATGATTTCACATATGTTGAATGATTTGCCTAGAACCATTCAGTAAGATAATAGTTGTGTCATACTATGTATCATTGGTATAGAACGAAGACCCGAGTGCAACTTCGTATATAACATCATTAGAATTGATGATTGATATAAAACGTTTATTAACATTATTTGAAACAAAACATATAAATATCAAATCCAAAGATCATATGATGCAACAACTTTAAACATTATTGTTAGGCGTGGATGGTCACATGATTGCTGATGGACCTCACCAATCCATTGGCTAATTTGCTCCCATTGTGTACAATCGATGTTGCCTAGCATCAGGGAAAACGTGTGCGTGCGCATGCGTATGCTTGTCAAAATGAGTAGGTTGGGTAACAGATAGAAACGAGTACAATTCAGGATGGGTGTGGGTCAGGACACGTTTTAAACAAAATCAATTTGGCTCTAAATGAGTCGGTTGTAAGAAAACATCAATTCAATTTAAGTTAAAACGACATGTAAAGTGTCCATTCGGGTCATCTTTGGTGATTTTATCATCAGATACGCTAATATACGCTATGACAATTCTTTACTTATTTTAAACTAATTATATTCTCATAGTTTTTTAGTGACTAATCTTAACTCATGTTATCTTAAGGTATTACACATCTTAATCCATATGTTATGATGGTACCTAACACAACAACAATACAAAAATTGTTGACCAAAACCACCTATCTTCCAAGCTATGTGTCAAAACTGTCAGGTCTACGCGTGCCTATCTGGTGCATTGAATCAAAATGACATATTGTTTTTTTTTTAACAACAAAGTGCGTGACCACCCGACCTCACCCTGGCAAACAGACCAGCTTTCCGCACAACGAAATCACTGAAAGCGTGGCGACCCTGTCCCACCAATCCAGAAGGAAACCCATTTTGTGAGAAAACCTCTAGCTCACCTAAGAGCATTTTTTGCTCTGAGTGAGACTTCAACGTGAGACCTCCCACTTATGAAGTACTTAGGGTATCATTGGGACAAATACCCGTTGATAAATATGACATATTGATTGATTCAACCGGCTTGCTAAAAAATAAAAATAAAAATAAAAATAAAAATAATTTCAACATTGACAATTGTGAACGGGCGAGTTTTGTAGTTTACTCGTTGTTTGTTGTGCGACTGGTTTACAATTGGGCGTCAAATAACGCGTAGGGTTGATGAAACAACCTTTGCTGAGTTGCTGGGTTTCATAAATTTGATTTCTGGCATACACCCACAAACCCTAAAGAGATGTCTCATATTTCACGCCGGAGATCCTTTCGTTTCTTCTTCCTGTTGATTGCAATTTCCCTACAATTCCTCTCTGGTTCGTATTTCTCATCTTTGTTTCCCATTAGTGAATTTTGCGAGTTTATTCGTAAACTTGAAGGTGTTTGTCACCAGAAAGCATATCTGGATGATGATTTAGCGTTAATTGCATGTGGTGTCTTTTAAATCGCGATCAGACGTGTGTTCTAGGGTTATATGTTTACTTGATTTGAACATGTTGCATGGACCCCTCGTTGCCCTTATTAGTTTCATGGAGCATTAAGTATTGTATTTTCTTCAATTTCAGGATTAATTTATACAAAACTTGAAGCAGTTGAAAAACTTTTCGCTAGTTTTATCCTCAAAATCAACCAGTTTAGGAACAACAACATTGAAATTAGCTGAAATGAAGTAATTGCTTTTAGTTTACTTGATAAAAGAAAGGGTTATAATGTGAGAGAAATGAATCTTTAGCATAGCTGAATGGTTGAATCATAAACAAAGATCATATGGACTCTGATCCATTAACACCGATCACATGCCAAAAAATGATTAAAAAAGAAGTTGCAAAACTAAATCTTTCACCCATTGAACTTGTAACTAAAAAACCAGCTCAATGGATCATATGGGTTGCAAGTAATCCGAAGTGCATTAAAATGCACAAAAACCTTCTAAATCCGTCTTTTTTGAAATGTTATTGTCGCTTTTGTAACAATATAGTTTATCTTAGTTAATTATACTTCATCATACCGTTTATAAAATCCAAACAAAATGGATAAAAATTATGCTTTACAGGTCAGACCAACCCGTTTCAACATGCACTACAATTTAATCGTTTTGACATGTTACTCAACCTTATTTATTTTTGCCATCTTTGTTTCCTGTTGGATTGTTGGAATGACTTGATCTTAGAGGAACCTTTTTGTGTTTTATGTGGTGGTTTAAACTTCAAATAGAGTTGCACAATTTTCTGTCTGTATATATTATGCACATTGTTGTTTCTCAATAATCACCATTTTGATAAATTTAATAAATTATTACTCTATAAATCATTTCAGGCTTTTCAGATGATTCAAATTCTCAAAAAGATACGAAGGCTTCATCAAGTAGCAAAAAGGGATTTACAATATTTATAATATGCATTGCTCTTGCAGCAGTTGTTGGTTTGTCATCTTATCTTTTCAAACTATGGCAAAAGAAGAAACGCGAAGAACAACATGCGCGTCTGTTAAAGCTATTTGAAGAAGATGATGAGCTTGATTTTGAGCTTGGTTATTCTGATTGACCCGTTTTAATGTAATGCAGGTAAACTCTTTTTTAATTGTTCCCCTTAATTTATTGGCAATATTTACTGTTTTATTTGCTAGTGCCGGTGGTATAAATATAATTAATATTTTTTGATAGAGGTGGCCTTGGATTAAAATAATAAAAAGTTAACTGTAAGTTTTAATTACTATTTGCGAATCACTTAACACAAAAATATATATATAACATGACATTGTGATAATTAATACTAATCCAAGAGGCTAAATTAACGGTAGTAATGTTTAGGGGCAATTGCATATTTCCCATCCTGATTTTCTCAAATCTACTTGAAGAGCATTGTACATTATGCCTTTGAAACTTGTGTTTTCGAGAAATATATATTTATACGATTTTAGAGGACGATATACACAATAGTTTTTATTTTTAACATATAAAAGAAGAATTTATAAAAAGTAGCTTAAAATGAAAACTAGTAGGAAAGGGAGTGCCAAATGTCTCCCCTAAGGCGTATATGAAATTTATAAACCATTTTATATCCTCATACTCAATAAATGATATTAATATTGCAAATATGATACTAAATCTTATTTTACAAGCTAATTATAAAAAAAGGAAAATTTTTAGAAAAAAAAAAGTGTTTATGGAGCTACCTGAGCTAACCTGTTTTGACCCGCCATGAATCCATGATGTGACAATGTAAACAAGTGATCTAAATGCATAATACATTTGACGCTTATATATGATTAAATTAACATCTGCACCAAATAATTTATATATATATAATGTTTAATATAGTTTAAAAGTTAGAAGTGCATTAACGATCACCTTATCTCATGCAGATGTAAAAGACACAGGAAATGGAGCAACCAACATATGAATTTGTATAATTTGTATAAATATAACCATGACACAAAAGTGTTCTCATTATTTTATTTTATTTTCTGTTTTTCTTTCTTCCAAATCTTGTGATGTTATAAAATGCACATCAGAGTTCAGTCACTCGTTTCCTATTTGATCCACGCAACCTGTTTGACTTGAATGCTTTAAAAAATACTTTGACGAAAAAAAGATGCCACAACTTTCACAAGAAAATCTTACAAAGCTTTAAGAAAAGGACTTTAAATTATTGAATTAATTGGTGATTCAAACATTCTAGTATTATACATAGTTCCAACTTCCAATTTCCTCTCTCAGATCCTTTGGTTATACTCAATAGCTAGACTATTGCAATACAATTATTGGTTCTCATTTCAAAAATCAAAATGAACTAAAAAACAACTCATAGAAAACTAAAACAAATAAATAACTACAAGTAAATAAAAATCAAGTCTTTTAAACCTAAGTTACGGGCGAAGCTGTTACAACATGCGACAAAGGCAAACCTTGGAGTCAAAGTCTTGTGGGCATACTCGTGGGTCAACCCGTGTGCACAACGTTCAGATTGATGCTAGTGATTTCAGCATGTAAAAAGAATCAAACTGGGTGTTTGGACCATCATTTTCCTGTTTTGGCCCGTTTCATACCGTTGCTGTTGTCAAAAGGCGACATACTTGGGCTCATACTAGGACTCATACTAAGGCTTTCTTCTCTTAAAGTACCATTCAACATTGCCAATTCTCTTAGTTGATGCTTCTTATAAGTGTCCATTGATTCATCCTGATAATAGATTAGAGTTAGTAGCGGCGGTTAGTTGGGTAACAGGTCAAAACAGATAATTTCTTAATTTCTTTAGCGCGTGTCAAAACGGGCCCGGTTGAGCCCACCACAATTAAGTGGATTATTTTTAAATATATTAACCAATTTATGTATTAAAAATTTGAAATTGTTAACTTTATTAGTTAGAAATGAAATAAGATATAAACAAAGCAAAAAGTATGAAAGAGGGGGGTACCACTGGCTTTAGGAGGTTTTCTAGTAGTGCAACCGCGTGATCTAAACGCGAGTCAATCATATCTTCGGGAAATTCGGCTTCAAGCAACAAGTGCAGAGGGTCGTTGAGGTGTTCATATCCTGGTTTATCTTTTAACTTCTCTTCCTGTATTCAAAACCATACATGCAATATGTAAGTGATTATGCGATACTGAATAATCAGACGTTCGTACGCAAACAAAGCAAATTCTTAAAAGTAGTAGTGTTTGGATGCATTTTTGCTCCTTGAGGTTGTAATAATAAGATAATCATGTTTTAAGTGTTTGGAAAATGCTGATTATTTATGAAAATAATAAGATAACATGTTAAAAAAACGACATAATTTAGGAATACAAGTCGTACCATCTTATTATATAAATGAACTAATGGAAATGTTTAATTATAAGTAAAATATCTAAAATTCTTTTTTAATAATGAAAAATCCTCAAAATGGTTACTAAAAATACCTAAGTTATTCATACCTTAACAGAATCCTTCACGGAGCCTCGACCTCTGATATATATTCTACACTCTGTCATAGCTTCTATCCTTTTTAGTGAATTTCCACGCGGGCCCAGAATTCGGCCAACAAAGTTATACTACAATGCTTCCATGTTAGAACAAAGTCACAAACTTATATGCAACAAAAGTATTATTATTATTATTATTATTATAATTTCTAAATGTATATTTTAAAAGGGGAAGCAAAAAAACATATCGTCGAAATATTGACTACAGTCTATTTTCAATGCACAAAACTTCCCTAAAACATATTGTTACAAAAATAATTTATTATTGACAATATCAATTTAATTCTATAATCATATTTGACAAACTAATTGTTCATAATAATATATATTTTTTTTACACAATAAGCTTCATGAGGCGTCGCCTCAAGCCACCGACACATTTTTCTTGAGCCTTTTAAAACTAAGAAACTACTTTTTGACTCGTTGCACTTTTGGAAAATTAAATTAAAAAAACGAAACATTTGGATTTACTTACATTGGGGAATTTCTCAACAGGAACATCGAGTCTAATAACTTTTTTTATAACCGTCGGGGTTGCCATTCCTGGTGATGCAGGCCAAGACCTAGCAGAAGCCGGAAAAGAAGCCATTCTTTGTAAAAGTCGAGTATCCTACACCAAAACAAACAATAATATTATTATTTAAAATTAATTAATAAAAAACATAAATACAAATTTGCAGATACTTAGGTCCATAGGTTTGTTTTGATTCATTTAAGTTCTGTCTCATCTCTATAGTGTCATGATGGAAGGGTAGTTTGGACATTTGAAACAAAATACCTGTGATTGCATTGTGGGCCACGCCTCCACATCCATCGGACCGCCATTAGGTTTTTGACCAAATGATCGGTATGATCCGTCACGAAGCATTCTCTCGCGATCGATATAATTATGGTTTGACACAAGTCCAGAGGTCTTCATGATCTCTGCATGAGGATGACAAACACAAAACCAACTTATTATCAAATATTTGACCAAATATATCCCTTGTGGTAAAAAAAATAACAACAAATAACATATGAGATATAGATTAGACGGGGCAAAATGAGATGGTTGATTAACGGACTTAAATAAGTTGGGTATCCGTATAGGTTGACCCAAAACACTTTTCACCAAACTATTTTAAACGTTAGTGACTTAAAAGTGAATAAAAAAACTACATTGATACAAAAATAATATTGTTTTTTGAGTAAAACTACTTGAGAGGTTGTTCTATGTTCAAAGCATTTAACTTGTTTACTTTTTAGCTACTTTTTGTTTCACCCATATGAGACACAAGGGATCTAACAAAACTCAAATGGACCCATTTATATATAGTTAAAATTGAAACCGATTAAATTAAAAAAAATCGAAAAATAATGAAGGTATTGAATAGTTTTTGACTGCTTATTATTAATGTCCTAACAGTCCCAAACCATAATGTATTCCTATGTACTTGTACATTACTTATTAATTTATTATGTATCATAACAATCTTAATTGTGAAATTAAATGTTCATCCATTAATACTTTAAGTATTTGCATTCTAAGTACCATTGAAGCTTCTTGGTGTATTAGTTGTCACATAAATTAGAAAACTCATTAATAATCACAAGAAAGAGTAGAACTATAAAAGAAACATTTATTACAAGTATAAAAGCCCAATATAATTATATCCAAACAAAGAACATAAAAATTGACATTGTTATTTGTTAACTTTCTGTGCAATAAAATGTGTAACCATAAGTTAATAACAAAGTAAAATTTTGTATAAAATAGGATTAAAAAAACCTTGATTTAAGAGCCTGCTGCATATTGGCATGATTTGCATAAAAGGTGCTAACTTTTGTCTCTCTGCAAGCAATTCTGCCAAATATCTGTAAATCCCAACTCACAAACATACAAATAAAAATCAGAATCAAGAACATAAAACAAAAATAGAGACAATTCAATTTGTAGGTGACAAATTGACACTTTTATATATCACTTCAAATTAAGAAAACTGAATCCAAAATCAAATCTTTATTTCTTCTCATGCAACTTATAAAAATGCAATTGTTAGATGGCCTAAATAAATTTAAATAAATAACATGAATTCTTCTGGCTACAATAATTTGGTGAAATAGCTATGAAAGAGAAAATATGCATTTAATATAAAAACATGATAGCCATGTGAGACCTAAAGTTTAGTCCTCCTAATTTAAGTATGATGTCTCCAACATGAAATTGATAGAATAAAACAAAAGGAAATTGTTTATATACTTATTTGGTATAATAACTGCCTTCTTTATGATCATAATTATTTATATCTTAACAATCATATCACTATTCTTATATAGTAACTTTTAACGGTCCCATATTTATTTGATCAAGGTAGGTTTTAACCAATAACAAGATGTACTATTCTAGACATAACTATGTTCCACAACTACGAATTGATTATTAAAAGTTAAAAATTGAGTAAAAATTAACACATTTTTCAAATCACAGTTGACATGAAAGATATACAAGATATCATCATATCCTTATTTACTGCAATCTTAGATTCTGCAAACTCAAGTGATGAACAAGACATGACTGATTGAACCAAATGATTATTTGTTTGAATTAACAGCTTAAATAACTAAACACTGTAATTTGCAAACATACTCTACTCATTATGTGAATTAACAGCTTAAATAACTAAACACAAACATATAATTACAAAATAAGCTTAAGTGAGGAAACACTAGATCCCCAAAATCATATTAAAATTGGATACTAAATACTAAAACAAAGAACAATAATCTTAGAAAACAACAAAAACCCAAGATCCAAAAGCTATTAAGCTAAAAAAATTACAATTACATACAGAGATTTGAAGAAAATTCTAACCTTTCACGATCTGATGGAGAAGAAGACCTCTGAAGTGAAGCATGAACTCCAGTAGGAGAGTACTGGAAGTAACTACCAGGTGGTATTCGATTCTCCATTAATGATTATTAAGCTTCTTCACTATGAAGCTTTAGCTGTCGAACAAACACAAAACCCAAAAGTGTGAGAAGATTTCACAATGAATCAATAATCATAACACATAATAAGTGAAACAGAGATAGATAGATAGATTTACTGGGTAATCCTGATTTAAGTAGTGAGATTCAGAAAGATTAAGGGTTTGTGAATTTGGGAAATTGGTTATTGAATTAGGGAGATGAAGAAAATGACAAGAGGGTATGGAGAAAACTCACTGTACAGAAATGAATTGAATTGAAAGAGGTGACTTTTGGTTTGATGTATACGTATATGCATGTGTATACGTATATGTTTGTGTGTTTTTACTGCGTTTTGGGAGTGGGTAACGATGAAGCCATGGAAACACCATCGCATAGGATACGATTACGAATCATGGGTTTGGTAGTTTTGGTTTGTTATTTTAATCAGATTCTCTGGGCTAAATGAGGTTAAATGCACCTGTTGGCTGTTGATCATTTTATTATTTCTAAATTAATTTTTTAATTTAGATGCGTTTATATTAGTTAAAAGATACTTAATATAAAAAAATATGATCAATAAACAAACAAATGTACAAGTAATCTCGCACTCGTAAAATAAGGTTTGAGAATAATATGATCGAAAAAAACCTAACTTTATCTCGACAGAGAAGAACATAATATCTTTTAGATCATCTCTCATGTCAATGAGAAATCTTAAATCAAACTCGTTGTCTGATTTAAATGTGTGACGTCGGATGTCACATTAGACGTCAACACTACATTTTTTTTAAGAGCAAAAATATATTAAATTAACCAAACTTATACTAAGAAGCTAGAAGAAAAAGAAAATAAACCAAATGCCACACCAAAAGTTGTAATTAAAATACTATTTTATATTATACATATACATATACATATACATATAAAGGGGAGGGTTCATGAGAAAACCTTCAAATTGAAGAAAACTTAGAAAACCAATTAAAACCATTACCAATCAAATTTATTTTTCAATTTTTGTTTTCTATATCTTTTTATTACAATGATAAAAATGTAACAAAAAGAAAAAAATTAAAAAAAAATTATGTGGCTCATGTAATTACATATATGTAACTTATATGCTACACATATGCATATTACATTAGTTACATGTATGTAAGCTTTATGAGTTACATACGTAACATTTTTGTTACA
>WOUH02000022.1:3044159-3061822 GCA_009936405.2 Stevia rebaudiana | reverse complement strand
TGGATGGCATTGGTGTAGGCTGCTTAAGGATGGCATCGGGTGTTGAAGACTAGTAGTTAGTCTTGTAAATGTAATAGCTTGGCATTTTGTCTGTAAATCTTAACTTTTGATATGAATGAATAAGTCTTCCGCTATTGTTCTCTGTATGAACATGTGTTCTTGTGTAATTCCAAACGTGACTGGATCCTGGGGATTTAGGGTGTCACACCCACCATAACAATTATACTTGTCCTAAGAGCAGAAAGTCGTTCCAATAAACTATTGCACAAATGGTCACCAAGAACTTGAAAAAATCTACATGTTTTGGAATCCTTAAACCGGAACAAAAACCGCCACCTCACCACGTTTCCTAACCGCCTTCTTTTCCCAGTTGAATCATTTGGGGTTGATACAAAGCATCCCATATTTTACATAATATTTTAAATATCAGAGAGCCCGATAATAGTTGATATGATGATGCACTTCACCAATATATCAGTTCTATTTACCAAAAAAATAGAAAAATATATGATGATAGAGCAATTTGGATATAGAAATTCATGCATAGTTGCATATTCATTTTGAAATATATTTGTGCCTTAATGAAATTTCGGGTTGACCATTGTTTTAGACTTTTAGTTGACAGATAAAATGTAAAATCTACTACTATTGAACTAGTCATAGAGTCGTAATTCTCATTAGTTTTGAACTAAAAGGCATTAGGTTAATCATGAGCCCAATGCAAAAGCTACATTTTATTATTAAACCAAATTCCTTGGTGAAATGAGAAATCACAGCATGAAGAAGAAGAAAGTTCAATTAAGTAATGAGTAATAATGGGATATGACGAAATCCCATCGGATTCAAGCTGGTAATAAGAGCCCAAGATAGCCCAATAAGCATAAAAGGATACGGTCAAAGCCCATCAAGGCTTAAGCTTGTAATAAGCAAATAAACCCAAAAGCCCAAAAAGACCCACTAAGATCCAAGATAAAATCCAGCCCATAAGCAGGAAATCTTAATCAAGATATAGCATTTAATGCAAAGGAGAATTCAGTGGGCAAAGCCACATCAAGCATTTAATGCTAAGAAGTTGCACCATGCAGGACTAAAAGGATGGAAAATGGACAAAAGCAGGAACCAGGGGATCTCTGACGCGTGCAGAGGAATCATTGCAACAAGGAGTATAAAAGGGAAGCATTAACTACAAACAAGAACACACAACATTCCCTGCTTTAACTCTCAACACACACACTCACACATTTAATGTTAGAAAGCTGTAGTTATTGAGCATAAAGTTCATCTTTGTAATCTTGCTATTTGAGGTTAACTAACAAGGAGCTAAATTTCGCCTCTTCAAGTAATATCACAAGAAATAAATTACAAGTGACAGGTGTTTTGCATCAATACATCTCATCCTTTGCTTTCTGGTTCAACAAAAATACAAACAACATATTAGAATTCTAAAAAGATCATATATAAGTTTCATTACAGAATTCCATTCAAACATAATTTTAAATAGAATGAATTGAATGTTAGATGAATATATTAATATATGTATTTTATATATAGTATTATTAATATGACACTCATGATTATTTATCTAATAATAATTGATCAATGACCTAAATACCCATACTAGATAGGTAATTATACGTTGAACCTAATTACCTTTATAACCTAATTATGGTTTCCCGTTGGGTGTATATATATATGAGGTCACCGAAAACTTAAGAGGCTAATGAAACATCACTAACCCTAGCCGCCATCATGTTTTCCCTTACCTCTCTGGAATTCGTGAACCTCTCTTGCCTCTCAATCATTCAATCCTAAACATACATCCTAAACGAGAAGTCGTTCGGATATACTGTCTATCATCAATATTGCGTTCACAAGATGTTTTATCTAATCTATATGATTTATTATCATTTGTCATGTTTTCGTTGATTAATATCAAGAATTGATCAACATGTGGTATCACGAGCGATGTTGATTAATCGATTCATGATCTAGAATCAAAATAAGATAAATGAAACCATAACAAAATAGTTTTATAAATTGATTTTGGTTTAATTAACAGTTTTCAAAATCTGGTCAAGAAACCCTAGAACATGTGTTTAAAATATTAATTTGGATTACCTTGTAGTGCTTATTGTCCAACATCCACTTGTTTATCATCACCCCCATATTTAAGTGTTAAAATCAGTCCATCCAACATTCATACGAGGCTCACAGTTAAGTGTTATCATGACCGAGCTCTTACCCCAAGTCGGCTCAGCTTGATAACAACCTTATTAAAAACTTTACGCAAAACTTGACTTAAAAGAAATTTACAGTTTTTTATTCAAACTTGATTTTCTTTCAAAATAGGTTGACTTAAATTTTTAAACAAAATATATCATAAAGTTTATTGTTTGTTAAATAAGGTGTGAAAGTTTAAAAAAGTCAGCCAGCTTCACATATAGGGAAAGGCAGTTTATATTTTCACAACTTCGCCTATCTACTTCTTCTAAAATCAATCTATACAGAAAAGTTTGGCAAAATAGAAGGTATGCATAAAACGTTTTAATTTTTTTTTTTTTGATAAACGATTACAAAAATTGCTTCTAAAATTTACATTAGAATTTTTTTTACATAAAATAGTTACAATTTTGCTATATAATTAATATCTTCTAATATCATAATAGAAATTAAAGAATTGCATAAACTGTTCTCACACAAAGCCAACCCTAAAAGACATGTAAAAGATATACATGTTTACATAAAACATGTTTTTAATAGCTTATATCCAACTCGCATGTTAGAGAACTACACGTGACATAAAATGTTTTTATAACCTATATATCATTTTATAATCACTATTAACCATTTTAAAGTTCTTTTGGTATATAAAATAAATAAATTCTAACACACACAATAGAAATAAACGATAAAAAAACCGTTTCTAAACCTTTTTTTGTTCACATAAAATAACTCGTTAACAACAATAAAAACTGTTTTATAAAGCTTCATGGTTTATAGGTAATAGCAAGTTTCAAACTCGTTCATTAGAAACTAAACATTTACAAAATCGTTTTATGTTTTCTAGTTTATATAATAAGCTGGTTTAAACACACTTGGTATAAATAAACGTTTATAAAAATTGCTTTTGTTACAACAATTGATGAATCAAGACATTCGTTTGATACACGGACGGAACGTACGAGAACATGTTAACCCGGGGGGTCACGGTTAGAATGTAATTAAGCCGAGCTAAGCCTGAGCTCGACTAAGCTCGGACTCGACACTTTTAACTTACGAGACCATCTCTATTCTTTTATACCCGGCCTACTAAAAAATGATGATATAAATTTCAACTTTTTTCATTTGCGCACACTATACAATTCCTTTTACTATTATTTTGTTACAATTAAATAAAAGTCTAGATAAAATAACAAACATTCTATTACATAAAATGGTAATACAAAAATATTATATAAGCTTTTATACATATAATATAAATAAACTCGTGTATAAATCAAAAAGGATTTATATTTCTTCACAGTGAGGATTCTTAAACAAATAATAACAAATAGAACGACAAAAAATAAAAGATTACTTTTACGTAAATGTAGGTAGTAGTACGCTGCCTTCTCCACAAGTTTTCTGAACTCATCACATGTCAAACAGAACATATATGTTTTTCAATGAGGTAGTAATCTTACGTAAATGTAGGTAGTAGACACTGCCTTCTCCATAAGTGTTCTGAACTCATCACATGTGAAAGAGAACATATATGTTTTTCTTGAGGTAAGTTTCTTGCCGCAAACCAATACTAAAATTAACCTGTACTTGTAAACAACCAAGCTAGCCCCATCATATATATATATATTATATGGCGCGTAGGGAGAGGGACCCTGGTAGTTGGACGCGTTATTTGAGATGTTGTTGATAGTTTCACCAAGTCTATAAACCTTACCGTTTCTTATAACGATAGGAAAGTTACCAACGGGTGCACGCTGAAACCCTCTCAGGTTGTGAACCAGCCTAGGGTAATGTAGGTGACGACCTGCGCACTTTTCACACTTTAGTACGTCTAGTTTCTGTTTCTTTGTTATAGAAAGAAGATATCAAAGAAATAAAAACCAAACGTACTAAGGTGTGAAAAGCGCGTAGGTCATCACCTCCAATATCAACCCTAGGATGGTTCACAACATGAGAGGGTTTCAGCGTCCAGCAGCATCTCCAATAGCGCGTCCAACTACAGGCTGGTCCCTCTCCCTGCGCGCCATATAATATATATGATGGGGCTAGCTTGGTTCTTTACAACTATAGGCTAACTTAAGTACTGGTTTGCATGATTAACCGTATATATGTTGGTATTTATAGGAGTAGAAACATAGTATGTGGCAAGAAACTTACCTCACATAAAAACATATATATTCTCTTTGAGATTTGATAAGTTCTAGATACACTTCTGGAGAAGGCTTCCACGACATCCGTTAGGCTATTTCACTCCATATATGTCAATAAAAAATACTGGTATATGAATGTCATCACGACGAATGCTCAATTCTAAGATTAGTAGTAACTTCTGGGGTGAACGTTTCTCCAAAGGTGAAAAGGGTAATTTGGATTGGTATATGCATTATTATCACTTGTTTTCAGATTGTATTCACTAATCTTATCTCATCAACAACCACTTTAACCCGTCCAACTCAAACTTTTGTTGGAATTTTTTTTTTAAATTCAATAGCGTTTAACAAAGTAAGTATTAGACGGAGATTGGTTCTTTCATTTAAAGGATGTTTCAATTCATTACGAAGGGAAATGAGTGTTTTTCAACTTATAATGAATGTTAAATAGGCGTTACTACTCAAGGATAATGGTGAATGAGGTATTAAATTGATTATTCTCCCCTATAAATACCGACGTTAATCTTGGTTGAAGATGTTCCAACTCTTAAAATTACTCTCCATCTCTATTTTGAAAGAACTTCTAACAATTCTTTGATCTTGTTACTTTCTTCATGGCTCAGGATATTTTTTCGGGTGCAATGACCTGCATAACATCTTATAAGTAAAATTTCTGGACGTAACATGTCTAGTAGTGGCAATGTTTGTATTTTGATTTTTATTAAGCTTGAAGTGCAATATTTAATCCAAAATGTCTTGTTAGTTATATATCAAACCATCGGCGGATTTACATGGGGTCCAGAGCAGGGCCGGACGATAGGGTAGGCGAATCAGGGCCATCGCCCTGAGTCCGATATTTTGAGGGGCATAAAATTAAATTAAAAAAATACATTATATCCATTTATTTCTTATAACACCATCATGTGACTTGGTGGTTAAGACATTCATACAACAATAATAGGTCAGGCGTTTGAACCCCTCCACTACCCCTTTTACATTTTGATTAATCATCCTTTTAATTATTTTAATTCATCTTTTACTAATTAAATTCCAAAATAAAAATCCAGAAAAATATAATCCAGAAAATATAATCTATCACAAATTTCCAAAAAAAAAAAAATAGTTTACATATGTTGAGTATTTAATCTACCTAATTAGTTTAAAATATATTGAAATACGAAAAATTTTTGAGAAATTTTTGAGATTTTTGGTTGATTTATTGACAAGTAATTATTTTATAACTCATTTAAGGGGGCGATATGGGATAGGTTTTACTAAAAATTTGTGAAAAAAAATTTTTTGGGTATTATTTTAACAATGAAGTTAGAGAGTTTCGATATTGCAACCTTATAAAAGTTTAACTCCATATTCTTAACGAAGTTAGGAAGTTTGTTTGAACAAACAACTGCGGTTTACAGAAAATCAAATTACAAACTAGGGTTATTTAAAAAGCTCGTGATTCAAGGCTTGCTTGAAAATAGCTTGAGAAAACCTAAAAAAAAAAAAAAAAAAAAATTGGCTCAAAAAAAGTTCGTTCCAAAACGTACAAGCCGGGCATTTTGAGCTCGATCTCGAGTCATGTCCATCTCGGCTCGTAGCTCAGATTGTGGTTGAATTTGATTTTTTAACCAAATATAATATAGTTATATATATAGAAATATTTAATAGCATGTGCGCAATTACTTTGTATATTGGTCATTTACGTATATATATATCATAATAAGAAAATTAAAAAATAATAAGTAATCAAGCTTACAAAGTATGCATTATATGTGTTAAAAGTTTTTCTTTTTATTTAATTTACTAATATGTAAATAAACGAGCCGGCTCATGGCTCGGCTCGTGGATCGAACTTTTTTATGAGCAAGCTCGAGCACTATTTTTCAACTCGAAAAACTAAACAAGACGGACTGTCTCGGCTTGAAAAAAAAAAGACCCGAGCTTGAGCTTACCCCAGGTCGCCTCAGCTCGATAACAACCCTATTACAAACTTTACGCAAAACTTGACTTAAAAATTTACACTTCTTTATTCAAACTTGTTTTTCTTTCATAATAGGTAGAGTAAAAATTTTAAACCAAATTTGTCATAAAGTTTATTGTTTGTTAAATCAGGTGTGAAAGTTAAAAAAATTCAGCCACTTCACAACTAGGGAATGGCGGTTTCCAAACTTCTCCTATATACTTATTTTAAAATCAATGTATACAGAAATGTTTGACAAAATAGAAGGTTTGTATAATACGTTTTAAAGATTACAAAAATCGTTTCTAAAATTTACATTAGATTTTTTTTACATAAAACACTTATAATCTATATATATATCTATATCTATACTTCTATACTATCTAATAAAGAAGTGTTTTGAGATAACACATGTCATTCTAGATTGCATTCATATAATTTTTTTCTCTTCTCTCTCTCCTATTAATTAGTAATAGTTATTTACTTTATTTATGGTATACAAAGATAAATATATTATTAATCTAATTAAATTAAAATTAAATTAAAGTGATCTCTTTAATTAATTATTAATGATACTAATTGTTTTTTACATGAAAACAAATTTAAATTTTTAATGTTCTTTGATGCTTTAAGTAGTAAAAGTACAATATGTAAATAAAATATGTTATTAAACAAATCTAAGTTTTTACTTCTTTTTCTTTAGATATAAATACATTTTAACTAAATTAACGTTTATTAATTACATAAAAAAATCATACACAGTTCTGAAAAAAATGTTTTAAAAATCAGTTTAACATAATCTATAAATGTTACATCAAAGTTTTTTCTAAATAAATATTTTGACAAATATAGGTATTAATTGACTACAGTATGTGTGATTCAATCTGTGTTATACACATGTTTATTCAACCAATGCAATACACATAATTTTTTAAAATATTTTTATTATTAAGTAACTAACATTATATTTATTTAATTAATTCGTGTAACACACGGGATTTAACATAGTATGTTATATAACATGATCTTCTAATATCATAATAGAAATTAAAGAATTACATAAACCGTTTTCACACAAACCCAACTATTAAACACATGTACAAGATATACATGTTTATATAAAACATGTTTTCAATAACAACTACGGTTTATTAAAGCTTATATCTAACTTGCATGTTATAGAACTACACGTGACATAAAATGTTTTTAGAACCTATATATCATTTATAACCACTATCAACCATTTTATAGTTCTTTTGTTTATAAAATAGTAAAATTGTAACACACACGATAGACATAAAAGATAAAAAACCTTTGCTAAAGATTTTTTTGTTCACATAAAATAACTCGTTAACAATTAGAAAATTTTTTTCTTAAAGCTTCATGATTTATACGTACTAACCAGTTTCTAACTCGTTCATTAGAAACAAAACAGTTACAAAATCGTTTTATGTTTTTTAGTTTATATAATAAGCCGGTTTAAGCACACTTGGTATAAATAAACGATTATAAAAATTGCTTTTGTTAAACCAATTGATGAATCAAGACATTTGTTTGATACAATGACGGAACTAGAACATGTTAACCCGGGGAGTTATAGTTAGAATGTAATTAAGCCGAGCCAAGCCTGAGCTCGACTAAGCTCGAAATCGAGTCTTTTAACTTACGAGACCATCTCTATTCATTCATACCCTACTCATAAATCAGAATATAAATTTTAACGTTTTTTCATTCGCGAACCCTATACAATTCCTTTTACTATTATATTGTTACTATTAATTAAAAGTTTAAATAATATAACAAACATTCTATTACATAAAATGGTAATATTAAAATATTATATAAGCTTTCTACATATAATATCACGTGTATAAATCCAAAAAGGATTTATATTTCTTCACATTGAGGTTGCTTAAACGAATAAAAACAAATAGAACGACAAAAAAAAAAAAGATTACTTTTACGTAAATGTAGCTAGCAGTACGCTGCTTTCTCCATAAGTGTTCTGAACTCATCACATGTGAAAGAGAAGATATATGTTTTTGTATGAGGTAACTTTCTTGCCACAGACTATGTTTCTACTCCTATAAATACCAACATCTATATTGTTAATCATGCAAACCAATACTAAAATTAACCTATACGTGTAAACAACCAAGCTAGCCCCATCATATATATTATATAGCGCGTAGGGAGAGGGACCATGGTAGTTGAATGCGTTATTGGAGATGTTGATAGTTTCACCAAGTCCATAAACCTTACCATTTCTTATAACAATAGGAGAGTTACCAACGGGTGCACGCTCAAAACCCTCTCAGGTTGTGAACCAGCCTAGGGTTGATATTGGAGGTGACGACCTGCGTGCTTTTCACACTTTAGTACATCTGGTTTCTGTTTCTTTGTTATAGAAAGAAGATAACAAAGAAACAGAAACCAAACGTACTAAAGTGTGAAAAGCACGTAGGTCGTCACCTCCAATATCAACCCTAGGCTGGTTCACAACCTGAGATTGAGGGTTTCAGTGAGCACCCGCTGGTAACTTCCATATCGTTATAAAAAACAGTAAGGTTTATGGACTTGGTGTAACTATCAACAACATCTCCAATAACGCGTCCAACTACCAGCGGGTACCTCTCCATGCACGCCATATAATATATATGTTGGGGCTAGCTTGGTTCTTTACATCTATAGGCTAACTTAAGTACTGGTTTGCATGATTACCAATATAGATGTTGGTATTTATAGGAGTCGAAACATAGTATGTGGCAAGAAACTTACCTCACAGAAAAATATATATATTCTCTTTGAGATGTGATAAGTTCCAGATACACTTCTCTGGAGAAGGCTGCGACGACATTCGTTATGCTATTTCACTCCATATATGTCTATAAAGAATCTTGGTATATGTATGTCATCACGATGAATACACAATTCAAAGATTACTTGTAACTTCTAGGGTGATCGTTTCTCCAAAGGTGGAAAGGGTAATTTGGATTGGTATATGCATTATTATCACTTGTTATCAAACTGTATGCACTAATCTTATCTCATCAACAACCACTTTAACACGTCCAACTTAAACGTTTGTTGGAATTTTTTGATAAATTGAATAACGTTTAACGAAGTAATTATTAGACGGAGATTGGTTCTTTCATTTAAAGGATGTTTCAACTCATTACGAAGGAAATGAGTGTTTTTCAACTTATTATGAATGTTAAATAGGCGTTACTACTAAAAGGATAATGGTAAATGAGGTGTTAAACTGATTATTCGCACCTATAAATATCGAGTTTAGTCTTGATTGAAGATGTACCAACTCTTAAAATCTCTCCATCTCTATTTTGAAAGAGCTTCTAACAATTCTTTGATCTTGTTACGTTCTTCTTGCCTCAGGATATTTTTTTGGGTGCAAGGTCCTACATGACATACTGCTTCGGTTGTCGAACATGGGAAACTACGTGTTCGTCTTCAGTAGATGAGGAAAATCTCTTTTAAAGGAAACGTGCCTCAACCACAAGTGTCAACATGAACATGTTTGCTCCATATTGTAGTGGAGATCAAGTTGAAGACTGGCATGCTACAATAAGGATTCTTGAACCAGTCGTTATGTTGACATAAATTACTATTTTATGCTTATGTTTATTCGTTTGTTGTAATATGTTGTTTTACTTGTTTGTTATCACATGAATAGTGAGAGTACCATTATTATATTTTCTTATTATTTTTAAAAAACGTGTGAACTAATTCTTGTAAACTTAAAACATATTTCGTGGGATTGTTGGACAGTCCGTAAAACCGTATGTTTGGGTTCATGGAATAAAAACTAAATAAAACTGGGGATTTTGTAAAATCTTAGAAATAAAGTTTCTGGACGTAACATGTCTAGTGCCAATGTTTGTATTTGGAAATTTATTAAGCTTGAAGTACAATATTTAATCCAAAATGTCTTTTCAATTATATATCAAACAATAGGCGGATTTACATGGGGCCCGGAGCAGCGCCGGCCCATAGAGTGGGCGAACAAGGCCGTCGCCTTGGGTCCGATATTTTGAGGGACCCAAAATTAAAGAAAAATAAAATTATATCCATTTCTTTCTGGTTACACCATCGGTGGTTAAGAAATTACATAGAACAATATGAGGCTATGTTGTCAAAAGCCATAGAGGCGCTAGACTAGGCGACTTTTCTAGGCGAAGCCCTAGGGTACCGCTTGCCTCAAGTGTAGGCGATGAAATTGGCTTTTTTTTTTTTTATCAAAAGCGACTAGGGCGGTGGGTTTTTCTCAGGCGCCGCCCAATTTCCGGTAAGTGGCGTTTTTTCACGGAACGTATTTTTTATAGTTTTGTTTGATTTGGTTTGATATTTTTTTGATCTTATCATTAGCGGAATGTAATCAACCCTAAAATAAGTCGCAACTAACTCTATCTTGAAGATTGATGCAAACTTTGAACCTTTAAGCCTCTATTTTTTTTTTACCTAATTAGTACTTTTAAACTTTTAATATTCTGGTTTTGGACTTGTTTTGCACTTTTGGTCTTTGGTTTTGGAATTGTGTTGCACTTTTGGTACTGCTTTGAGACATTTAGTATTGTTTTTGAATTGTTAGTATTGATAATTCGTTGAATTTCACTGATTTTGAGTAGTAGGTAGATGATTTTAGTGCTAAATATAATAACTAAATTATTATATTTGTGAAGTAATATTATTTTTTATGTAATGTGTATATTTTATATTTTTTTCCTTTATTAGCGCCTTTTTTATTGAAGGCTATCGCTTTTTGGCGCCTTGCGCCTAGGCCTCGGGCTATATCAAAACGCCTTAAGTGCGCCTAACGCCTTTAACAACATAGCTTAAAACAGTCTCTGCTTTTAAGAATTAAGGTTTCACCTTTTTATCCTCGCAGGTACCCAATTTAAAACAATTGTTGAATATGCACCTTCACAGCGTGTTCCAAAGCAATTGCCTAAAAAAGATGGACGCGAAGGGACCATAGAGAAAGGTAATAAGAAAATTATGTACTATGTAGGATGCTGATTAAGGTTTTCCATTATTAACTCAGTTTCTCTTTATATATATATATATAGGAGATGGATTATATGAATACCCAGTTGAGTTGAGAAAACTCTAGAAACCCACATAAAGTAACATATGTAACGACTTTTTCGAAATTTTAATTTTCATAACTTTCTATTTTTTATATAATTTATACATTAAAATCTAAGACTTTTGGTGAAAAAATTATAAAAAGCGCCGAGTAGTTTTAAATTTTTTTAATATTTTTTACACATTTTAGAGAATTGTAACATATGTAAAATGTTACATATGTAACACATTACGCTGAAAATTTAAAAAGACGAGCTTTAAATTTTTTTTTTTTGGGATATTGTTTTAAAACAAAGTACTCGGCACTTTTTATGTTTATCTTTATTTTTATAAAAAGTGATGAAATTGCATTTAAATGTGAGCCTTTTTTAAAAAAAATTAATAATTTTTTAACTTAGAGTTCTCTGGAGTTCTTTAGAGTTTCTAGAATTTTCTCAACTCGAGTGGTTTTTCAGTATATATTTCCCCTATATATATATATAATTTATTAACCCTTACTTGTCTTATTACTGATGACTAATTTTTTTAATGAATATATAGATCCTGAGTATCTTGAGTTCCTTGAACTTGTTTCAAAGCCTGTTGAGAATCTTCCTAGTGCAGAGATACAATTGGAAAGAAAGGAAGCTGAGCGAGCTGGTCAGCCCTAAGCTATAAATTATTAGTTATTATTATAACTGTTTGCTTAATAATCTCAAATTTGATTTCATAAAATTGCTAATATATTATTAAATTTAAGATGTCATAAAACGGGTTTAACAAATTTTTTTTTATTTTTTGGTCATCCAGGTGCTGCTAAGGAGGCTCCTATAGTCACACCTTTGATGGATTTTGTTAGGCAGAAAAGAGCTGCCAAGGGTGGGCCCCGGGTAAGACATCTGTCTCATTTAGTTGATTTTATATTAAGTTATAAGAAATCAAGAACTTGCATGTTACAGCTTTGAGCAACTGAAAGCATAGAGACACTTTTTAATTGGAAATTAAGAAGTGTTTTTATTACACTACTTGCAAATGGCATGAAAAAACCTTGAAACAATTTACAAAAACATCGAGACTTTTTTTATGCATTTTTATTATTAACTGTTTTCTGTGATCTGCTGCAGAGGTCTTTGGCTAATGGGAAATTAATGAGAAGAAGTGGTGCATCATCTTCAAGTTCAAGTTCTACCGTAGTGAAACGTGGTTCTGAAAAGAGGACAAGTTCTACCATGGTATAGTAATGCTATAAATCTACATTGGCAATTGAGTTCTATCTGAAACCATGAAGTGGGTTCTGTTTTGTGGTCTATTTTGAAATAGATTTTTTTTTTAAAACAAGAGGTAATTTTTCTGACATAACAGCAAGTCACTTCATATACAGTAACTTGTGAAGGAAACTTTATGCATGTTGTACAATGATGTTACAACATGACACATGGCTTTCTTTTGAATGAGGTCTAAAATGGCGTAGAGATGTCTACTTATAAGTAGGTGAATTGAAAAATAAGCTGAAAATAATGGAATTGAACCGTAGTTGTCAAAGGCGTAAGGCGCGAAGGTGCTTAAAAGCGATTTTTTTTTTTCAGTGGGACGCATATCATAAAATACCATTTTAGGGGTTTTAGGTACTTTTAGGTTTACGCTTGTTTTGGGCGAAACTGGGCTAGAAATCGCCTCTGAGCGCCTGAAAATTGGGCTTTTGAAGCAAGTTGACAAGATGCGTGGTGTGGGCTTTTGACAACTGAGAATTGAACAAAATTAGACCTCACTTAGTTAATAGTTAGGGTTAGGTATATATATTTTTTGTATGTGAACTCTTATTCTGATGGAACTAGGGAGGCTAATTAGTCAATTATCTTTAAGTGACTACTATAACTAGAATACTTGAAGTTTAAGAAAGTAAGTACAAAAGTAGGAACGAGATGAAAGATCCGTTTTGGTATAAAATCTAAACACACACACACACACAAACTCATTTTCAGAAGAGATTAGTCGGATATCTAGTACTACACCGGCACAACCTATAGCTTGTTCCTTAATAAATTTGTCTCATTTATGTTCTCCTTAAACTTAGTTTTGTTTTACTAATATCAGTGGCACCCTTCTTAGAAACCTGTATCACCCTTGTGGTTTATTTTTCTATACTACATTAATTTATATAATCAAGAGATAGAGGCGTTGAATGTTGATATACTACATTGAAAACATCTTATGAACACCAATCAAGAAACATATCTTAATAATTGTCATAATTGTTCATTACTAATTCATGTTAATTTCTACGCTCAAGCATCAGATTTTTATAATATTATATTTAGGTGCTTGGTTTTGGTCAAAGTCCTCACAGTACATGGAGGCTTTTATTATATTCTTTTTAACTAGTTTTCAGTGTTATTAAAACCAGAAGAAATGTATTTTATAGTTGTGTCCAATTAGGCCTGCAAATGAACACGACGGACATGAAGGGTTCATGTTTGTGTTCATTCATGGAATATTAATTAAACAAACGAACGAACATGAACAATTAAAAAACATGGTTTTTCTTTGTTCGTCTTTGTACACTAAGAAAATGAGTGTTTGTGTTTGTTTATGTTTGTTTGTTAATATTAACCATTCACAAGCTTAAACGAATACAATATGACATAAACAGACACCGACAAACAAAAAGGCCACACATGAATATAATTGAAAATAAAGAAACAAATATAAATGAATGGACATAAGAACACCAATTAAAAGGAAACATGAATATCCAAGGCATAAGCTTGAATTAATCATTCAAATTTAAATTCTAAATTCTCACAACAAATTTTTTTAAAATTGTATCTGAAACCATCCACATTCTTTAATCAAGCTCAATGTATACAATATTGTCATTTTTTACAATCAACAACTAACAGCCCATGGCCTTGTAGCCTAGTGAAATTTAGGAATTTAAAAAATTTCAGTTAAAAAAAAGGAAAAAGTAATGGACTAATAGGGGCCAACGAGAAGTCGTTCTCTCAACTATAAAACTTGCTTTTGTGTAGTTCGTAGCACAATTATTAAAAGCGCTCGCTTGGAGCGCCAAGGCGGTAAAATCAAGTGGTGCTTTGAAATAGCGCATCTGATGATTAGGTAAATTTAGCGCAAAAAGGTGATAGATTTTTTTCTTTTTTTGTTAATTGAGTAATTTCTAAAAATCTGAAATTTAAGATATTTTTTTTTTTCCGTATTTCCAATTCATATTTTTGTATTCCCCTCTTTGTCTACAAGCTAATTCTTATTTTCTTATTATAATTTTATTCTTTTTTTTATTCATGTTATAATTTTATAACTTTTATTAAGTGTTACTATCTTTTATTTTATGAACCTTTTGTTTTCAGTTATGAACATATATGGTTTTGGATAATTTTGGCATGTGGATGATAATATGATATTGCTATTTTATTTTGAATATTGTATTTGGTTATGAAGAACTTTTTGGTATATTGTTTTGGGTTATTGGATTTTAATACTCTCAACTATCACCATTTGGCCGGCAATACTCGCAACTTTCATATTGTCTCCCACCACTCCCAACTTTCAACTTATTTGGCTGGAAAATAAGCTGAAAGTTGGAAGTGTTGGGAGATAATATGAAAGTTGGGATGACAAAATGATGATGGTTGGGAGTATTATAATCCAATAACCCTATTTTTTTATTTAAGTGCACATTTTTTTCTTAGGCCCAGGTTTTATTTACGCCTAACGAGTAATACCTAGGCCCGGTATCCTCTGTGCCTAGAGTGCGCCTCGCGCTTTTGATAAATATGGTTCGTAGTAATGACGATATCCATTCTTTCAATAACTGTTCCAGGGACACGTCAGAAGCAACAATAGTTTTGAGAACATGTTAAATATTACTAAAGCCAAAATCGTAAATGTGAATCCTAAATGAAACAGAAATTAATACCAATACATACATCATGTAGTTTTGTGAGCTTATGTAAATCTCTAGTTATAAAAAATGGAAAAATATCTATGTAGGTTTGTGAACTATCAATAAATTATTGAATTAGTACTTCTAGCAGAAATAGAAAAAGTTATTACCTTGTATTGGACGATTCTACCTTTTTGATAGATTACATCGATCACAAGTTGTGATAAACTTGTTGTTGACCCGTAGAGATTTCCCGAACACGTATGAAATTAAAATTTCATTGATTAAATGCTGCAACTGTCATGTTGCGGCTGCAGAAACATTAGTGGTCAAAATTGAAATTAAGCATTAATGCTCTAAAGATATTGTAGCTTTTTTATTTATATTCGTGAACTAAGATTGAAAGTTTGAAATACAACCTGCTTCTTGTTGGTAGAATTCTCAGTTTTTTTATTTTTTAATAACAGTATGTCCTAAGAGACGGTGGAAAGGGCACAAATGGTAAAGAGAAGTTAATTTATGCTAAACGAGATGATCGTCAGGTTTCTGATAAATCTGGAAATGTAGCATTGGAGGATGATAAAGGTATGTCTTTACATTGCCATCATTTTTCTTGCATAAACATTTTCAAATTTTGACTTTTGAGATTAATTATGCCTATAATTATGTATATTTGCATATCTGTGTGTGTTTATACTATAAGATCACTATCATAAACATTTATGTATGTTATACATGTCTATCTGTGCTGTACTGGTTTCCATCTTCAAGATTAAGGCTGTTGTTGTATGTATGTTAGTCACCGTTCTTTGCGAGTTTTTTATAAGATTTCCTCTAAGCTATATATTCCCATTTAAAGATGTTTTTGGCTGTCATTTTTATTAACATCTTTTTCCAAACCTGCTTGAAATTTACATTGTTCTACTTTATACAAAAATTAATACATTTTACCTCCATTTTCTGTTAATTGACATCTTGTTACTTTATATGCCAGTGTTGTATTTTACTGATTTTAATTAGTAAGTGCTTTTTATAATGTTTAGCATAGTTTCTTTTTGAGTTAATCACATGGACCTTGTGGTTTGTGATTATAAAAACTAACTTTCGTTAACTTTCATGTTAAATTAAGCTGAAATGGTGAAAAATACCCTTTTTGATAGTCAAAGTTAAGGGTGAAAAGTGAAAGGTCTTTTGGCTCCAATCTAACAGAAAAGCTCACAGAAGTTAGCATTAATACTCAAACTTACAAAAATCAAAGTATAAAACTCAAACCCTTAACTTAAACTTGTAATTTTCCGCAAACCACAAGGACTATCTTTGTAATTAACTCAACCTTTTTTATTCACAATACGTTCTTAGTTTTTGATGTAGCTACATGTTTTCTCAAAAGTCAAATATTTATGTAGTTTCAGAACTGAATGTGTTTTATACAGTTTTACAGTGTTTAAATCTATGATTTTGGTTTTAGTTGTGTTTCATATTTTCATTGGGTTACAAATAAATAATAACAATTTTTTTCCATGTATGCAGGTGCTACTGGAGCTCCTGATACAGGGAAGAAGAAAATATTATTATTAAAAGGAAAAGAAAAGGAAATTCCTATTGTAAGTAATTTAAAAGAAAACCATTATATGTGGTTAATGGTTATTAAAAAAAAAATATTTTAACATTCTATTTTTGGATATGTGCTTCAGGTATTGACACCTCAGCAGAACTCATCATCTGTTAAACCTGCTGCCAGAATGAATCAAAGACATGAGGCTACTGGAAGAATTATCAAAAGCATACTTGTTAACAAGGATCCGCGACAAAATCAATCTGAACAGAATCAGAGTTTAATTAATGAAAAGGACAGAAAACCACCGAGGGCCCCACTTATGAAGGTCTTAAATGGTTTACAAGATGATGATAAGCAGCGTTGCACAAATAATAAAGATATATCTGAGTCTTTCTCTTCTTCCACTTTTCAATCTGCACAAATGCTACCAGATTCTGCAGAAGGTATATAAATACTGAATATATATATATATATATATACATATATATAGTGTAAATATACTATGAAAACCCTCCCGAGTTGAGAAAACCCTAGAAACTCTAAAAAACGCTCAAAAACTCTAAGTTAAAAAATTAAAATTTTTTTTTTAAAAAAGGCCTCACTTTTAAATGCATTTTCGTCACTTTTTATAAAAAAAAAAACAAAAAAGCGCCGAGTACTTTTAAAAAAAAATACCCCTAAAATAAAAATAAAAAACGTTTTTCAGCAAAAAAAGTGTAACATATGTAACATTTACAAAAGTTTACATATGTTACATTTTCTGAAATGATCTCAGCCATCCAATCTCAA
>WOUH02000022.1:3024956-3044059 GCA_009936405.2 Stevia rebaudiana | reverse complement strand
TCTTCAGTTCTTTGTATCATCAGTTGTTGTATCATCAGTCTTTGTCTTCTTTGTGTCGTCAGTTGTTGAGATCATCAATGACTTACACTCCGTTTGCGATATAGTTCTTGCTCCGACTGTTCTTAATCATTATGTCCCTACTATTTCTCAAATGGTTGTCTTTAGCATGTTTTGACACTTTTGGTCCAAGCTAACATCAATTTCAGTTTGCGGGGCGTATGAGAGGAGAGTGAAGTTAGTTAGATTAGATTTGAGTTCGTTATGTAATACTTATTACTTTTTGGTTATGGGTGCTATGCACAATTATACATCCGTGTTTTCATCTCCCATCAATATATAGAAGATCATGTCCTGCTTTTTATATTAAATTTACACTCGACGCACATGAGAATTGACATACCGGTTTTTAGGAAATACCCATTCTTAGATTCAACCTTATTGTTTTCTACTTGAAGGCACGACCAACCTCATATTTTATTTCTTTTTCTTACTTCAATTTTACTTTTAACCGCTAGAATTACCAACTGAACAAAAGAATGTTTAAACACCTGTAACAAAAATAATTAAATAAATAAGTAGATAGTTTTATACAAAAGATAGAAAATAGATTGCTATTATTCATGTTACTTAAGCTCATTCGTTTGCACAAAAACAAAAGAAGGTATTATCAATTTATCATCAATTATCACATTTTTCATCTGTAACACCAATTTTTAATGCTCTAGTCAAGGACCCAAGAGGTCGTTCTCTCACGATGCATTGACGGATGAAGAAGCTCGTACGATCTCTCTCTTTGATTCAAGCAACAGTATGACACCCGTTGTAAAATGTGTTTTGAACTTCTATCGTGTATCATGTTTATTTTACTTATTGTCAGTGATAAAACCACACAAACGTCGATATCTAAGGTCAACCAAAGCCATGTGGAATAAATAAGTCCACACGGCTTCTTTTGATTGAGTTATACTTTTATGTAAGGGTCAAAATCTTATTTTTAACAAGTTGGTCAATCTAAGTAATAAGAATGGGTTAAATATTATTTTATTCCCTTAAATGAGGTTCCTTTCTTTTTAAAGTCATCCAGTATTGTATGGCCCTCATGTGATGCATGTTGCACCTTAATTTCTGTGTTCTTTTTATCATGTCCAGATGGTATCTTTGTAACCAAGATACACCATTGACAAATAAAAAAGTTCTAGCTTGCATCGGTTGCGGTGTTTAATAATTTCAAGGTGTTACTACTTTTGATGTCCATTCTAATATTAGTTTGTATTTTCATCAACAATTTATAACTTGGTGTATCTATTTTGCATAAGCTTTTAAAAAACTTCTAACTCTAATTAAAATGTTATTACATGTGAAACAATGAGATATTTTGACTCCATAATTAGCATAAATGTTTCCTAATGTTGTGTAAGCAACCAAACAGTCATACATTATATTAGCTTTGTAGAAAAACAAAAAAGAATGAAACTGAAACTTAAATAAACAATATAATATGTAAAAGAAAGACAGATGCGCGTCACACACGGGACTATTCAGCAACTGCAGTATCATGGTTGCTGTTGGTTCCTTCATTTCCAATTTCGGGTACTGAATGATTATTATTGTTTGATGAAGAATCTACATCGTTGTTGGTTGATTCTGAACTTTCAGTATGCTCCTTTGACTCTGTCTGAGTTGACTCGATTTGTGCTAAGTTTGATTCTGAACTAGCTCCATTGTTGTTGGTGTCTTTGTTTTGCATTTGCTCAATGGACTCTGTCTGGGTTGACTCATTTTGAGTTGAGTTTGAATCTGAACTTGCTTTATTGTTGTTGGAGTCTGTGGTTGGGGTTTCATCCTTGGATTCTGGCTGGACTGACTTGTTTTGTGTCGAGTTTGAATCTGAACTTGCTCCATTGTTTGTAGAGTCTGCACTTTGAGTTTGCTGATGGGTTGACTCGTTTTCCACTGAGTTTAAACCAGAAGTTGCTCCATTGTTGGTGTCTGTTGCTTGAGTTCGCCCGTCAGATTCGGTCTGGGTTGACTCGGTTTGTACTGAGTTTGAATCTGCACTTTCTCCATTACTATAAGAATCTGTACTTGGGGTTTGCGCCTTGGACTCCATCTGAGTTGACTCGTTTTGTAATGAATTTGAGCTTTCTCCGTCATTGGTATTCCCGCTTTGCTCCTTCGACTCAATCTGAGCTGACTCGTTCTGTACCGAGGTCGAGTCTGAAGTTGACTCATTTTTAGTACTTTCACTTTGCTCCTTGGACTCAGTCTGTATTGACTCGTTTTGTAGCGAGTCTGAATTTGACTCATTTTTAGTACTTTCACTTTGCTCCTTGGATTCGGTCTGTATTGACTCGTTTTGTACTGAGTCTGAATTTGACTCATTTTTGGTACTCTCAATATGCTCCTTGGACTCAGTCTGTACTGACTCGTTTTGTAGCGAGTCTGAAGTTGACTCATTTTTAGTACTTTCACTTCGCTCCTTGGACTCGGTCTGTACTGACTTGTTTTGTACCGAGTCTGAATTTGACTCATTTTTCGTACTATCAATTTGCTCCTTAGACTCAGTCTGTAGTGACTCATTTTGAACTGAGTC
The DNA here is from genome assembly GCA_009936405.2 of Stevia rebaudiana. Lineage (NCBI taxonomy): Eukaryota > Viridiplantae > Streptophyta > Magnoliopsida > Asterales > Asteraceae > Stevia > Stevia rebaudiana. The sequence continues at coordinate 3,041,466 of WOUH02000022.1, read as the reverse complement.
TGAATTTGACTCATTTTTGGTACTATCACTTTGCTCCTTGGACTCAGTCTGTACTGACTCGTTTTGTACTGAGTTTGAGTCTAAATTTGCTTCATTTTTGGTATTTTCACTTTGTTCCTTGGACGCGGTCTGTTCTGACTCGTTTTGTACTGAGCTCGAATCTGAATTTGCTTCATTTTTAGTATTTTCACTTCCCTCCTTGGACTCTGTTTGCGTTGACTCGCTTTGCGTTGACTTCAAATCTGAACTTGATTCATTATTCATGGAATATGTACCTTCATTTTGTTGAAGCGTTGACTCATCTTGACCAGACTTTGACTCTGAACTTTCTTCATTGTTGTTAGAGTTGACACCTTCAGTTTTCTCCTTCAGCTCTGCATGAGTTGACTCGGTCTCTTCTGTACTTGACCCATTGGAGTTAGAGTCTATATCTTCAACTTTCTTCTCATCAGTCTCTGTATGAGTTGACTTACCTTGAGTTAAACTAGAATCTGAACCACCTCCATTGTTGTTAGAGTCCATACCTTCAGCATGCTCTGTTGACTCAGTCTGAGTTGACTCACTTTGTTCTATATTCAAGTCAGAACTTATGTTTGTAGAGTCTGTATATACAGTTTGCTCCTTTGACTCTGTTTCTGATACTTTCTGAGATTCATCAACCACTTCCTTGACTTTATCTTGTTCATTTTGGTCATCTTCAACCTCTGATTTGCTCTCATCATTTTCTTGTTCATCAATCTTCTTGGTATCATTATCTTCACTCGCGCTTTCAGTCTGATTCATCTTCTCAATTCCATCCTCCTTCTCTTTGTTATCTTCTCCATCATCTTTACTTTCACTTTCTACAGTTTCATCAATTTTCTCCTCACTGCTGCCATTGTCATGATCCTTGACACGCGCTTCAGAGTTACTTTCATCTACTTCTTCATCTTCATGATGATCATCATTTGTTTCCTCCACTTTTGGGTTAAGCCCTTTTCTACCTAATTTGATCAACTCATCATTACCATCATTCTGCAATTTCTCAGAGATGGTTGCAGAAGATGCTGGTTTTTTGTTACCAGAGTTCTGAAGCTGATATAACAACCATACACTCACACCAAGCAATACACAGATCTGTAACACATGTTTTATTTTCAATCCTTTGGTTCTACCATTTCTACGTGGTGATTGCCTAAACATGATTTATTCCGTAAGTTCAAGCCAATCTGTAACAGTTCAAACATATAGATGTAAATCAAATGTTAAATCGTAGATATGACTTACTGGTTGATATAAGCTGTATAGATCTAAATCACATTCTCAAAGCAGAACAAGAAAAGTAAAACTGAATATATGCATAAGTTCAATTCAAGTATCAGAACCCTAGAACACGAAATGAACTAGAGCGGAATGAAATCATATTTTGCAATCAGTTAATATAAATCGAATCGATAAACATGTTACATACCGCATAAAAAAACTCGACTCAAGAGATGAAACGAGAAACACGACCGCAATGCGAATTGCGAAACACAAATCGATTCAGATCGAAATCAAGCAATGAGAACACATTAACTTGAAAGTAGAACCAAATGCTTGTGTAGATGACTATATGCCAGTTGAATCTTGAAGATGCAAAAGCGAAGCTTACCTTTTTCGAAATTACTCCAAACAGTTGCAGAATCTGATGCTTGAAAGTTGAAAGTGCGATTTCTAAAATGTGTAACTGATTAAATTAAGTGGAAACTTGAGATTGAAGTTGCGTATGGTAGAATGTAAATTTTTGAAGCTTTGATTGATGAATCCGGCTTGTGACCTAGAAAATAGGGATATTTAATCTTCTTCAGTTATCTTCACAGACACAAAAATAACACTGTGTGAAAATAGATCCGATCTACGAACGCGAATTTCAAGTTCAATTCTTTAGTCTCTGCAACCACAAGTGAACACGTTCGACTTTCAACCAGTTTATTAAAATTTCGTTGTTAGAGTTTGTTCATAGTGCCTTTAAAGTCCAAATGCGGGGTAAAAAAATTATATACTATGGTTATAAGTTGATTGTAAGAATTTTGAAGTTTTTTATGAAAGGATATTACCGGCTTGGTGAATTTTGCTCAACTTTTAATTAGTTGATAGTGCTTAGACGTTACGTCTCGTTTGCGGTGCGCATATATGATTAATATATGTGTGGGTCCTTAAGGGGAAAGTAAAGTTACATAATTTAATGTTATTTTACTAGTTTTTATGAAAATAACGTTAAAAACGTTTGGTTGGTATTTACGATAGACGGTTAATAAGACATCATGAGTCGAGAGTCGAGAAATTAACATTTGTTCTATACAACCAAATTACATATAATGACTTTAATTGATATAACTAGGCTTGACAATCTTGATGTAAATGGGAAAAACATAAAATTAAGATTCGCATTGTCAAATTATGGATGAAACCAAATAAGTATGCCACAGAAGAAATTAAACGTATGAAGCATTAATGTATTCATGGACGAAGAGATATTTTAAATTATTAAATATTCAATATCAAATTTGTATACAAAGAATTTTTAGAAATTTGTAAATTGTATTTTAGTTTTTCTTTTTCATAAAAAATTTACTTTATTCGTTATCTATTTTTTTTACCTATAATTGGGTTATAATGTTTATTTTAAAACAAGTTCGTATATTACACGAGTTAATAACCTAGTTAATCGATATATATCTACTTTTGGGTTATTCTACCAAGATTAAAACAAGAAAACTCTACTAAAAATAATCTAAATAAAAAACATCTACGGTATACACAAAATAATATGTATACAACACATGCACAAGTTGGATTGTTTAACTTTCAATCATCTCTTATTTCTGAACCAAGTCCACACTTTATACTTTACTACTAAATTACACCTATTCGGGGTTGAACCCTGCAATTTTAAAAGTCAAAGCCTTATCAAACACAAGGTTACCGTTAGGCAAAAGTAGACCTAGAAAAACGAGTGGATTGAATTGGGTAACGAGTAAGAATAAGTTTGGGTTAAGATGGGTCGCCTTAGAAAAAAATTCATTTCTATTTTGGGCATGATGGGTTTTGACAAAATAAAGTTAGGGTTGAAACGGGTCAAACTTAGAATGAGCCACCAACACCCGTATCATGAAAACAGTTTATGTCATATCCATTCCATTTATTAAGTCCAAACCAACAAACCAATAAATAATGTGGGTATTGACTTTCACATGTCAAACACGTTCCAATTTCAACTTCAAAATTGAAATACTTGGAAAAAATTAACATGCAGGTACGGGTTGAGTTAGGTGTCAGGTTAGACCAGGTTGGGGTCAACACATATTCGGGTCAAACCGGGGCTGATTTAAAAACAGGTTAGAACGGGCTTGGGTCAAATTGGATTTGGATCAGGATGGGTCGGGTCTAAACGGGTTGATTAAAAAAAATTTCATAATTACAACACGTCGTCCCTGTAAATCAAACCAAAATAAACATTAAAATCCAACTTTTTATCAAAATTCAGCTTGAGAACCATATAACCACTAAATCAAACAAATAAAAACGATTCAAATCGATTCTTGTTTTGGTTGTATCATCAAATTCTTAGCTATATACCCAACTTACCGCAAAATCAAACACATAAAAAAAGTATAATCGATTCTTTTTTCATCGCTTTCAACATACATTGAGCTACAAACCCAGATACTATAAAATCAAACACATAGAAATTGTAACAAATACTAACCATTTTAGACAGAAGAACAAACATCAATCATGTAAGAAATTAAGAAGATGCGATTAACCAAATCCAAATGAACAAATGACCATTGAATGATTCATCACATTGTTTGCTCTATCGATCACTATATTCTTGATCTTCGTATATGATTCATCACATTGATGAATCTTCTTATGATCTAGGTTTTACTTATTTGTCAGGTTGATTTAAAAGTTTATACATTAACACATCATGAGTCAAGGTTGATAACAAAAAAAAGTAATTTGCAGAAATTTGGATAGACATGAAATACAAAAGAATCAAACAAGAGTAAATTACAACTTAAAAAGAAGAAATGTAAGAAACTAGAGACTCCAATGATTCATACGACAAACCACCATTCAGCAAAGAAATAGTAGTGAAATACCTACCTTCTTATTGGGTATGGGGTTGGGATTAGCACTCTTGCATTCTCCCTAACGTATTCTCCATCTTATTGCATTTGATATCTCTCCTCTTTCCCGCACATTTCCCAAAACACTCCTACCTTTGAAACATCACTCATGTATCGAGCATTGAACGCTTGATCGCCCATAAACGGAGAGAAAATCATCGCAACACCTTCACAAATGCTCTCAAACGTAGAGTTCCATCCGCCATGAGTCCAAAATGCGCCGATCGCTTCATGAGATGCTTTTGTTTGTTTCACCATGTTACCAAGCATCTGTTCAATGGGATCTTTCGAGCTCTTAAAACCCAATGTCTTTTACTTTCAACATTGGAAACCATTCCACTTGTTCCTCCAAACCTTAAAATCAAGCAATTGATTATAAAATTATGATCAACAAGACAATTAAAGCTTATTGTAATGCAAAACTGATAAACTTAAGGGTTTTATCAGCAAGATTGAGGTAACCAAGATCATCAAACCGAGGAAATGAAGCATATGACGATTTAGTGGTCGTTCACCGTGGGACTGTCGATTTGATGGTCATTTAGTGCTGATTAGGTGGCCGTTATGTCGAACTGGTGGTCAGGACTTGGTACGTTTGGTTGATGATCGGATAAGGGTATGGAATGAACAAATTAAGGAAAAAATGGATCATTACCAATTTATTATCATGTTTGGTTATTACTATCAATGAAATGAATAATTACTTTCTTTCGTTTGGTAAGCAAGAAGAGATTGGGAAGGAAATATAATTCATGGGTTAGATTATGGGTTGGGTCATGGTTTTAGTTCATTGGTTTTTATCATTGGTTGGGTTATGGTTCGAGTCATTTTTTGGATCATTGCCGGGTAATAGTTCAGGTCATGGGTCTCTGTTCATGGGTTATATTGTGGTTCAAGTCATGTTTGGGTCATGGGTTGAACCATAGCTCAAGTCATGGGTCGGGTCATAGTTCAAGTCAAGATTTGGGTCTAGTCATGAATTATCCCACTCGAGTCTTGAGTGGGATAATTCTGCATTTGTGGACAAACATGAAATAAGATAAATTAAACAACATTAAGTTACAACTTAATTAATTGTTGGTGATTAAATTCAGTAAGTAATCAAAGAGAATGAGTATGGATCAAAAGGTTCTCTTTGTTACTGATTGCATAAGTAAAAACAAGAAACAGATGATGGATTTCATAGTCTACAATACATTCTTTTTCACAATAGAGGATCTTGCGTGCTAGCCACCGGTAGCCGGACGACGTATACAAGGTCGATTTCTCGACCTCCGTGACACTGTACCCCCAGATAAGAAGAAATCGAATTAAACCGTAAACCCTTTCTCTTCTCATGATCGAACCGATGACCTCAATCCAAAATACAAAACATAAACAAATAATGACCAATTGTTATACTTTATTAAATTCACTCCAAGCAACCTTCTCATCCTTATAGCTCAAACAACCATATAACATGCAATCCAAGTGCTTATTCAATATTCATGCACGTGAATCATTCATAGCGAATAAATGTAAGAAGCTAGAGACTCTAATGATTCATAAGAAGATCCACCCTTCATCAAAGAAACATCCACCTTTTGTTTCAAAACTCTTGCATTCTCTCTAATGTATTCTCCTTCTTCATTCACCATAACTCTTCTTATTGCATTTGCTATCTCTCCTCTTTCCCCCCCATTTTCCAAATACCCCCCTACCTTTAAAACATCATTCATGTATCTAGCATTCAAGGGTTGATCGACCTCAAAAGCCGAGAAAATCATAGCAACACCTTCACAAACGCTTTCCAATGTAGAGTTCCATCCGCCATGAGTCCAGAATGCGCCGATTGCTCCATGAGCTAGCACTTCTTGCTGTGGAACCCATTTCACAATACGTCCTCTTTCACCCACAAACCATCAGGCAACGGTTCGACCCATGTCGCACCCTTGACAAACCCAGGTCGAACCACCCATAAAAACAACTGCTTACTATCAACCAACCCACGAGCTATTTCCAAGAAATCTTTCTCATCCACTTCGCTAGAACTACCAAAACTAACATAGAGTACCGAACTTGACGGTTGTTGCTCTAACCATGGAAAAACGGTTCGATCGTGGTCTAGCAAGCTGCTGGATGAGCCTGTGAAATGCTTTGGGAGTGGTATCAAAAAAATTGGAGCTGGGATCTCACGGATAACAGTTTCGAGCTCAGACTCTTCGAGTTCCTTAAATGAGTTCCAGATGATTCCTGAAGATGCTTTTGTTTGTTTCATAATATTCCCGAATATCTCTTTGCCTTGTTTCCAATTCGAAAAACTAAACTTGATGTCTTTCACTTTTAGCATAGGAAACCCACTCGCTTGTTCTTCCAAACCTTAAATCAAGTAATTTACAACGATTAACAAGGTAATTGAAACATAAAAATGCGAAATTACTTCGTGTTCCTTTCTTTTAATATATACCAAATTAATTAATGACTCACGGGTTTTGTCATCAGGATCGAGGTAACCAAGTTCATCAAATAGAGGAAGTGCAACATGAGCATGAAAATTAAACAAGCTGCTTGTCATCAAAACAAGCAGTCGGAGGTTAAGACTGTCGGCAACAGATTGCGTGAAGTACCAAATCGGATCGGTGATTAAACACGATACCTCTTCATCATCTTCAGAAGCTAACTGCAACAGTTCCAGTTCGCGGCGTAATTCGTCTGCTCCGTATTCGTTGAAAAACGGAATCCGGATACCAGCGGCCGGACCATGTGTCGGTAGATTGGAAATGCGTTCGTCTTGTGTGTCGTTGTCGAGGATGAATCTGAAAGTGAAGTGAGGGTAATTTGAGATTTTGGGTTTGTTGAAGTTGGTGTGAAAGATGGTGATAATCCTTTGGAGTACAACGCATTGGCTAGCTGAAGCATTGGGTTTATGTGGCCTTGAAATGGTACCGGGAACAATATTATTCTCCGGCGCCGGCGAACGGTGGTCTCCGTTTCATTTTCCATGCAGTGGCGAAGCTTCAGGGATTTGTCAAGGGTTGCCAAGATCATATATGTAGAATTTTCAGGAATTTCGTGGGTTGCCGGCCTATATATATAAAAAAAATTTCGGTCGAAATCACGAAATTTACACTACGCGCGAAAAAATCAGCAGTCGTCGGGGCAACCCCAGGCCCGTAGAAAGCTGCGCCCCTGTATACCTAGATTCTTCTTGTTAATCAAGAAAAAAAAACTCATTGATGTTATTCAAAACAAAAGAATTTGTGGCTGCCATAAAAAAAAAAACCCTGTGTGCCTTTCAAAAAAATTCATGAAGATTCTACAAGCATCCATATGATTTCATTGTATACCTAGATTAGTTGCTAATAGTGAAAAGAAAAAAATGGGTTCTGTCATTTAAAGCAAAAAAAAATCGACATTGAATTAAAAAGAATAAAATCGAACATGATAATCAGAAGACTTGATGCAGTGATGCTTGCAAAAAAAAACATAAAGGATGTTGAAGGAAAAAAGTAAAGATAAAGGACGAATATTTTACTAATATTGAACTTTAAAGACGAAATATGTAATTTAGTCTGTTAAATAAAATAAGTATTCAACAATAAAAATTTAAAATAATAAACTGATTATTTTAAGTTGCAAACAAGTAAAAAAACAATAATATCAAAAATAAAAAATAAGCAAAAAAATATTTCAAAAAAGGGAATTTACCCTTTTTGTCAAAAGCTAGAATTATAACAAGTGTTATCATAGGTTGCATGTGTATTAGAACATATCTGGGAAAAATATAACGATGCGACCAAAACTAAATGTTAAATTCATCAAACTATCTATATTACATTTTAACTTTACTTAAAATAAGTAATACTTCAAAAGGGTAAAAGTGAATCGGTCTTGTTGACCCGACTTCTGAACACCTCTTTATTAACTTTTAAATATAATAGAAAATATTATCAAAACAGTTTTAATAACTTATTTAATCCTTTGTGGTTGTGCATGTCAAAGGAAGCGTGAGATGGTTAAGGTGACACAGGGTTTTAATGCCGATCGTTTAACATGACATGGTTTTACACGAGAGGAAACACCGACCACAACTTTGATATCGTCTAAAATGTCATGGACAAGTGTGATAACAGAAGTCACACCCACCTCCCATAAAAAGGAATAGATTTAAAGCAAGAAATAAAGATCATGATGACCAATTGATGCAAGTGACGAGGACGGATGTGAGTAAAGAGGGTCAAAGCATGATCCTTGTTTAGTGGACCATCTACCACGTGTCGGGCCCATATGAACACATTTGGCCCACCTCATCCTTTTGTTTTCTATCAAACCAATTAACTCTCATCATCGTACTCATCAATGTGGACCCAACCAATATTCAAATCAGTTAAATTTCCTTATGTTAATACAGCAAAGGAACGAACATTACTTATTATGTATGGATTATAGAGCATGGCGTACAAGCTCGTAACGCACGTAGGAAATTTAAAAATAGGTGAATGGTAAGTGTATATAAGTTAATGTAACGGGGGAGAATAAAATGAACAAGAGAATTAATTTAAATAAATTATTATTATTTTATTGTGTTGTCTGGTTAGCAATGATAACGAAATGACTCATTGCTTTATTTTGTTTGGTAGGTAGTACAAATTTAAGGAAGGAATTCAATGAAATATAATTCATGGTCAGGTCATAGTTTCAGTCAATGTTTGGATCACGGGTCGGGTCATGGTTCAAGATGTGCATCGATTCATGGTGGGTCGTGTGTCGAGTCATGGTTCAGGCCATGGGCTGGGCCAAGGTTTGGGTCGTGGATTGATTCATGTGCCAATACATGGTTTGGATCATGAGTTGGGTCATGGTTCGAGTCATGGTTTGGGTCATGAGTTTGAGTCATGGAATCATGTCTTTGGCCAAGTCATAGGGTCGAGTCCCGGTTTGGGTGGGATCGAGTCATGGTTGGGTGTCTTGGGTCCTAGGTTCGAGTCATGGGTTCGAGTTCGGGTTTGGGTCATGGGTTTTAGTCATGGTTGGGCCATGAGTTTGAGTCATGAGTCGTGTCATGAGTTCGAGTCATAAGTCGTGTAATTGGTGGTGTTATGGAATCATGGGTCGGATCATTCATTCCAGAAAGAAATGAAAAAAATCTCCCCCCCCCCCCCTAAAAAATGAAAATCATTAAAAAAATATATCACAATCTTTAAGTAGTTGTACATTTCATTCGTGTAACAAAACATGTTTTGCTTCAGACGTAATGACCTATTTCATTCCAGTCTCCATTCATGCATATCAAACGCTATAATATTTATTTAAGACATTTTCTGATAGCATTTTGTTTAAAAAATCAAGGGTCACAATAAAATAAGTTTTAGTTTAATTTACTTGATGGCGTTCTTGAGTGAGTCAAGCCTCGAACGTCAGAATTAATATGGACGGTTGACATCTCGTCTCAGGAAGGCTTACTCGGGTATTAAGGTCGTTCCAAACGATATTAAAGAGGTTCATAAATTGTGTTTGTGTCAAGGGTGTTAATTTCGCTGAATTTGGTTAATTAAATTATTCGAATCGAATTATTCGAATTAGAGGTTTTGAAAACTATATTCGAATTAGATTTGAATAAAAAAAAGTAAATTATGTGATTCGAATAAGGTAATGTAATTCGAATATAACGAATAGGTATCGAGAAATAAGTAATTCGAAAAAACAAGTAAAATTTTTATGATCCAGACATTAAAATGGTCTCAAACGGGTAAAAGTAAGTGTTACACGACCTTTTTAGTACCACGCGTAGCAATATACGTATCTTTTATATTATCGTTTTCAAACTCGTGTGAATTTGCTCAATAACATAGCGTTATTATTTTCATAAAAAAGTTAAAAATACATTCAAAGTTTTAAACATGTTAATTACAAAATATTCAAACGTCCATCACTTCCAAAACATACCAACAAAAAAGTAATATCAAAACACCTTAAAGCAACAACAAAATAACAACAGTCACATCCAGAACATCAAATAACAAGAAACTAACATTATCTTTTGTTGGGTGTACTCCGGTTGGAATTGGTACACATTTCTAATATACAAATTTCTTCATCTTTTCTACTCTCAAAACTAACAACTATAGCTATGTAGGTTCACATGGCATTCAAAATTAAGATTTACCCAAAACTGCAAGTTGAGATTCATACACTTTTACTTTTTCAACATCTTGGGGAGGAAAACATGCTCTCACAGATAAGACAACATTTTTTTCAATAATTTTCATTTGAAGTTTTTTAATATATATGCTACAATTAAATGGCTCTTATCTCTTGCAATTATACATCTAACACACACACAAAAGTCCCTCACAATTTCATAACCATTAGCTTTGCTAAGCTAGCGATAACGTAGATAGATGTATTGGTTTATCAAACTCATTCGGTGACCAGGTAGGAGCTAGATGTTGAACCTAGTTTGGTGTCCCCATGTTAAAGCATCCAACACATGGGGGCATATGAACAAGTCACAATGTTTGGTTGGTGACTCGACATTTTTTTATTCTAAGTATTATCAAAATTTTTTGCCTAGGAATTCTGCACTAAGGGTTATCTCTTTGGACGGGGTATGACACACTAGGTAATTTTTTCAATCTCTAAACACATAGATACACACACTCTATCTCTTTCTCTCTCTTTATACATACTTTTACATATGACTTACCATGTGTCCCGGAAGACTTGAACAAAAAACTACAATGAGACTTTAAGCCTATGGGTTTTCTGATAGATTCTTGGTACTATGATCAGATGAGGATGACTGACATCGTATCCTCACTAGAACCGATTTTAAGAATGTACATTTTAAACGATCACACAAGTCAGAAGGATCCCTATATAAACCGACCCTAATCAAAACCAACACCAATTTAAAAGGAGAAATATAGATCACATGAAATCTTGACAATTTACCTTTTCTTTTAATAAAAAAATTACAATTCAGAATAGCCAAAGCCAAAACTAAAATTTAAAAGCAAAAGTACTTTCACATCAAATCAAGAACCAAAATCAAAAGGACATTCATGAACAATGAAGGGTGGAGATGTGAATTGTGAAATCAAAACAAACTTCTGTCACCAACTTGTCAGAAACCCAAAAGCCTCCTTCATCTTTTATCTCTCTCCTCACTCGAAAGTGTATGAATAGTAGCGGGTAACATCCCAAAACATAAAAAAAGCAAACCCCTCTTTCTCTTTCTCATTCTCAGGTAAAGATGGAGATGGAGAGAGAAAACCCCAGTTAGATAACTGTAAACAATTTGACACCAAATCGAGAAAAAAAAGCCGACCAGATCCTTCTCGATCGTCTGTCAATTGATTGATTGTGAAATGCCCAAGTTGTCTGCAAATTTTGCCAAATTTATCGAGGTGAGCAATGTTTAGATGCTGTTTTTAGTTAATTAACTCATAAATGTCGGAATTTGCTCTTGATCGATGCTGATTGTGTACGAAAGAGCTATTGATAGTGTGATATGCGTTCTGTGATTTTGTGTAGATCAATTTAGAGTGATTTTGACTTAGATCTGACCGATAATTGGTTTTGACAAAATATGATTTGTACTCATCACTCATCAGTTCTGTAAGCTTCTTTGAATTGCTTAAATCCTAAATTTGCCTATGGTAATTGTAGAATGTGGGATCATTTTAAACCTTGTTCTGGTAAAAGAAATGATGTTAGATGTAATTTAATGTTTAATGCTCTATATAATATGATCTATCATTTATTATGAACACAGATTCTCATTCAACAAGTGTATGTGGAGTGTAACCATTGTTAGCACCTTTGGTTCTAGCCCGGTGTAAGATGGCTGCAGCCAGTTTAGGACATGGTGGAGTCAGTAGTTCAAGAACTGCAAGTGGGCTCGATGAATCATCTAGCTCGGTTGACTGGTTGGGCCGGGAGATGCTTGAGATGAGACTTAGAGACAAGGTGGACCATGATGATGAAAGAGTTAGTGTAAGTTTATTATTATTATTATTATTATTATTATTTTTGTTTAATACATTGCCATAAATTTTAGTTCTTTTGTTGTTATAAATGTTCATTCATGCTGTATTGAGGCATGTTGTGCACAAAACATGCAGGTAAATGGATTTTATTGTTTAGAATAATTTATGAATTCAACTTTTGGAAGTGTTATCTTGTTGGGAAAATGTTTATTTGATAAATGTTTTTTAATAAACAGTTTCAATGAAATAAAATTACAATTATTTCAGGATAGTGAGCCAGAGATTGTACACGGTGTGGGTACTGAAGCAGGACATGTAATTAAAACAACAATTGGTGGTCGTAATGGTCAGTCTAAACAGGTTGGCATTAATAAATTTATAAAAATTAAAATAATTTTATAGACGCATTCGTTTATACTTTATAGTATGTTATCTTAAAAAAATTATAATTTGGTTTATGACAGACGATTAGTTACATAGCTGAACATGTGATTGGAACGGGTTCTTTTGGAGTTGTTTTTCAAGTAAGTGGAGCTAATGATATATTATTTTTGTTAACTATGATTTTTACCTATTTTAGACTTCTCATTTATAATATTATTATTATCTTTTATGCAGGCTAAATGCAGAGAAACGGGAGAGATTGTGGCAATCAAGAAAGTACTTCAAGACAAACGTTACAAAAACAGAGAATTACAAATAATGCAAATGTTGGATCACCCTAATGTTGTGTCATTAAAACATTATTTCTTTTCAACAACTGATAAAGAAGAACTTTATCTTAATCTTGTTCTTGATTTTGTACCTGAAACCGTTAGCCGTAGTGCTCGCCATTACACAAGAATGAACCAACGAATGCCTTTGTTATACGTCAAGTTGTATACATATCAGGCACGCGTTACTTAACTTACATCTTTTTTAATTTTACATTTTTTTTATAAAATTACCACGATATATGTCTTATTATCATTTGTGGTTTCATTTGCAGATATGCAGAGCACTTGCTTATATTCATAATTGCATTGGTATTTGTCACCGTGACATAAAACCTCAGAATTTGCTAGTAAGATTCTTTCTTCTTATTATTATGCATTTATAATCTTTGGTTAGATTTGTTTAATTGTTTTTTGTGCTTTTTCTGTGGAATTATTCATCTCATCTGCAAGCATAAATATATCTTTTTTGTTTACTTTAAGGTAAATCCACACACACATCAGCTCAAAATCTGTGACTTTGGAAGTGCTAAAGTTCTGGTAAGTCTTAAACAACGTAACTTTAAATTTCAAATTATTACTTTAATCTTATTCAAATTCGTTAATTCTTTTTTTTTAGGTTAAAGGAGAACCCAATATTTCTTACATTTGTTCAAGATATTATCGCGCTCCAGAGCTTATATTTGGTGCTACTGAATATACAACAGCTATAGATATTTGGTCAACTGGTTGTGTGATGGCTGAATTACTACTTGGACAGGTTTTAGTTTTATTGTTTTTTCATTTCTAATTAAAGCAACCGCTCAGATTAATCAATTTATTAATTAGATTTTAATAATTCATATGCAGCCATTGTTTCCTGGAGAAAGTGGTGTTGATCAACTAGTGGAGATCATTAAGGTAAGTAAATGTTGTTTTACAATTTTTTTAAACATTTATTCTTTGTTTTAAATGCACAGGTTCTTCGATGCGTTCTGATTCCAAACGCTCATGCGTGATAACGCGTTTATCACGTATATGAGACTTTCATCATTTAAAAATTACTAACAATTAACAAACTATTTGTAGATATTGTTTTAAATTGTTAACTCTTAAACAATAATAAAGAAAACATTTTTTTCATTTGCGGTTAGATTTGTTCAATCAATGGTCAGATTTTTGGATAATTTTATATTATTGTTATACAGGTTTTAGGAACACCTACACGAGAAGAGATAAAATGCATGAATCCAAACTATACTGAATTTAGATTCCCACAAATAAAGCCTCATCCATGGCACAAGGTATACATATTTTTAATCATTAATATATTTATTTAAATTACAATCATGTGAAAAACTAATTGTCACTTTATTTAATTTTTTTCAGGTCTTCCAAAAACGATTACCTCCGGAAGCAGTGGACTTAGTTTGTAGGTTTTTCCAATATTCACCCAATTTAAGATGCACTGCTGTAAGTTATAAGTTAACATAACAAAAAATAAATATTAAGAAAAAGCCGTCAAGTAGTATCTATTTATTTATTATTATTATTTTTTTTTGCATTTTTACAGTTAGAAGCGTGTGTGCATCCCTTCTTTGATGAGTTGAGAGATCCAACTACCCGTCTTCTTAATGGTCGCCCGCTTCCTCCACTTTTCAATTTTAAACCTCAAGGTAAGTTGATGCTGCAAAAATGTACTTATGACTTTTTATTATAATAATACTTTATTCAATTTTAAAACATATAAAATAAGTATGTTGAAGTTAACAACATGAAATTATCAAAATTGTTGGGTTGTTAGAATTTGCAGTCATGTATTTGATATTTCAAGACGGTTAACCATGAAAGATCATAAATGGTCAAGGTCGGGTTGACTAACCAACATTTTTTTGACCGTTTTAAATAAATAGTTATTACAAAAGTCTAATTCTATGGAACATTGGCGGTTCAGAGGTTTGGAGATTAACACAACCAATATCAACCCATTCGCCTTTTAGCTATGTTTTGATCTGACCCGCTTGAGATTAACACAATCTATATCAACCCATTTATATGTATACGGGTCAAAATTATATTTCTACCTCTCGTTGAACATAATTTGATTTTTATTTTATTTTATTTTTTTTTTGTGTTACAGAGCTTGCGGGTATCCCTCCTGAAACTGTTCAAAGGTTGATTCCAGAGCATGCTCGAAAACAAAACTTATTCATGGCTTTAAACACTCAATGAGTTTCTTTATTTTTTTAATATTATATCCATATCCTTATGTGTTATTATGGTTTTGGTATGAGATTAAGAGTTCTATAAGAGGATTTCTTGAGGCATGGTGTCCAAATTGCAGGAAGATGGTATTTATTTTGATTAATTTTTTTGGTCGACTAATTTACTTATGAAATAAAAAGATATTTATAATAATTAGGACTGATTATTTTCTTTAAAGTTACTCTAGTGAGTAGTTATATAAATGGAGCTAAATCATATGGAAAATGAATTATAGATCTAGATACGAGCCTTACCTCTTGCTCAGATATCTGTCACGACTGAACAGTGGTTCTTGATACTGAAACGAGGTCTTTCTAAAAAAACGTTTAATATCTTACATTATTTGTTCAGAAAAGAATATAATAGTTCTTTTTAAAATAAAGACACACACTTCTTAATGCTACAACATAAAAAATCTACTTAAATACACCCACAATTGAGCTTTGATTCACTACTAGGTAATTCGCTATTAAGTTAGGCCTAAGGCTTCTTGGATATGATCATATTGATCATAGTTGATTGGGGTTTAGCTTGAAACACTCTTATTTCTGAATCAAAATTTATTATCAGTTAAATGAGAGTTGAAAAAAAACATCATATTTCACGTCGAAACATAGCTTGACTCGTTTTAAGTATAACTTGTACGATACATAGATGAAAATAGGCAAGTTGCAACCGTACATCTCCAAAGCATTTGCTACAACAAGAAGCTGTGATGATTTTGAGAGGAGTAAGCATGCCATTGAATATATGCTCCTGGTCAAGACAGATTTGTTGTTCAAGAAGAGCTAGAATATGCATATGCACATGCTACCTAGTCTTATGCTGCTGATTACTTGAGTTTGACGAAGAACCATTTTTTGCCTTGATGGTAACTGAGGCAATAAAACCTTGTACTCCTAAATGCATTACTATATTGGAAATTGCAACCCAACACATAACATACTTTATGTATTTAAGGAAAAGAGAATTTAAATGTAAAGAATAGGTTAAAGATAAATTGATTTTTAAGAACAAAGTAAAATCTCTTATAGGTGATTTGGAAAAGCTGAAAACATAGAAAAATATTTTATAAAATCAGCATGATGAAAACTTTTCAAAATTAACAACACATCCAAACTCAATATGAGAACTTTGAAAGGTCCTCAAAAACTCTACAAAACATTCTTGACAAACAAATTCAGGGTAAGTAAAAGACTGAGTTGAGATATGATGATAGGCCACCACCTTACAATCAGTGGCGTAGCTTGAAAAAAACGTAAGCAGGGATAGAATTTCGGGGCTCAATTTTTTTTACTAACGCTATGTATCAGGCCGGCGGTTCGGTCAGCGGTTTGGGTCGGCGGTTTGGGTCAACATTACTAAAACTCTAATTTTCATTCAAACAATAAATACTCCAATTTTCATTCAAACATAAAAACTAAAA
>WOUH02000022.1:2996876-3015301 GCA_009936405.2 Stevia rebaudiana | reverse complement strand
GAAGGCGAGAATCTTCAAGAACCAAGCAAGAAACTCCAATGTGGCTTTTGTTATGATCAAATGAAGATTGTTTGATGGTGATAATTGGAGATTTTGATGAACAAAATCAAAAGAGAATGTGTTGGGGATGTCTCGGCCGAATGGGGAGAAAAAGAAAGAAAAGGTGATGGTGAATATGAATGATTGTGATGTGGGGAATGGGTGTGATTGAATAAGTAAGGAAAGTCTTGATTTGGTAGCATGGTTCTTGTATTAGTTTATTAGATTATGTTGACTTTGTAGATATGTTCATCGTGGGGTTTCATTGAGTGGCCGAGAGGATTGATTGTGCATGGTTCGAGAGGATGATGGTGGTCATCGAGAGGAATTAAATGGAGATCGAGAGGATTGATTTATTGTTAGAAGGATCCATCGAGAGGAATTAATTGTGGGATCGAGAGGATTGAGTTGGGTCCATCGAGAGGATAGGGTGGTGATCGTGAGGATTATTTAATCCTCCGAGAGGATGGTTAATGGTCGAGAGGTTGCATGGGGATCGATAGAATTCATTTGTTTAATCGTGGGGTTTGAGTGGGATCATCGAGAGGTGGCCGAGAGGTTGCATGGTCCACATGCATGTGATCGAGAGGATGGAAAGGTGGCCGAGAGGTTCATGACCGAGAGGCTTCATGGTTGTGTCGAGAGGATGGTGATGGATCGAGAGGTTGATATGTTTTGTTCGTGGGGATGGGTTAACCCACCGAGAGGATTCACGATCGAGTGGGTTGTGATCATCGAGTAGTTTATAATTAAATCGAAAGGATTACATGGCATTATTCGGTTACAAACGCATTTAGTTATTATTTTGGTTTACGGTCTTAAATTTGTTAATCGCTATTTCCCGTTCGGTGTTGGTTAGTGAATCCGGGATAATTGGCGTATCGTGATTATCACGTATTGTTTTAGTGACACCAATTCCATTCACTATTGTGTTTTGTTTATCACGTCATAGTTTGCTAGCCGAGTTTTAATTATATACTTAATTATATAAGTATTATAGTAAAAATTCAAGTATATGCGATAATACGTATAAAAGTACGTATAATGGAGTCAAAGTCTGACCTGAAATTTACGGATATTACAGGTTGGTTTGAGTTATAAGGTCAAACTCGATGCACATATGATGATTTGTGTGCACATATATGATTTAGTGTGTTATGAATTGTTAAGGTAATTCATATGAATTGTGAATGCCTAACTAAGGGTTACTAAAAACTCGAAATGAAAAGACCTAGTAGGTCGTATAGTATTTGACTTCTCAAAATCAAAGTTAATTGCAAAAATTGTGATTTATATGCATATGATTGTTGTTCTTGTTAAAGAATTGATTATGAATTGTTTATATGTGATCAAACAAATAATTTGATGGATTGGTAGTTATGGGTGAATCGGAACAATCGGGGTCAAAGAAGGGGTCTAAAACCCGAAAATGGACAAAAAAGCTGCCAGGGGCATATGATATTGTTCCCCAACGTATAATACGTCGGTGACTGTTTTGAAACAGCCTTGGTCGGGCGTAGGCCGCACCAGGGGCGTAGCTTGCAATGGCCAGAGGCTGTCCAAACTATGTTTTTCGCGTTTTAGCGCGCTTTTGAGGCTCGAAAACCTTATGTAACAAACCGTAAAGCATATTTGGGTGATATTACTTAGTTCTTATGAACTAATCGTTGTTTTAAGTGGGTCTTTACACGTGAACACTATGAACCAAGGAGAACGAGATCTGGCATAAACGTTTTGGATTGAACGGAGCTTTTAGTGTCCTAAATGGAACTTGTTGGGTTATGTTACGAACTTAAACTTGTGTTTTGATTGTAAATCATTTTGTAACATGTAATAGAACCATGTGGTGGTTTAACCTGATTATTTAGTAAGTTTTTAAGTGGCAAAGAGTTTTAAATAATCCGAAAGAATTTTCTGGGACCAATTTCTGGACAATGTTTAAGTGTCTGTGGTTTGTAATCGGGCTCGTTGAAGCCCGAGGTGCCACAACACTATACTCGTTTTAAAAATAAAAAAAATACTCTTTTTATGGTGTGATTTATTTAGAAAAAATTACATCGTATGAAAAAGTTACGAACGTTGATAAAAATGGGAGACCTTGAAAAAAAGTTAACAAATGTGGTCATTACTAAAATACATTTTGACAACTTTTTTTTATTACAATTTGATCTCAAATATCAACTATAGATATAATAAATTATAATCCGTCTTACTTTTCTTAGAATAAATCTCTTATCTAGTTAGAACTTTTTTCCTAAAATTATATTACAATCTTTAGGTGAAAAGTTCTACTGCCATCAATATGTATGTCGATTAATTTATTTAGGAGCCCAATTTTACTAACTGCACCGAGCATTTGAACTCTCAAAGACGGCCCCATCGTTATCTAGCCACATGAAATAATATTAACTCTAACAAAAAGTTAAATAGACAACAAATTCACTTTTCATCATGATGAATTTTGTAAGTTATATAGAAACTAATAAAAGGAAGCGTTTATTTATAACGAAGGATGTTAAGAACCACGAAACCATATAATATATTTATCTAATTGGCTTTAAATGTAGCACATCAGACACACAACCAATACCCTCACCTTTTTTTTTCAATTAAATTATCATGCATTACGCAAAAGTGTTTTTCTAGTTCTCATTGTTTCAACATAATACTAGTTTTATGAACATAATTGGCAAACCCACCTAACCTTATATTAACAATTTAGTAGCATCAAATGTTTTTTTTTTTTTTTTTTTTTTTTTATCTTTCAAAAAAACAAAGCAAAGTAAATTAAACAAAAGTTCATATACAAATCATCTACATGTTTCCAAATTTATTTACATGTTCCAGCCATAATCAAATAGTTCAAGATGTCATATTTACATAACAACGTTCGTATACGAACAGCAAGCGATTTAAAATAATCATTCAAGGTCGTTACAAACCTTTATCTTCTTGATTTCAACGTCCGCCAACAGAATCCCACTTGGAAACGTAGTTGTTTTGAAGTGGGCTCCGGGCTAATGGGCTTGTAGGTGGGCTTTCTCGATCATACCTGTTATTTGCATGGTATTCATCATAAGGTGAACCTCTTTGGTAAACCACATGACCACCTCTACTTGATCGCGCATACGGGTTTGGTGCGTTTTGATTATGGTCTGTTGGGTGCCTGTAGTAATCGGCTAACCCGTTGGACCTCACCCGTGTAAAATGGTCAGAACCAGAACCAGAACCAGAACCGGAATACTTATGTGGGCTTGGATCTTTTGGTGGTTTGGGATATTGTGGAGAGTTGTGCTGCTGATGTGGATGGAATTGGTTAGGTGGTGGCGGTGGTGGTGGTTGCCGGTGGTGGTAGTGATGGTGGTGGTGACAAGGGTTTTGCTGGTTGTTGAGTCCCAGGTTTAGAGTTGAGTTTGTGGTTGGGTTCTTATGGTTAGTTGGAGAACCAACACCAAAATTACACAGGTTAGGTGAGCTACGGGCTCGGGTTATGGCGCCAACCGTACTAGAACCGGTGGGTTCAGTGTTCATAACATCAGGAACCACCACCGGAATGGCGGTTTCCGGTGGTGTTCTAGGGGAAGAACAAGCAGATGAAATGGTGAAACTTGATTGGTGTGTGTTAACCGCCGGTGGTCTGAAGATGCTGTTGTTATATACTGGTGTTGGATTGAAGATAATCCCGTTGATGGAATTGATGTACCGTTGCTCGAGAGAATGACGGTCCATAGGTCCGATCTGGTTGTCAATGATGATTGGATTCGCCGGAAAAAGAAAGGTCCGGAGTCTCGGTCTTCCGGTGAGGTCTTGTCGGTCGCATTCGTCAAACATGTGACGGAGATCTTCGTCGGATTTTACAGTGACTAATGCATCAAGTTCTTCAGGGATTAACTGGTATTTTACGGTCACATCACCGTCGATTAGGCTGTTTAGCTTCCTCATAAGATCTGAAATGTTATAAGTAAGATGAAATTAGACTATTTCTGATCTGAGAATTACAAAATCAATGATTTTGATTATACGTATTGCCGGAAAATGGTGAATCAGGCGGCAATTTGCTATGATAAACATACCTGTAACCGTCGTAAAACCGCTGACGAGCATTAATTCCGATATATTCATGTGTTTATTCCGATGAACATGCAAACAACAATAAAAAAGAAATCGGAACCTAAGCTCACTAAATCTGAATATATTCTAAGATTAACATGCTCGTAGTTTGTTCAATTTGACGATGAATTTGCAAACAATAAGAAATAAGAGAATCAGATCCTATTTTCACTAAATCATCTTCTACCTTTAACACGTTCATGATTTCTTCAAGTCGTCAATGAAAACCCAAACAATACCAAATAAGAAAATCAGAGCCCAATTTCACTAATCATAATTTAAAATTTGTCGATGGAAACGCCAACGAAACAATCAATTTCACCGTTTTTTTCCAAATTGTTACAAATTCCATAACGTATTTGGTAAATTCTACAGATTTCATACAAACAAACACGTGGAATCAATAATATGGTAGGAAAACTTAACATACAATCCCAAATTTGAATCTGATCAAACTAGGGTTCGAGAATAATACCGGTGAACGTAATGTTGCGAGGAACGGAGATGACGCGAGTTTCGCCGCCGACATACTTAAGATTGCCGTCGACGGGGCGAGGAAGGATCTTGCCGCCATGGCTGCAAAGGAACTTGACCTTGTTTCTCGGAGATCCGGCAGCCGATCCCGGTACAGAACTTGAGGGCGATTCAACGCCACCCGACGTCGACATGTATTCCGTCAACGTATGGTGTACGTATGATACGAATAGATACAACGATTATGTATGTGTATTGAGTATGTAGGAAATTATGCAGAGGAAACTAACTGGAAATTCCACGTAAATTGGGAAGATTTAACATCAACTCATGCATATCTTGTTTTATTATTGTACAATAGTATGTACCTTATAATCAACAACAAAATTTGAAAAATTATTTAACAAAGGAATAAATTGCCAAATTGGTTTATGTGGTTTGGGGACTAATGTCATTTCCATAATTTTTTTATTTTTTTATTTTTTGTATTTAAGCCAGTAACGTTTTTCATATATTATTATTTTCATTCAATATGTTAACTTCATCCAATTTTAATATTAAAAATTTTAATATTAAAAATATAAGGCAAATGTGAACTTTGAAATGGAAAGCATAAACCAAAACAAAAAACAACATGAAAACTAGTAAAAGTTTGAAAGAAATTACTTACCAAACAAACAAAACAATTCTACGAATATGTGCTCTAAAATTAAACTAAGAAACATGCCGAATACAAGCTGGTTGCTATAATGAATTATCGTAGTCTTATAATGGATCTAGTTTTACTAAAATCATAAATTGAAGAACTAGTACGAAGCTGACTGCTATAAGCTCACACGCTTTTGTTCCATAAATCATATGTAAAGAAATTGATTTATATAAATATATATCCAAAAGGTCACATAGATATGTTATGTTAAAAATGAGGCTTATTGTAAAAAGGGTATGAAAGATTTTAAAAACTCATAAATCGACTCAAACGAACTCTGATTGAACTCATTCTAGTGACTTTTGAACCACTCGTCAAATCCTAAATCCTAAACTCTAAAATTCAAAACCCTAAAGTTAAAACCTAAAAAACAACGACGAGCATGAAAACACCATAGTGAGCAATAAAACACAATGAGCTAAAAGGTAAATTCTAAACCATTGAGTTAAACCATAAAAGCTAATTCCTAAAAGTTATAACACTAAAGCAACCGTGTAGCTAAACTCTAAAAGATAATCCCTACAAGCTAAACCCTAAACCCAAATCGCTAAAGCCAAAATGTTAAACCCAAAACGCTAAACCTCAAAAGTTAAACCTCAAAAGCTAAACCCTAAAGCTAAACCCCAGAGCTAAACTCCAAAGTTAAACCCTAATGCTAAATCCTAAAGCTAAACCCTAAAAAAAACCCTAAAGCTAAACCCTAAAAGTTAAACCCTATAAGCTAAACCATAAAAGCTAATCCCTAAAGTCTAAGATTGTATGGTTCGGCAAGACGGTTCTAAAGCCGCTAAAATGAGTTCAATCAGAGTTCGTTTGAGTTGGTTAAAAGACTTCTTACATTTCCTACAATAAGGAGCCTTCTTAATTGATAATAAGTCAAAATCACATTTGCCTATAATTTTAACATTAAAATTGGATGGAGTTAACGTAATAGATGAAAATGGCAATATTTGAGACAGGTCAAAAGCTTTAAAAAAAAAAAGTTGGATGAAACTGGAAAAAGTCCCAAAACCACAATCTTTAATTTGTATATTACCAAATAAATTTATATTTAAAAAGTTTCCAATGAATAGTTTTAAAACTCAGACCATGATTTGTAGTTATGAAAGTGTCAAACATTTATTCGTATTGAGTGTTCACAAAATAGTAACTTAATATATATATATATATATATATATATAAACATCAACCCAGCACATATAATCTCCAAAGATTTCGTGCTTGGATTGAATTTCATACTAGCTTTTAACGGAGCAATAAAAATTACTAGAAACTTTGTAACATTGAGTAAACAGTTATACAGTTTTCCTACACTTAGGTACAATAACACATCAGAGTTTGCACGAAAGCGTGGTGGACTAGGCAATCTAGATTTCCTTAAAAAAGATAAAAATCAGGGAATAGAAAATGAAACCATGCAATTGTTAACAGATTTCCTAAGCCATGAAATGGAAAAAGGAAAAGATATAACATCAAGTATAAATTACCCAAAAATTTTACATCTAGAAAAAATTGGATTGATAGGTGAAGATATCACTAAATCCAAAGTAAAATATGTATGTAAATTTAAGATAAAAAATCCTGATATAACAATTAGGAATACAAACATAGAATACAGTCCCTTAGACAAAGAAGAATTCAGAAAACAGGTAAAAGAAATGATGGAACAAGGACTAATCAGAAAGTCTGAAAGTCCACACAGGTCATCCGCTTTCATTGTGAGAAATCACAGTGAAATAAAACGAGGTAAAGCTCGTATTGTATACAATTATAAAAGATTAAATGACAATACAGAGGATGATGGTTACAACATCCCCAATAAAGATAGTCTTATACAGCTTATACAGAAAAAAAAGATTTTCTCAAAATTTGACTTAAAATCTGGGTATAACCAGCTTAAGTTAGAAGAAAGCTTTAAACCATGGACAACATTTACATGTCCTGAAGGACAGTTTGAATGGAATGTCCTAAGCTTTGGCCTAAAAAATGCTCCATCAATCTTTCAAAGATTTATGGATAATATTTTTCTAAAATACAGTTTTTGTATGGTTTACATTGATGATATTCTTGTCGCTAGTGAAACCATACAAGAACATGAAAAACATTTAAACCAGGTTTTCGATGAAATTATTAAAAACGGTATAGTCGTTTCAAAAAAGAAGATGGAACTTTTCAAAAGAAAATTTTCTTTTTTGGGATTAGAAATTGGAAATGGAAAAATAGAGTTACAAAAACATATTTAATATATATATATATATATAGGGTTAGGATCATGTGGTAACCCTTGTTTGTCATACTAACTCGTTAACTTAGTCTCATTGATTGGTTTCTTTGCTGGTTAAAAAACAAATTACCAGTATTTAATCTGATTATTTTATATTGAATGAGTGGTGGAGATTGGCTAAATGGTAGAAAAGTATTTTTTTTCCGACTTGTACTTCCCATCTTATATCTACACCCATCTCATCTCATTTACTAAATAATAATTCATCTCTTTTGTAAGAAAAAGTAATTCAGATCTCCTCCATGAAGCTCCAGATCTTCAGAGATTCATCATCAAGTTTCTCTGTGCCTATCGTTTCTTGTGAGTCACCTATGGTTTTGCTACCACGACACAAAAAATGCGGCGACCCTAGTGGCTACCGATCACCACCACGAACCTCAATCAAGCACCACCGGCTATCTTCAAGACGAACCACCACCAGCCGCACCGGGACGTTCTATTTCAGTCTGATCAGCCACCAGCACTTGTTAATTTTGGGTTAGTTTGATTGATTTACTATATCTGTACCCGACTAGTTTTGCTCAATATTTTTTGGTGATTTTCGTTTTTCGGTGCTTCACGCAACGTGTTACAGATTTTATATTGTTTTTGGAACCAAATTTAGTTTACATACGATTGAGAAACCGAAAAGACGGTGTTGTTGGATGATGTAATTCGAGCGGTGGAGACCTGTTTGAGGATTTGTGGGTTTATTTTTATATTGTGATCCCGGATTCCAATTCTATTAATAAAGATGATTGAGAATATTTGTCACTTTTTTAGATGGTGTTTCAAGCAATGCTACTGGAAATGTAAAGTTCATAATTTTTGTAAATTTACACTAGTGCGGTAATTTTTATAGTGATATAAATTGTCACATTGTAATATTTCATTGTGTAATCAGAATGTTGTAATAGTTTTTTTTATTCGGTTTAGTTAGAACGAATGAGTTATGTAAATTTTTATTAGAATGCTCAATAATGTAAAAAAGTAATTGTTCGAAGTTTTTATATGAAAACGTAAATGTAAATTTTTGATTATTGATGTATTTTTTAGGAATTGATATCTGGTGTAAGCATGTATTTTCTTTTTGTGTAAATCACATTCATGTGTATATAAGAATGTATTTTTTAGCGGAATGTAATGTTACACTGGTGTAAATACGTTTTTTAACTTTTTGCGTTGTTTTTTTGCATTTACTTTGATGTAATTTTCGTGTGGTTATGTTTTTTACATTGACATGAACAACAACTTCGTGATTTTTTTTTTAAATAATGACAAGACTATAGCCAAATTAAAGAGAAAACATAAGATTTCTTAGTGATGTAATTTCAGTTTATATTGATGTAATAAACGTCGGAAAAAAATGTTAAAAACGGGTCAACATTATAACTGATAAAGAGAAAAACGAGACGAGTTTAACGGTGCAATCCGTATAAAATAATAAGTTAGTATAAAAATGTTATGGGGTTTTTATAAAGATGGTGCTGACCTTTTAGGAGTCAGAGTAGTGAGGAAAAGTCAAAGTTGGTCTAGTACTTCACACAAACTAGTTTCATCAAGTAAAAGAGTAGGAACTTGACTTAGAATAGAATTATAAACAGAAGTTAATGATGAATGATTCTAGGTTATCAAATTGAAAATAAAAAGGTGTTATATTTTTAAACAATCACTTATGTAAATATAGGATAATATTATTGATATTTTGTTTAATTATGTTTATTTAATATTTAAATAGGATTTAGGAATTAATTACTTAATTAAAAGTAATTAGATAAGAGTTATAATTCTTAGGTTAATTAAGTGTTTGTAGAAAAAATATATTTGATAATTTAATATAAAGTATATATTTTTAACTAAATGGAATCTACTAATTGAGTTGTTAGATATTATTCTAGAGTTCATTTACGTTTAATCTACTAATTAATTAATGGAATAGAATTAATAGATTTAGGAAAAGTAAATTTAGGTATTTAAAATAGTTACTAACTTATTTTGTATTTATCGGTATTAAAAGTAAATAACAAAGAATTTATAAAACTAGGTTTCAATTATAGTTTTTAACATGAAATTTATATGAATAATTAGTAAAGCTTTTTAATTAAGTTTTAGAATCAAACTCCAATTTTATAAAGTTTTGTAGTTTTTAATAAGTTGAATATAAATAAATTAGGTGTTAAAACAAAGAAGTAATTATAGATTTATTTAAATTGAATTTAAAATTCAATGTAAGTTATTAATTTATTTTATAAATTAATTTAGTAGAAAAATATAATTTTATAAATTAAAAGTGAATTAATTGATTTATTATTATTAAGTTAAGATTTATTAATTTATTAGGTTAATTTTTATAAACAAACAAGCTGGTGCGCCATTTGTTTATCTGAAGCCCACATAGCATGAAAATCAGAATGGGCCAGTTGGGTCATTGGTTAAATTTCGTCCGAAGCCCAATAGAAAAACATATCAAATTGAAGCGGGCCAATGGATCGAGCACTCAACCGGAGCCCGTATACGAGTTAACATGGGCCAGCAGCCCAGCTGGTTTAAAGAAAACCCGGATAGATCCGGTGTGTTTCTTCCCGACCCGATTTCCATGTTCAAGCCCTAACCAATTGTAAATTTGTTTGTTTGATCCTATAGTCGATTCGTTCGATGATTTTTATTAAGGGTTTTAGTTTTAAACCTGAAAACGAGTCGATTGGTAGTATTTTGGTTACCTGAGATTGCTGGAATCGTATTCGGAGGCAGAACAGTGGCGATGAACTGGTATTTCACTGTTGGATTTAGAACCAATTGATGCAATTAAATATCGCAGTGAGCTTACAGAATCGAATTAGGTTTAGGATTTATAAAACATACCTCTAATCGATGCTGTAATTAGGAGATCGACAATGGGTTTTCCGATCGAAGAACTGGACTTCGAATTTGATTGAGACACGTTTGAGAGGTGGAATTGAATGTGCGATTAGGTTTAGTAGGTTGATTGTTAACGAACGAAAGCTTAAATAGGATCAATTGGTATTTAGGAGATAGATTTTCGGTTCCGTACTTCTCTGAAAATTTGCTTCAGTGTTTGAGTCGGTTTCAACCGGAAATACGCAATGGTTATCGAGTCTTTGGTTTAGGTTAGGCTCGAATAATGTTTCGGAACGATTTAGATTCGTTTTGGGGTAGGAACGAACAGGTTTAGGTGGTTTAAAGGACCGATCGGAACTTGGCCGGAAATGTCAAGGTTTGGTCGGTATTTCAGGGATGCCTTCGGTTTGTTTTAAGAGGTTTGGAAATTGGCAATTTTAGTCCCTCATCTTAGGTATCATGTGTTTTGTCTTTTTAACCTTAATGTTTCGTTAATTTGAGTTTGGCCACCATGATGCAATTTAATTAATTTAAGTTTCTGTTTTTATATTTTAACCACCAAACTTAATTTTTGTTTAATAAATGTATTAATTTTTATATAGTAGGTTATATATAAAATCCAAATAAATTGTATTTAAGATTTTATTAAGGTTTTTAAATTATTTTCAAGTTTTGTATATGTTTTTATAAAAACTCACGGTTTTTTATTAATTTGGTTTATTTATTTTATATAGATTTAAGGATTGTTTTTATAAAATGATATAAGTATTATTTGGATAATTTGGAATTTAATTTTAAAAGAATTTGAATATGATTAAAAATTGAGAAAAACCTGAATTAGGATTTTGACGGATGTCACACCAACTAAAGCTCTTGATGGCATCACCCCACAAGAAGCTTGGACCGGTGAAAAACCTAATGTTGAGCACTTTAGGATTTGGGGTTGTGTTGCACACGTTCACATACCGAAGGAAAGGCGAACCAAGTGACAAAAGTGTAACCTGTATTTTAACTGGGTTTAGTGAAGAGTCAAAAGGATACCGATTTCTTAATCCACTCACAATGAAGGTCACCATAAGTAAAGATGTTGTATTTGAGGAAGAAAAAACTTGGTCGTGGGAACAAAGTCTCACATGTGATGATGTTGAGTTGTCTGAAAATGAAGGTGTATGGGAATCAAATGATGAGATAGAAAGTTCAGATGAAGAACATATTGAAGTTATTCCCACATGCAGTAATGAAACAGGTTCAACATTTAATTCTAGTGGGCCAGATAATGATGTTGGGCCAAGTAATATTTCTGTTGTGCCTAATAATGTTTCCACCAGAGAAAATTGTGTTCGAAGCCTCCAGAATACTTACGAGACTATGAAACAGGAAGTGTTATTGAAGATGAGCTTAGTGCAATGCAGATTACTCATGAAAATCCTGTTACCTTTGAAGATGCTGTGAAAAATGAGAAATGGAGGATTTCTATGGATCTTGAGATGCAATCAATACAAAAGAATCAGACATGGGATCTTATTGATTTGCCAAAGGGGTCTAAATGTATTGGAGTTGAATGGGTGTTCAAAACCAAGTTAAATGAACGTGGAGAAGTAGACAAACACAAGGCTAGATTCGTAGCCAAAGGTTACGGGAAACAACATGGGATTGATTATCAAGAAATTTACGCATCGGTGGCCCGTTTGGATACAATACGGCTGATTATAGCTCTTGCTGCCCAAAAAGGTTTGACCGTGTTTCAGCTTGATGTTAAATTGGCTTTTCTTTATGGCGTCTTACAAGAAGAAGTATTTGTTCAACAGCCTCAAGGATTTGTGGTAAAGGGACACGAACAAAAGGTTTATAAACCGATATAAGCTTTGTATTGTTTTAAACAAGCGCCACGTGCTTGGTTTAGTCGAATAGAATCATATTTCTTGAAAGAAAGGTTTAAAAGGAGTGAAAAGGAACATACTTTATTCATCAAGGAAGATGGCAGTGGGGGAATATTGTTTGTGAATTTGTATGTTGATGATTTAATTTATACCGGAAATTGTATGAAGATGTTGCAAGCTCTCAAGGTGTCTATGATAAAAGAATTTGAGATGTCAGATTTAGGAAGGATGACATTCTTCTTGGGATTAGAAGTATAACAAACAGAAAATGGCATTCATTTATCTCAACATAAATACGCAATTGAGATCTTAAAAAGGTTTGAGTTGAATAATTGTAATGCGGTAACAAATCCCATAGTTCCAGGAAGCAAACTTACAGTTAATAAGGTTCGAAGATTGATGAGACGTTGTTCAAACAGATTATAGGAAATCTTATGTATATCACAACCACACGTCCCGATATTCAATATGTGGTCAATTTGATTAGTCGGTTTATGTCTAATCCTGGTGAAGTACATCTTGAAGCACCAAAAAGAGTTCTTAGATATTTGTAGGGAACCCTGGATTATGGAATCTGGTATTAAAAGGGTGGTATTGATAATTTGGAAATCTTCACTGATAGTGACTTCGTAGGGGATATGATTGAAAGGAAAAGTACGTCAGGCTATGTATTCATGTGGAATGGTGGAGCTGTGAGCTGGTCATCAAAGAAACAAGACATTGTTGCATTATCTTCCACAGAAGCCGAGTATGTTGCAACAGCCGCATGTGCTTGTCAAGCGTTATGGTTTAAGGATATATTTGAACAACTTGGAGTAGTCTTAAGAGATGGTATGGTAATCAAGTGTGACAACACTTCGACTATCAAGCTTTCAAAGAATACGGTCTTTCATGGTCGCTGCAAACATATTGGTATACGTTTTCACTTTTTGAGAGATTTGGTGAAGGATGGAATTATCTCATTAGAGCATTGCGTGTCGGGTGATCAGTTGGCGGATATCTTTACAAAACCATTGGGCCGAGAAGTGTTCTTAAAGTTAAGACAGCGATTGGGTGTTTATTCAGTCAAATACAAACTTGAGCGATTGGGTGTTTGTTCAGTCAAAGACAAACTTGAAGTTAGCTACTGTCAAGTTTGAGGAGGGTTTGTTGGAACTTATGATGTTGCACGAGAACTGCACGTGATGATTTTCGGAGTCAGCTTTGAGTCACTTTACACGTGTGTTTTTAGTATTTTGATTTAGTCTTTGTTTAGAATAAACGTTGCACGATTGAGTCGTTAGGGTTTATCTAGTATTTTGCTTTCCGGTGTTTACTTTGTCAAGAGTTGTAGCTATTTAATAGCCTTTGAGTTTCTTAATCGATTATCAGTTCAAGTGAGTAAAATACCTATGATCCTAGTGTTTCTATCATTCTAATTATACAATAGACTGTGAGTTCTTGTAAAAGTATTTGATTATATTAAAAGTAAAAAAAAAGTATTATAACTCTAGAAATTATAACAATTACATCCTGTTCACATCAAATCACACAGGTCTTCCTCCATTATAAACATAAAATCTTGCAGCAAATATAAACATCACAAATGCACCTGCACTAATTCCAGCAAGAAGGTAATAAAAGTAATCAATATGCCCTTGATTCAAATTATCAGATATCCAACCGTTTCCACGTGTCGTTTTCTCAACGACCGAGATTATAAAGCTGCTCAAAAAGCTACCGATTCCAATAACACTAAGGTAAAGTGCTAAACCTATGCTTTTAAGATCACTCGGCATTTGGTCATAGAAAAATTCTTGCATTCCGACAATCGTAAACACGTCACCGGCTCCAGCTAACAAAAACTGAGGTAACAACCACCATATCTTCATCGGGATTGTTGCTTTCGGATCATTTATTAATCCAAACTGACGAGCAATTTGGAGTCGTTTTGTTTCAACGACTGCGGCAACAATCATTGAAACAATGGATATGAAGATCCCGATTCCAATTCTTTGAAGCATTGTTATGCCGGAGGGTTTGTTTGTGAGTGTTCGTGTCAAAGGGACTAAAACGGTGTCGTAGATCGGAATGAGGATGATAACCGAGATACCGATGAAAGATTGTAATGCGGCGGGTGGAATCTTAAATGTAGGCCCGATTGACCGGTCCATTGTAGCTCCTTGTTTAGTGAATAATGTTGAAGTTTGAGCAAATACGATTCCGTATCCTAAACAGCTGACCCATATTGGAATTAGTCGAAAAACTCTCGATTTCCGAGATGCTACAAGAAACACGTGGCTGACACGCGCAAACGCGTTTTTTTCATCCGTTTTCACGCCAAACCGATAAGTCATGGTTCCGAACAAGAATATTATCAGCCCAAAAGTCATGATTATGCAAGGAATCCCAAATCCAAGACCCCAACTGAGATTATCTTGAATGTAACTAAGAACAATGATCCCGAATGTGGGACCTGCACATAATCCAAAATACCACCAGTTGAAGAATGAGCTTTTGGATTTGAGTTCTTGTGGATCATCTGCATCAAACTGGTCAGCGCCAAATGCTTGAACACACGGTTTGTGTCCGCCTTGAGCAAATGCCACAAGATATAGTGAAACAAAAAACATCATCACTTTGAGCCGATTTGAACATGATGAGTCATTAATAGTGTTTTTGCAGTCTGATGGAAGCAAAGTTGAAAAAGAAAGCAATGCAAGTGCCTGTTGATTAATTTGTCACAATTTTAAACGAGTGAGTAGTGCTTTCAAATCACTGGTAAAATGGAAAAGATCATTTAACATGTTTCAATATGCATGTTAGACTAATTAGAATTATAAAGAGAAATTTACCAAATTAAGTAAGTTTGACCATTTTATTACAAAAATAAATATGAATTTTAAAGGCTAAATTCAAACAAAGCGCGGGCTGAAATTTAGTTTGCGTTTTTTAAAAATTTAGCCTGCGCTTTTTAAAATTTAGGCAACACTTTTTAAAAGAAAGGCTAAATTTTAAAAAACGCAGGCCAAATTTTAAAAAGCGGAAGCTAAAAAGCGTCTGCTTTTTTTAATGGCTACTAACATGTACTTTTAAAAAAAAAACGCTGGCTAAATTAGCCAGCGAAATGGTATGTGGCAAAATATGAAGAGGGTGTTGACTAGATTTTAGCGTGCGCTTTTTAGCTTTTTAGTCGCGGCTTTTCATGTTCATTTTGGTAAAAATGGGTAAAAATGTTTAATTTAGTAATTTAATTATAAATGGTCTATTTGACCACAATTGGTCAATTTCACAATAACGTCGAATTAACAATGTCACCATTCTCAATCTTTTTATTTCAAAGCATGATTGAATCGGTCTAAACACTTCTAGTAATACTACTATTACTATACAATAATAAATTGGTATCATACACAAATTTCTCCAATGTCCATTTTAAGTTGTCCTTGACTCATATCAACTATATAGGTGTAATACTCATGTTTGATTCCAAAATCAAACATTTTTAAGAACAGGTTCTTGACATCAATTGCATCATTTCTTAGCTATCAGAAGTGATTAAACAGATCTATCATCACTTTTATCGTAGGAACCCTAGGCTATTGGCGTTAGATTTCTCTACTGATAAAAGCAAAATAAATCAAATTTCATCATGAAGAACAGATGACAAACCAGAATATAGAGCAGAGAAGCAAGTATAATCATCAGGTATCGACCGACAAAAGCATCAGCAACGAAACCGCCAACTAACGGAAGAAGCGACGCCGTTCCGGACCAGACGTTAACATTCTCCGCCGCTTTCGCCGTCGACTGCCCTAATGGTCCGGTCAAGTGTGTTATCAAATTCGAACTGATTCCGTAATATGCAATTCTCTCCGTCACTTCAACACCTGCATACAACATCAAAATTCAAAACCTTGTACTGATTTGACTATTTGAGTGTGTTTATATGAGGATAAAAACTTTACCGATGATGAAATATGCGGATCGCCAGCAACCGGATTTCGATCGGAGAACTGGACGACCTTTGTAGTCTACGACGCCGTCGACGAAGTTGTTGACCGACTGAACTTCGGCGGAGTTGGTGCCGGTGTCGTTCATGTCAAAATGCATGAAGAAACTCAATTTGTTTATTAGAATGTTATTATTATTATTATTATATCATGTGTAAACTTTATATAAAAATATATAATTTTGTGAAACTTTGGGAATGCCTGATTGTTGTCACCGTCATAATACACGTGTCAAATTACATATCATTTACACATTGGTATGTTTTAAATGCTCATATAGTCACTTTTTTTTGGGGCGGTTTATTGATTTCCAGATTAAGAATGTGTGTCATCTCATGAAGTAATCTGCTTTATTTGTAATTTGTGGTTTCTCTCTTACGCGTAGGCTCTACGTCAAGTTCCTTTTACTCGTATTGAACGATTAAAATGCTTCTCTAAAGTTAATTGTGAAGTAAATAATAAGAACTCAGATTTGATAAATAATAATTGGGTACAAAAATATTATAAGACCTAACCTCTATTTATACTAAAATTAAACCTTTACTATCAAGTAAACTAAACCCTAGTTGAATCATAATCTAATTCAAACTCTAAACTAAATATATCAACTAAAACAAATAAACAAAAACAAATAATAAACTCTTTAATTATTACCAATTACAAGTTTAGTCCAACAATCACCCCTAAACTTGTAATCACTCCCTAATTCTGTTGTGTTCTAACAAGATCTTGAATACCACGTAACACCCGTAGTTCATAAATCCTGATCATTGGTTCATTAATCCTTGATCATTTGTGTTATGGCCGATACCACCATCGGTCCACGTTCTTCAAATCTGTCCGTCCTGGAACTTTCTCGATCCTTGGTTGTATTGTTTTGGTTCCCCCAACCAACTCGAACATGTCTATGACCTTTTCCCCGAATCGCATCGCCACATCCATGGTTGCGATCATAGTCATCCGATCGAGTAAATACACGCCTTCCTTGATCTTCACTAGTTCCATCCTGGACTTGACACATCACGCCTTGGTGTTCTTCAACCGACTCCACCGCTAGAGTATCACCACCCTTGGCCTCTATAATACGGTACATAGCCATTGAAATCCCAACCATCTTCAACCGACCTATTTGGTTATTTTTCATTCCCTTTAAATGTAGCACATGTAATACCTATCGTGCCACCAAAAACCACTTTTTTTCTTTAGTTGTAGTCATCTCTTTCTTAACAACTTCTAACCTTGGCCAATCTTGATATCCTTCTTCCCGGGTCTTAGAACTACACCGTTCTTGACCACCGATCAAAGAAAACAAGCGTAACCGCTTATACCGTTTTCTTTTTTCTTGCTAGGCAAGACAAAATCCAAAGCCGCTTGCTTTACCGAATCTTTTCCCGTCTGCCTACTGCAAACCGATCTTCAATAGAACAACCTACACCGGTTCTCTGTTCTTATTGAACGGGATATACCAAGTCTAAGTAATCAACGATCAAAATAGTGATTTTACACCCTTTGCTATCCCTGCTACTTCCGCAAAGAAAAGAAAAAAAACCTACCGTTGCTTCGATATGTTCACCACTTTATTTTGTGCTCACCCGCAACAATAGTCAAGAAATAAACCAACAATCCACCCAAGTTTGGTTTCAGTTTGTTAGTTTCTTTTCTGGTTACGTAGATCTCAATTATTGGGCCAACAATAAAGAAGCTTCGATTTTCTATTGCAATAAACAAAACAAACAACTTAACTCTAATTACTTGCCGCCTCAAAACTGACCTTGATCTTTGATTCGTTAATGGCACCGTTTGATCCCTTAGCTTTGATACCAATTAAAGTAAATAATAAGAACTCAAACTTGATAAATAATAATTGGATACAAAAATATTATGAGACCTAACCTCTATTTATACTAAAACTAAACCTTTACTATCAAGTAAACTAAACCCTAGTTGAATCATAATCTAATTCAAACTCTAAACTAAATCTATCAACTAAAACAAATAAACAAAAACAAATAATAAACCCTTTAATTATTACCAATTAAAAGGTTAGTCCAACAAATTGTACAACGTTTAAACCACACTGTAGAACCCACAACACTCAC
>WOUH02000022.1:2979306-2996776 GCA_009936405.2 Stevia rebaudiana | reverse complement strand
ATCAACAAATCTCAAAACCACAGCCATTTGTTCTTTTTTAGAAATATCTCTCGATTCGTCAACTAATATGGAAAAAATATCATCACCAATTTCTGCAAATATCTTTTTCAATACTTCTTCTGCAAAACAATTGCAAATTTCTTTTTGAATTGATGAGCCGTCATTTGGTTATTCCCTGGAGCATTACTTAATATAACCTTACCAATTTCTTCATTAATTTCTCCCAACAATTTTAAAAACTCTAAGAAATGCCCTCGATATATAGACTTTTCAGACTCATCATGCCCGCGAAAAGGTAACCCCCCATTCAAAAAGCCTTTAGCAAGTTTAACCGAAGTACCTAATCGAATTCTATATTCTTTTTTTTGTTTTTCAGTTTGTTTGAAAAAAGCCACATGTATAGATTGAGCTTGTTTGAGTAAGTCCTCCCATTTTCTACGTGCTTTGTTGTGAAAACTATTACAGTCGCCTACATGTTCATCAAATTTTGGTACTCTATTCCAACATCGTACCTCTTTACACCCAAATGCCTCATTTTGTCCAGTTTCTTTAAACAAATAACAATACAAGCAATAAACTAAATCTTTTGATTCACTATATTCTAGCCAATTCCTATGTTTTTGCTTGTACCATTCCGGATTAAATTTTCTAAGTTTACCACTATAATTTGTTTTTGGATAATTGTCCTTTACCGGTTGACATGGACCTTTAAGCAAATAGGCTCTTCTAATTTCATCCTTTTGACTAGGGTGATAAGACAAAATTGGTTTCCTTGTGGAAGGATCCCATGGAATATCATCCAAATCTATTTTTGAAGGTTTACTACATGAAGATGATGATTCATTGTTTTTGTTTGATGGTTGGAAATACGAAGGAATACTCATAATACCTAATATCATAATTCAATTTCTAAATCAGGATTAACACAATAACATTAGGTATTTGAACAACTGAACTAAACCAAAATACACAATAACATTCGGTTTCAATGACACAAATCACAATACCATTCAATTTCATATCACAAATCACAATACAACAAAATAAATGCAAGAATTGAAGAATATCTTACCAAATCAAAGTCAATTTTTGATTTTGAGGATGGGTATTCGCCAATGGTAGGCTAAGCAGAAGAGCAGACACGTGGGTGAATGGGTCGAGCAGAGCAGCAGCGATCGTCGGTCGAGCAGTAGAGCAGAGGGCCGGACCGCCGGTCTTTGGTCGCCGGAGCGGAGCAACTGATCGGAATTCGGAGCTGTGTTTTTGGATTTGGGAAGGTCGTCACTCGTCGACTCGTCGTGCGTGTTTGTGAGTTTTTAGAAAGGCCAAAATAAAACCCTAGCTTTAAAAAAAAAAACGAAAACTAAACTGACGACAGGATTCGAACCTAAGGTGTGCGGGAGTCTCCACGGGAATGCAAATGTTCAAAGACCACTAGGCTAGAAGATATTAGTGATATGATTCACCATTTAAAATACTAAAAGGTTCACTCAGACTTTTAACACTACGAAAAAAAAAATGTCTATTAAATTTTAAAAAAGCAGGGTATTTCTATGAATAGGGTTATTGTCTCATTGATTGTCACACTCACATGATATCTATTAAAAAAACCTTGGCGAATAATTCTTTCCATACAAAACGAGATATCGTTTCTTAATTCTTACAGAGCCTAATGTTTTTCTCTTTCCTTTTCATCCATTGTAGAATAATACAAAAACACCACCTTTTTCACACGCAGTTCTTCCCCACTCAATTGCGTGTGTAAACACAATCAATATTCAAATCATCACTCACTCCTGTCGATTCCACCATCAAGTTCGTTAAAAACTGCACTTTTGAGTCAAAATTTCTTCGATTACAGTCAACTCAACCCTCATACTGACCCCAAATCCCTCAAATCACTCAACAGATCTCACACCCACTTCGTGCATCTAGGGTTCTTAGTCTTCAAATTGAAATCTAGCTTTTGAAGGGATTTATCGGTGTTTGTGCTTGAATCTTGCATGAAGTCCCAGATCAAATCTTCGAAGTTTTCACAGATTATTAGAGCTGGTTGATAAACCTGGTAAGATGCATTTGTAGATTTAATTCGCAAATTTGAACGATTTCAAGTTGAAGATGGCGCTTAAGCTTCCAGCTGCCGAAGCTGCAAATGTTGCGATTCAATCGATTGGATGTGGGTATGATATCTCGTTAGATCTGAGGCTTAAGTATTGCAAAGGTTATCATCTTTCTGATACTCATAATAAAATTCAAAATCACCGTTTGATCGAAATTGATGAGGATGAAGGTAGAGACATTGTGCTTCCTGGTGGGCTTCTGATCCCTAATGTTTCTAAATCAATCAAATGTGATAAAGGCGAGCGAACTCGATTTCGGTCTGATGTTCTTTCTTTCCAACAGGTATAAACAAATTAACTTTTTTTTGTATATCTTTAATTGCTACTTTATATGCAATGATGCTTAATGTATTTGATCTAATTATGATGTTTAAATTTTCCCCTTTGAAAATGGATAAATTTCTTTCAAATGTTCACTGATTATGCATGTCCTAATCTGATTTGATTACTATTTATGAAGTTTCTTTTTTATTTCTTTTTTTGTTGTATTTACTGTTTTGGGTTGGTTGAGTAGGTGGGGAGCTAAAGGTTGTATTTATGTTGCAAATCTTTGTTGTTGTAGGTGTTGCACACATGCACATAAAATCATCACATTATATAGCCTATGTATTCTTCATTTTGATGATCACATAATTAAAACATATGCCTTTTTTGGTCCACTCTATCTTATTTTCTTCTACAACTTGCTTTGCTTTAATTATTAATATTTTGTATTTGCAGATGTCAGAGCAATTCAACCAGGAAATATCATTAACTGGAAAAATTCCTTCGGGTCTGTTTAATACAATGTTTGAATTTTCAGGAAGTTGGCAAAAAGACGCCTCTAATACTAAAACGCTTGCTTTTGATGGTGTTTTCATTTCATTATACACCGTTGCATTAGAGAAATCGCAAATGGTACTCTGCGATCATGTGAAGAAAGCGGTACCATCATCATGGGATCCCGCTCTGTTAGCAAAGTTAGTTCAGAACTGTTTGACCCGTTAGTCAATTTTCCGCAATTGACCCCGATATCAAACAAATCTAACCCGTATCGGCCCATTTCTGAATAAATGGGTCAAAAGTTAAAATCGCCACCTATAACAATATAACAACCACATTGTATATTACGGGGAAAAATAAGAAAAGAGGGTTGAATACTGAAATATTAAATTTGGCACTCATATTATTGTGACATGTGGCGTAGTTAGTCACTCGGTTATTATGTATAGTTTTAAGTGATAAAAGTATCTATCGATAATCTATTTATGTTATTTTTATCAGGTTTATTGAAAAATTTGGCACTCATATAATCGCGGGTGTAAAGATGGGGGGTAAAGATGTAATTTACATGAAACAGAAGCATGCATCATCCCTTCAACCCGCTGATGTACAAAAAAAGTTGAAGGCAATGGCAGACAAGAGATTTTTGGAATCTGATGAACAATATGTCATTGATTCTGAACACATTTCTCCAAATGACAAGGTATTTTTATGTATTTTGTATTGAGATGTATATTTTATTTTTTTAGAAATATATCTACAAGAATATGTTTTACCTGACTTCAATGGTTAGCAGGGTATTGGTGGGTCCTGTGAGTTATAACGGGTTCTCATGGTCACAAAAGAAAATTTGAACTGTTGGATAGATAGTTAGTAGTAATCATTAATTGGGCCTACTAATATTTGAATAAATTAATTAAATACTTTATTTTAACTATTCTGATACTAAAGTACAATTGAATAAAAAATCAAACTTCGTTCTCATTGTATGCAACAGGGTTATATCTTATTATCATCAAGGAAAAGGCCAAAAATTATTATTCAAATATAACAACAAAAAACTAAAGGAGGGTGTGTTTTTTATATTTTATTATTATTATTTGTTTGTTTGTTTAAGTTATGAGATGATGTGGGAAAATGTGGAGGGATTTGAGGAGTCTTGTGTTGACTATCAGACATTATCATATTGGGACCATTTTATATTAAACCATATATTCACTGGTCAAAATGAACTACCTTTTAGCATTTATTGATTTACAAGCCCACAAACTCTTTTTTATTCGTTTATTAAAAATGTTTGGAGTTCAATTGTACTGAAAATTGCCATTCATATAAATAGTAATCTAAGTTGTTTATTTGCTGCGATTTAGGAGGTTTTATACATTTTCAGTGAACCTTTTTGGCTTTTTATGATAAACCCATTTGACCCATTAAAACTAGTTAATAAACCTAATTGACCCATGGGTTAAAATTGCTACCTCTAGTCTTTATATTAGTTTCTTTTTTTCTTTTATTCTGATAGAGCTTATAAATGCATAAATGTTAACATGTTATGAAAATTCTGGTTTAAACAGTTGGAGACATGTAGGAATCCATTGGTTTTTTAAATAAAACAAAAAGAGTTTTGGGCCCAAAATCCTATTAGTGGGCCTGTTTGAACCCACTGGTTGTATAATATATAATCTTTTTATGAGTTGAACTACTGCTACATGAATTGTAAATGTAAATGTGTATATGTTTTTCTTTGTAAAGTTTATTTGCTGTATTCCAGTTTATATTATTATTTAGTGTACTAAATTGTATAAGTTCGATGCTTAAAATATCTTGTTTCAGTGCACACCATATTATAAACTATAGTAAAGATTTTTTTTTTTACTTCAGAATAAAATAGTTTAAAAATTCATCTTGTAACTTTTATTTGTTTCAGTATGAGATAAGAGAGCAACGTCTAAGGTTTGCAGATATCGACTCTTCAAGCTCCTATTCTTATAAGGAGGTATTCTTTCTACATTTTTATTATTTGTTATATAGCATGCTTAAAATAATGTCTTTTGTTTAATTTGTATATTACTATATAAAGATAACAAATGTTAAGCTGATAATCGCAAGAACTGCATAAACACTTGTACATAGAGGCAGTTATACAGTTACATAATTGTCTTATTTACAGGATATTATACACACACATACATACATACATATGTATATACACACGCGCATATTAGTGGTTAATTGGTGATCTCAAATGATTGCAGGATCTTGTAAGCATTTGCAAGAGAAGAGGCGGGGGTGATGATAGAAACCTAAAACATACCGAGTGGTTACATAGCGTACAATCAGAGCCTGATGTCATCACGATGTCATTCATTCCAATAACTTCATTGCTAAATGGCGTTTCAGGATCCGGATACTTGAGTCACGCCATAAATCTCTATTTACGGTGTAAGCAACATTTCACTTAAAAAAATTGTGCTTGTTTGGTTGTGTCGACCCGAAACACTTTTAATTCAACCCATCAGAGAATAAAAAAAAAAAAAACTAACCCAAATTGACCTATTCATATTTAAACGGGTCAAAATCAAAATAGCCCTTATTTTTTTAAAAACGGTTGACTTTATATTGAATTTATAAGTTTATGGGTCATTACAGATAAACCACCAATCGAAGAACTCCATCAGTTTTTGGAATTTCAGTTACCGCGCCAATGGGCCCCTGTGTTCAGTGATCTGCCACTTGGCCCGCAACGTAAGCAGCAAAGTACAGCTTCTTTGCAGTTCAGTTTTTTCGGGCCCAAACTCTACGTGAACACAAATCCGGTAATTTCTCAAATTTGGATCTCAGTGGGTGTTTAGATAAACGTACTCAGGTTTTGATTATTATAATAAGTTGTTTTGAATTACTATTTTCATACTAGCTGCAAATAAATTGATTATCATTTGATAGAACATGGCTGTTTATGGTCTAGTTTTGGCGGTTTTAATAAAAGTTCTGGTCAAACGCTAACTATGGTTTACCTGTTGACATTTGAACTGATTTTTATTCTTCAAAAAAAATTTTAAATGATAAATATGGTTTATAAATATAAATATAATACATATGCACATAATTGAATATCTCAAAATTTGAAAAAAATAAATAAAGAAGAAAAGGCTAAACAGCCGGTTTTAAGTTTCAAACTCAAACAGCCAATCGGACACATAAAATTGGTATTTGTAATAGTCTGGTAAATGTTAGTTGATTTTTTTTTTTTTTTTTTTTTATAAATAGGTTGATGTGGGTAAGAGACCGGTGACGGGTCTCCGGTTATATCTAGAAGGTAAACGAAGCAACCGTTTAGCGGTCCACCTGCAACACCTCTCGTCTCTCCCAAACGTCTTCCCGTTACAAGACGACGAAAACGGTAACTTTAACGACGAACCATACGACCGTAGATACTATGAAAAGGTTCAATGGAAAAACTTCTCCCATGTATGCACCGCACCCGTTGAATCCGAAAACGAGTTATCAATCGTAACCGGGGCCCGATTACATGTCGGGGATTACGGTTTCAAAAAAGTCCTCTTCTTACGGCTCCGTTTCTCAACCGTTCTCGGTGTAGCCGCAATCAAGAACCCCGAGTGGGACGGGTCCCCCGGTTTAGCCCGTAAATCAGGACTTATTTCGACGCTTATTAGTCACCATTTCACCGCGATGCTGAAACCGCCACCTCAGCCTGCTGATGTCAACATAAACTCGGCTGTTTACCCTGGGGGCCCGCCAACTCCTGTTCAAGCACCGAAGTTGTTGAAGTTTGTTGACACGACGGAGATGACGCGGGGCCCACAGGAGACACCCGGTTATTGGGTTGTTTCGGGTGCGAGACTTGTGGTGGATAAGGGGAAGATATCACTTAGAGTTAAGTACTCTTTGCTAACTGTAATAGTTTCTGATGATGAAGAACAAGAAGAAGAAGAAGTGAGTGAAGAAGGTTTTTAGATGAATGTTTGGATATTTGGAATATAAAGTTTGTATTTTAATTGGTTTCCACCAAAGCTTTGATGTGTAAAGATAGACATACCATGATAGAAATTAGTTATTTTCTTAAAATCACCTTTAGTTAATTATCTCTGAGTTAATTACTGATCTCACTTTGTAATTGAGCTTGTGTTTAACCTTTAGCTTTATTAGAGCTCATTTAATAAATGACCTTTTGTCCAAACTTAATCTTATGAGCTATTTGATAAATGATCTTGTGTCCAAGTTTGATGTTAGGTTAGGTTGCAGCTAATGAACAAGATCACTTATTACATAATTGATAAATAATAATTATGCTGTGTCTGAGTTTAGAAACCATTCAATACCTGAATTCACACTTAAGCTTTAGAGATACAACTTATAAACTGAATTAAACTGTTCCTATGTTAAACAAGCCAACTTGAAGTTTGTTTGTCTTTGTTTAATACGAGCATGACTTTTAAAAGTTTGAATAACAACACTATTTTGACTCATTTATTTTAAAAACAATGCTGCTAAAAAAACTAATTCACCTTATTTTGGTATAATTTATGTGATTATGGTTATGGTTATTAATTTCCTGATATACAATCGAATAGTAATTAATATGTTTCTGTCGGATATAAATGAACACATGGATCTGTGGCGCAATGGTAGCGCGTCTGACTCCAGATCAGAAGGTTGCGTGTTCGATTCACGTCAGGTTCATTTTTGTGTAGTTTTTTCCATTATTTTTTTGTTGCCCCTTACCCAATTTTTTTCAACTCCAAATCAATCGACAAAGTTTGCAACTTCCCACTAGCTGTATTCTTCCACTCCAAATCAAAATCCAACAAACACAGCATGGAAAATAGACGATTTATGTGCTTTTTATCCAAAAAAGAGAACCTATATTAAAACCATTTCCTCACTCTACACATCAAATATTGAAAGTAAAGTAATAATACTTTAATTATTATTCCATGGATAAAGTTAGAAGAGTTCATAACAATTCAAAGTAATTAAATTCTTTAATTTGTTAAGCTTAACAAATTGATATTACATTTTTATTAACAGTTAAACGTGTTAATCGTCTCTTTTGGTGGCTTCCAAATATGCAAACTACCTACCTATTTGGCCATTTATATATATTTTTAAAACATTTGTGATTATATATACCATGATGCGTGAGTTACTATGATCGTTTCGTCTACAATCACCCCTACCCATTTATTTCTGAACCATCTTTGAAAAACTCATCTCTCCATCTCAGTATGCTTTGAGTTGCACTACCTCAACGTCAAATACAACAACAAAGTCTCCTTTTGTAAACCATTAAAAGGAAAACATTCTATACTCAATAAGATTATAAGAAGAGGTATTCTGACACGTTTTAAAGTCTAAAAACCGAACATGTATGTTGTGATAAATGGCTTAACTATTAAAAACATGTATGTTGCGTAAATAATACAAAGGCAAATTGGATTTTAATAATCCAAACTTTGACCCATTGACTTGTAATAATCCCAACTTAGAAAATTATTACCAACAGTCCAAACTTTTATATCATTACTTGTAACAGTCCCTAACTAACGAAAGCTAACTCCGTTAACCTATTGATGACGTGTTATGCTGACATGACAATATTTGCTGATGTGGCAATATTTGCTGATGTGGCATGACACGAATTTGCTGACGTGGCGTTGTGCCACGTCAGCAATATGCTAACGGAGTTAACTTCCGTTAGTTAGGGACTGCCACAAGTAAATGATATAAAAGTTTGGACCGTTGATAACAATTTTATGAGTTGGGATTATTACAAGCCAATTGGTCAAAGTTTGGATTATTAAAATCCAATTTGCCTACAAAGCAAATACTAAAATTGATTTAAGTACAACTTGAATCTGACTTGCCGTTGACATCATTATCATGTCTGCTGATGACCTGTCGTTTGGGTCATGCAAAACCTAAAAGTAACCTATAGCTAGGGTAACTCAGGTATCGTATCCACGAAGAGCATGTGGTTAGTATTAGTTTCTTTTGCAATTTTTATATTTTATATAATTGAATGAAAAGTTAATCTGATTGATTGAAAGTTTGATTTTTAATTAAGAAAACAAGAATGAAATTAAGGTTTGTAAACAATTTAGGAGAAAGTGATTCTCCAGGATTCAAGTTCAAAGTTAGATATTTGACCTAATTATCAATTTGAGAAAACCACATAGACATAGTTAAATTGTTTATTCAATTGTGACAAACAAGGACAATTTACTTCGATTGAAAAAACAACGGAAGGTTATCACATGAGCATCAATTAAACCAATTAAACAATAGTAAACCAAATCCAAATCCAATATATTCTAATTACTAGAACTCTCAGGAATTGAAGGATTCAAAACGAGATTCAATAATATTCAATCGTTTACAATCAAAATAAATCAACAAATAGCAACAAGCATCGAATGGTTAGATTGCGTGTCCCAAAAATAATGAAAAACCAAGTCAAAATATCTTACTTACAAGAACCCTACACCAGGAGAAAAACACAAAAGAATTAGCCGCTCGTTGTCATGATCGAATATTGATGATTGATGTTGAAAATCGCCCCTACAAAGCTTTTGTCGGCTGGAATTGGCCTCGCCCCAAATCCTACGAATTCCTCTTTTTTTGTTCTAGGGCTTCAACCCCCAAAGGGTTTCGTCAAATCCTTTAGCCCATCTGCAACTTCCTATTTTCCGTGGGCATATTGATTTTAGTCTTATTTCTTAGTCCTTCGAATGTCACTGGCCACAATAAACAAAAACAACTTAGCTAATATAATAATGATCTTTTGTTTATTTCATTTTATCAATTATCTACTGCTTTGTCACTTTGCTTTTATATTAATTTCAAATATTAGCCCACAAACTAATTTGTTCTATTTAACTCATTTGGTCGGTTTTAGCTTGTTTTCA
This sequence comes from Stevia rebaudiana, assembly GCA_009936405.2. Taxonomy (NCBI): domain Eukaryota; kingdom Viridiplantae; phylum Streptophyta; class Magnoliopsida; order Asterales; family Asteraceae; genus Stevia; species Stevia rebaudiana. The sequence goes on along the minus strand of WOUH02000022.1, from coordinate 2,986,968 downwards.
TCTTTTAGCCTGCGGCATATAAACTCATTAAAAAGAGTACGTTGTATACCAATATCGGTGCATTTATTAAAGAATTAATATCAAATAAGGTGTATCTAAAAAGCAACGATCAGTCTCGACGCTGGTTACGAAGTTTGTAAACATGCTCTTTAGCAAGTCAAAGTCATCGACTCATCGTAACGGCCACCGCAACACGCGCGGTAATAAACCTTGTTATCAGCTTACTATATAAGAAAACAAAATGAAATATCTTTCATAATTTTAGAAGAAAAAATAGAGAAAAGGAATCTTTTTATTTACAATTTTGCATAGGCTAATTTCAATAATGTATCATGATATGATTCGTGATACCATAACATCTTTATAACTTTTATATAAAACACTATACGGGAAATTTATTATATACGATGTCACATGGTGATGTGACAGGAAGGCTATGTCACATGGTGATGTGACAGGGAGAAGTATAAATAGTCAAGTTATACTTCTCCCTATCACATCACCATGTGACAGAGCCTTCGTGTCACATCACCATGAGACAGGGAAACGAAATGTACTGAATTTACCAAAACAACCCTTTAACTATTACAAACAATTCATTACTAGCATGGTACTTTTACATGTATCAACAAACTCCCTCTAGGACCTAGCTAGTAATCCAGATTCTTCATCACTGCATTTCCATCCAGTCACTCCCAGCATGAATTTGAATGTAAAACAAATACGTAGATACGAACATACTAAAGAGCTTGATCCGCAAAGTCCAACTTGTAGAACAGTTTTGTCATACAACGTGTCACTCTGGCTGACAAGTTAACTTACCACATCAGATCTAGAACCCACAACACTTCATGAGGTTTATACAAAACGATGACAGCTTCTCCACTTACCTCATTATAATACCAACAAACAAATCGATCAGCCCAATCTTGAAGCATTTTCTTTAGAGGTACCTTTTTCATCACTCGTGCTGGCTCATATCTCAAAGTAACTTTTGGTCTTTCGGTTCTTGGATCAATTATCTTCTTATTAATGATTCGGGTTGGAAATTGAGTTGTAAAATTTTTCCAACCTGTTCGGTACTCATAACTTAATTGATTTTTAAACCAAATTGGAATGTTGTTTGGACCAAATTCATTGTTCACCATCATCTTTTGAGCTAGCACCCGCATGTCAAACCAAGGAAGAGTACGAAGATCTCGAATAGAAGTAAAATATTGAACGTCATACTCTCGCTTGACAGCATAACATCTCAAATCATCCAAGTAAGCCCAACTAATAATATTACCATGAGCCACCACCGATTTAGCTTTATTGATAGATAGTTGAGAAACGGGTTTTGAAATTTAATCAGCTTGAATATAATGTTGATTCAAAAATTCACGCAACTCTTATTGCTGTTGTTTTTTGAATTCATCTTGTCCAATAATCACACTAGCTAACGGTTTACGCAAATTTTGTTGTTTCACAATGTCCTCTACCTTATCTGAAAATAAATCAGATAAAGTAAGCACTTCATGATCATTTTTATTAAAATATACAGGATATTCTTCATTTGTAATGTCTTCTGTCATCACATAGTCGGAAACAAAATCTGATGGTTCGGTTGGATGACTTGAAGTCCATACAAAAGGCTCATCAATCACAACCTTAGCTTTATCCATTTGAAATAATTCAGCAATCTGATCAACATTCAAACTATGGATAATTTCACCTTCTTCAACTTCTGAAAACGAAATCAATCCATCAATAAATTCCTTAGCTTGAGTTTCAAACATGAATTTTGAAGGTTTTTCTGAAGACTCCCCCTGATCCTTTTATTTCGTATCTGTTACCTCAACTGATTCGGTCTCAACAATCGATTTTCCAACATTCACGTCATGTTTATTCTTTGTTCGTCTTTCATGAGAAGCATCATCATCATCGTCATCATTATCTTCATATCCATCATTTCCATCATGATCATCATGATCATCACCATCATCACCATCATCATCATCTTCATCATCATCACCATCACTATCATCAACATCATTTTGAGCTTGTTTGAGATCCTCAATCTCCTTTTTCAACAACTCATTTTGAGTTTCAAGACTAATAATGCGTTGAGAATTCAAAGTCACGCACTCTCGAAGCTGTTGGTATTGAGCATCAGAATCTTCCATTTTCTATGCTAAAGATTCAACCAACTCCTTAAGAATATCAACCCGTTCCTGCAATCTATTAACTGGAGCATTAGAAGTTTGAGATTCAGGAACATTCGGTGCGAATGCTAAGATGACTGGAGTTCCAGGAGCACTTTGAGTTGCTCTCATAATTGAAGGACCACCAAACACAGTGTTTAAATGTTCAAACACTTGATGAACTGGGATCGAAGATGTTTGTGGTGTAACTGGAGTAGATGTAGAAGCACCCACCTTCAAAAACTGGTTTCTTTGAAGAAGTCACTTTGGTTACAAACTTTACTCGCTTCTTTGATTTTTCTTTTGCTATCACTTTTTCTTTTCCTTTTTACTTTGACTTTTTGGTGATAGACTTCTCGGGAACAGACACTTCAACATGTGATGAGAATAAAATCAGGATCAATCCCCTTTTCCCTTTTTTGTTGTTTACTCAAAGATGTTTCGCCACCAGAGGACTTGAGCTTACGCTTAGTAGTAACTCTTCCACCAACATTAATAATTTCATAACTCTTATCACTTTCGGTACTATCATCTTCATTATCTCCTTCATCACGTATGATAGGTAATTGAACTCACGGTTCATCTTGTTGAGCAATCTTCTTTGGTTCATCCTCTTGTGGTACAACATCGTCTGGTTCATCATCATCATCATCATTAAGAATTCTAAGATCTTCAACATCAGAATCGCTATCATCATGTCTCCAATTCTTTCCAATTGGTGCTACATATTCAGGATTTGATAAATGACCAAACAACCTTCTCTTTGGAGGAATATCACGACCTTTGTAAGTACCAAGTAGATTCAATGTCATATGATCAAACTTAAAACGATCATATGAAACTTTTGGAAGATTTGGAAGTTTCTCATCTATAACCATTTGATGAAATCGAGGATACATAAGAAATCTATGGACCTTGTTTCACACATTCTCCAAAAGACTTGTGAAAATCATTGCTGAAAAATTGAATGGATGATTAAGAACCAAAGCAACCATCGCACCTTGTACATTTTCACGAATACTGTCAAATCCTTCTTTCTCTATCCAAGACAATGCATAAGCACATGCATCAAATATTTAAACTATATGCTTAAATGAGATTTATGCAAATTACTTTCTTTAACATCTCCGGTAAACTTCATTCGTAAGAAACATCCACTAATTAAGTATTTGTTCAAACGATTTGGAGTAGTCCATCATCAAAATCTAACACATGACGAATATCATCAACTCAGATATCAATGGGATTGCCAAAAATAGTACTTCAAATAACCACATTATCTCCATCTTCCGTCATAATCACATGATTCCAAAAATCTTGTTGATGACTTATATAAGCATTATACTTTCTTGAAATTGCAATGAAAATCCGTGAACGAAGAAGAAAGTTAATGATGTCGACATAATCCTGTGCATATTTTGTATTAAAATTTAAGTACGCACACACATTATGTCGATCAATTGATTTGTACACAATAGGTTCCGGTTACACTTGTTTGTCTCCTTTTAACATTTTCTAGATTAGGATTTGGTTCCGCCATAATCTGCAACAAACAAATAAACTTTAAAAAAAGTTTGAACTATTTAAAATTTTCAACCCTTAGTGAAATTTCTGAGACAAATCATGTGACAGAGACATTTTATATGACAAAATGACAATCCTATGCGACAGGATCAATAATCATGTAACAATCACTTAATTGATGCAACGGAGATCAAGAATCATGCGACAATATTCAAAAATCAAGCGACAGAGAAAATACATCATGTGACAATATCAAGTATCTCATGCGACAGGATGATTAAATATGACAGTGATAATAATCGTGCGACAAAATCAAATTTTCGAACGATAGGGTCACATCCACGTGACAAGGAAAAATTCATGCGACAAGGATCTGATTAATCATATGACAAGAATGAATTTTTGTGCGACAGAATGATGTTTCATATGACTGAATTCAATTTCATGCGACTGTAACCCTAATTAATCCGACAAAACCATTATGTCCGACTAGTAAACCCTAATTCAAATTTATAAAATGATTCTATCTGACAGAAATGTGTGTTTTCTTCAAGAACCCTAATCCACTTTTTATCTCAATATTTTGAAAATTTTAAATCTTTAATCTTGATGCAATGCAAGTTAAAACAATGATCGAACAAACTGATGAAGATTATAAGCAAAACCCCTAAAAATAACATCTTCAATTTCAACATAATAACCATTATTTTGATAGATCAGTGATGTGTGCTTAAGCATGTGCGAAAACGGGGTCAAGAATTAAATTTATAAAAACGATCAATGCTCCTAACTACACATAAACGACAAATGTACCAATCAATTAGCAACGTAGCAAGTAAGACCGAATATCGTCCAAGGACTCTTGGGACATAACCAATAGCACACTCGGAATTCCTAAGGTCATGCAACTTAATAGAACTAAGGGCAAAATAGTCTTTTCACTAAAATAACAAATAAGCAACAAACACAAATCAAATAACAATCAGAGACAAAAGCAGCTACCTAGGATGACTAAGAATCATGTAATTAGAATGCAATCAAATTGGATCATGGACTCACCTTTGGGGATATGTTTTCTATTTATTAGATTATTAATTTGGTAATTAAGAATGCAGAGCTATCCTCTCGGCCTGGACTTCTAATCCTAACTCCTAACAATCTATGTCAGCTTCGACTCTTAGGGTAGATACTTGTCACGTTACCTCCCGGCTCTAAAGTTCCCAAACCAGATAGGTTGTCAATCTACTAGCTAAAAGGGTACCAGTTCACTCAAATACTCACACTCGATTGGCTAAAGACTGTAATCTCCTAAGACAAGGATTCCTATAACAAAAGACCTACTAATCCTAAGACAATGATGCACAACCTCAACTTACTAGACTTAAAACACAAATAAACCGTCAAAATCGCTATAGACACACGGGGTTAAGACCTAGCTATGGTTGATTCAGCCGAGTTCATACAAGTGTAAATAATCTAAGGCGGAGATTTTACTAAAGAACAATCTAATCAACAAATACAATCCAAAACCGTGATAAAAGCACAAATCTAACAATCAATCTTCAGCCCAGGCAACTAATATGACTCAACCAATAATCATAATAATAAATAAAAACTAATAATATTTGTTACCGTTCAACCACAAAAATATTAAATAACAAAGGTTAGAGACGGTCTCATGTTCGTCCCCGCTTTTCTTCTGTTTCGTTCGTGTACTTTTCCTTCGACGGCTGCTTCACTTTTTAATTCGTAACCATCTCTGCCGTCGCACATGAACAACCTCCAATAATTGTTCCCCGAAAACTAATTAAATAATAACCTCTTTTTTTCTTCTTTGTTCCGTCGCACAAAACCTCACGTGAAACCTCAAAAATCCTTGACGGCTGCACCCCCTTTTTCTTAACCTCCGGAACCCTTTTTTTATTGTTCAATGCTCCTTTTTATCTTTCAATAAAATATTCCAAGGCAGCCAACACAAATTCCTTTTTTGATTGTTGCTTTCCTACGTGAAAACTTCCCCTCAATTATTGAAAACTCATATTCCTTTTTTTCTTGTCTTGGATTTTTTCGACCCATCTAATCCATAAATCTCTACGTGAGTTTTGATGGTTAATAAATCTTTTGGCCCGTGTTTTTGTAGCTAATAAATTATGATCCAACTAGTTAAGTGAGCTCCTAAAATTATCACGGGTCTCGGTTTCTCAATAAGATTGGCTCGTTTAAGGATAGAAACCTATAAAATAAACGCGAATGAAATAAACAACTAAAAAGAATAAAAACTTAATAAAATAATATTAAATAACTACTAAACATATGTACAAATAAGGACATATCACTAACGCAATGAATGCAAAGGACTGATCCTTATTCAGCACATCGAAGGTCCCTCTGTCCCCGCTCATACAGACCAAAACCACATGAGCAGTGTATCTCCAGTAGGGATGAAGCAGCTTTTTCGGTAATGTTGGGTAAACACCCTCGTATCCCATGTCTAGTAATAATCGAGAGATCACTTCCTTTTGTAAAACAATTGGGTCTGTTGATTTTTCAGAAAAACCCAAGACCTCTCTAATCAGCTTCTCAGAGATAACTACATTCAACCTTTGAACTTTGGATGTAATCGGTCCCCTTCGATTATCTCCTTCCTTGTCAAGCTTTGCGTTTAACAAAAATTCCTCCACCAAATTCACGTGAATGGCTGGGTTCATGTTTCGTACCCTCGAATAGCTGAGGCAAACTGTTGTTGACCTTCTGGTGGAGTAACCATCAACAATGCCAGATTATGACCATCTTTCCAAAGAATTTGTGGTTGAGCTGCCATCTGAAATACATCACATTAAACAAGCCAAATTAGAATAATGAGACTGTGAATAATATTAATTTGACACATCATTTTATTTGAAGTTAGTTTTCTTATAAAAGTCTGTTTATGAGCATTTATTCATGTTCTCGACAATTCTGTTCATTCTCGAGTTTGACTTCTAACTTTCAAGTTTAACTGAGAACGATCTCGAGATTTCTGATAGGTCTCAAGGTTCAATTTTAATATCCTGTTTTAGCGTTGTCGAAAACTCGAGAACATTCCCGAGAACAACTTGGAATTCTCGAGTCTTGTTGGTCTTCTCGAGTTAGCTGATTCGAGTAGCGTTCTCGAGAACAAAACTTGTTCTCGGATCTTGTATCTGAGAACTGTTCATCTTCTCCATTTAAACTCGAGAATGATTCAAAACCGAGATTTTGAATTTTACTAACGCGGACAAACAATTTCTTAATCGGTTTTTATGTGATTCATGTCCGAAAGCATTTTTCGATCACGATTTCATAATTTTTCGACTCTTAATTTCGTCATTCTAATAAAAAATTTCCAAAACCCTCTTCGGGTTTGATTTCTCTAAATGAAGATCACTACAGCCTGCAAATACCTTGGAATAGCGATTAGCAATTTGAATGATGATGATCATGACACAATGTGGACATGTAAAGATAACAAACACGATGATTTCAAAATCACGAGTTCGAAAAACCGATCAATCTTTTTGAGAGGCTTACGGTTTTTGAAAGAGGGATTTTGAAACGTGATTGATTCAAGTAAAAAGTTTTTCTTTTATCTCTTAACCGGTTAAAATCTAATTACCCTCAAAAACCCGGCGCGTGACCATTAACCCATTATTCACGATCTTCACAATTAAAACTCTTTTCAAGTTAACGATTTTAGGATCAAATCATTCTCAAGTCAGTAAGAAATATTTTCAATGTAAATTATAATATATTCAATCCTTTTAAACTCAATCTTAAAACCTTTTCAGTTTATGCAATTTATCATGTTTTGGTACATTAAGCATGTCATTAGTTAATTACACTAAGTCCTAGATACCTATGGTGCATTCTATCAAGTCAAAGACTTCCTATAGTACATTCATACACATTTGACTCTGATTCTCTGTCTGAGAGTTAG
>WOUH02000022.1:2965526-2979206 GCA_009936405.2 Stevia rebaudiana | reverse complement strand
AGCCGGGAACATCAAGACATCATAACTAGTTAAGGAAAACTACAATCCTTCTAAAGTCTCTAGGACTCCTGTCAACGATCATGATGACATATAGATCTAATTAATGATGTCTTGAGCCATTTCAGTATCCACATAAGCTCCTCTTTTCTCCATTTTATGGGTTTCCCACTTTCCATACCTCTTAGAGGTGTGTCATTTGCCACATCTACATATGCCCAATTCATCATAACTCCTTCCTCTTATCTTATTTTAAATGTGTTGTTTTAGTTTATCCAAAAAAATTTAATCCTTATATGATATAACCTTATATGGACACATAAGTACTCCACGTCTTTGATACATCCAAATTTTAAACTTGTGTCTTCTTGATGGCTCATCCACCGATTCTGTATATCATAGCTATACAAAGTGCACTTCTATATAATTTATCTTTATAGTTTGTTAGGAACCTTTTGGCACACAAAACTCCTGCTCTCCACCGATGGATTTCGTAGATATGTTTTAAAGTTTTTATTAGTAAAAATAGAAACATAATGCAAGAATACTGGTGTTCATCGGTTCAAATATTGGTTTGTATGATGTATTTTTTACTATCCACGTGAAGTTTATTAGACTCTTGACCCATTGAGTTGAGTCCTAAACAATCCTAATAAAAAGAGGAAAACATCCACTTTTTCTTTACTTGGTTAACACATGATGGAGCCAATATAAATATTTATCAACTATCAAATTAAAACATTTATTCATGTTACAAGTTCCAAAATTAAGAATTAGGAGTATAATGTTTTAAACAAAACGAATTATATACCATTAAAAAGAGAAGGAACCTTAGTCTATAGAATTATAAATTCTAATATTATCATATCATGAAATTTATGTCAATTCCTTCTATTGTATAAACATTCTACAAACTACCAAAAGGCCCAAGGAAAGTAGGGAGAATAATTATCCAACTCCGTCAACAAAACGACAATGGATCAAAGCAAAATCGAAACACACACACACGTCACACGCAAAGAGCCTTCATTTCACATCCAACGGTCGATAAAACTTCCCTCTTAACTTCACAAAGCAAATATCAACCGTCCGATTACCATTCACGGTCTGTGGGTCCCACTCTCTTCACACACCCCTCCTGTACTCTGTTTCACACACTCAACAGTCATCACTCACGCCTTTCTTCCCTCCACCGCCTCCCCCTTTATCTCCACCGAACACCGTTTCTCCGGCTAAAAAACGCCACCGTTTGACACTCTTACCGGCGTCTCATCGGTTCCCCATCTCCGATCACCTTTCCCGGTCAGTTTTTTTCCAAACGGTTGCCTTTTTCTTCCCCTTAAGAAACCGAACAGTTACTTTGATTTTTACGATGTTTCGTTGTTTCTTCTTAGTATTTTGTTAGAAGTTTGTCTAGTGGAAGTATGCTTTTCTGGTTTGCAATATTGTGTGTATACTTTGTTGACGGTTAGAAAACGGATTTGCTCGCATATTTGTTGTTTTTTTGGTGTAAATTTATGCGAAACGTGTTTCATTAGGGTTTGTCATCTCTTGGCGTTTAGATTTTTTGGTTTGTTTGTATATTATGCAAATGTTATATATATATTTTTTTTCCAGTAATGTGCTGGAAGAATCTTGTGTTTTGATCCACAGAGAAAGAATCGAATTTCCCTTTTGAGTTGTTACGATTTGTGATTTGGAAGTTTAACTTTATTATCTATCAGAAAATTATTTAATTTTATATATCTTATTACCTTTGTCAGAGAGAATAAATTAAAAGGAGTTCGGTATTACTTCCTATGATTGTCAGAGAATATTAAATACAAAGTCTTTTTTCTGAAACTTCAATTATAGTTACTTGTTGCAGGTGATAATCATAAACTTTTGAAGATAGATGATACCTGGGGACAAGAAGATTATGAATTGTATCCGTTTGTGTTTTATGGTTATTTTTGTTGTGTTTTTGTTATTTTAAATGGTTATTTGAATAAGTAACCACTTAATCATGATTATTTTAACATAAAGAAGTTAAATTTTACCAAATATGACAGTTAATGATAATCAGTTTGATGTTACTTCTCTTGTAAATAGTTTATGTTTGCTACTTAACTCCATTGTCAGCCCAATCACCAGCTGCAGGATTGAAATCTGATGCTTCTGCTTACTTTATCAATCAAAATGTGGTATGTCAAATGTTTTGAAGTTTAAAATACTACAATTTGTATTATTTGTTTACTTTTGTTTTCTAGTGGATCATGCTGAATTCATCATATAGTTGCTGCCCATTTTTTTATTTTCATTTTTTTTTTGTTTTAGATGCCTGGAAAAGTTGGCATGCCTGCAGATAATGGTTTATCATATTCAGAGAATGCAGTTTGTTCAGTTAATGGTGGAATTGGCAAGATGGAAGTTTTAGAGCAAAGTGTTCATTATCCTTCTAGTGTTTGTTATGATCATCATTATCCAGGTTAGATTTAACATAGTTTTTTTTATTATCGCGTATCTTAGAACTAGTTTCCCGGTTGGGCGTGTTTGAATTTCTGTTTAAAGGTTATGATATTAGTATCGCTACTTGAAGTCGCAATAATGAGTTTTAATGTTTGTATAAACAGTTTCTCTTTCTATTTTGAGGTGTTTGGATTTGTGTTTGAAGTTGATAATATGAATTTTGCGACTTGTAGTCACATTCATGAGTTTCTGATGTTTGGGTAAACAGATACTTTTAAATCGTCTTACCGATGCGAATTAGTTTTTACAATAGCTTAAACAAAACCGATTGACAGAGGATAAAAGTAATTTTCTCTAGTTATAATCTAAATTAGGAGTTATCACTCCAATATCATGATGGATGTTTATGTTAGCAGAAAAATTCGCATTTCTTGTTTTTTTACAAAATTTTAAAATAGGTAGAAGTTGACAAACACAAACAGCTATATTCTGATTATTACAACTTCAAATAGAAAAACACATATATAGACACTAGCATGCTTTATTACTGTTTGTTATCTGATATTAGTTATTTTAAAATCACATAATTATATTTCAAATCCCCCTTTTTAAGCTGCAACATATAGAACATAATCATTAATGGTGTAAGTCTAGATTTTCTATGTTCTTCAACACAGGTTGCTTTTTTGATTCATTTACTTCAAGTACTGGTTTCGTTTAATGTAAAATGGGTCAAATAGCTAAAAGGTGAAGTGCTCATGCGGGTCAAATGGGTGAAATGGATCAAACATGTTGAAATTCACCCAAAGTTCATCTTTAATGCTTAAAAGTATAAAACCTCCTAAATTAGTTTATTCAAAGATTTTGATCATAATTGTCATAATAATATATCCTTAAGCTTAATTAACACATTAAATATCTTTTAAAAGTAAAAAAGGCAAAAGAATTTTGTGGGTCAACCTAACAGTTGACTCATTTCAGCTATTACGTTAGGCGTTTCAGAACCTCTTACGCGTGTGCATTTATTATTAAGACAATGAGATTGTGTTAGTTTTAAATTTTTTCTGGTATTACAGTACACAACGAAAGCCATCATCACTCGGGTGGTTCTTGTCATCAAAATTGTGGCGGGCCCACATACAAGGATAATGGGTCACTTGTTTATTACATGTCTGGTTACAATCCATATGCTTTTATGGGTGTTGATGGACACAATCGTCAAATTTCATCATCAGATTGTTACTCATGGGATTGTTCAAGATACCAAAATCCTACATCTTGGGGTTCAAAGTCTGCTATGAGTTCTAATGGTTCATTAAACTCTAGTGGTATCAACCCTAAACGAAGCATGACCGCTTTTAGTGAAAGATTCCCAAATTACCCTCTTGATGTGCAATCCAGACAGTCTGTATCTAATGTCTCTCAGTCGGTTCTTCAGTCTTCACATCTCTGCTCACTGAACAAGGTGCATATGGATATTGTTATTTCATCCAAAAATGTTTGACTTTGAACATGTGAAGTATTTGATTATTAGTCAACATAGTTAAAATTTGAAATGAAATTTTACTAAGGAGGTGATTGGGTATGCGTTTTAGAAGTGATATTGAACAATCATAATCATGTTATTTACTTTAACAAAACTCTTGGTAAAAAATAGTGTTTAGATGTGCTTTTGATAAATTAATGTTTGGTGATATTTTATTATTTAGAAGTTAATAATATAAACTGACATTTTTGGTGAAAAAATTAAAAGGTATGTGGAAATGAAAGAAAGGGTAAATAAGTAGATGAGTGTTTCAGGTAACGAGTTTGGATCTTATGGTTTTAGTTTTGTAATGAGTTTGGGTAGTAAGGCTAACTTCGGCTAAACTTTTCATTAAATTAGGATGAAATGACAAAAATACCCTTTTGTTTTTCACCCTTTGAATTGACTAATTAAAAAGTCAAAGGGTAGATTGGTCATTCACCCTAATTTAATGAAAAGTTCAGCAAAAGTTAGCTGTAATACCCAAACTCTTTACAAAAATTGAAAGCGTAAAAGGTAAATCTGTTTCTTAAAATATAAACCTATTACTTTCTGCAAAGTGCAAACCCTGCAAACAACAGGGACCACTTGTGTAATTAACTCAAAGTAATTTTATATTTTACAGTTGTGTGGTGTTTGCCAATCTCGAAAGGCTACAAAAAGCTATCAACCGTGTTCATCATATGGGTACCAAAACTTTGCAAATTATTCGACGATTCATGCTCACAAAATAAGAGAATCTGAAGAACTAACTTGTGGTCCTAGGGCTCAAAGCAGCATGATTGAGCATAAAGACTCTGAACATTTGTTAAAAAACAACGAGTATAATCTTGATGGATTTAAGACAAATTATGATGAGGCTAAATTCTTCATCATCAAATCATACAGTGAAGATGATGTTCACAAATGTGTCAAATATGATGTTTGGTCCAGTACTCCTAATGGTAACAAGAAATTGGATGAAGCTTTTCTTGAGGCGCAAGGAAAAAACGGGTCGAAATGTCCAGTTTTCCTATTTTTCTCTGTAAGTGAATGTAGATCTTATTATCTTGAAATTATTGTGTTAGATAATGAAATGGCCGGGTGGGTTAATGGGTCAAAATTGGTCTAAATGGATTGTGTCAAATATGTTATTTACCAAACTTTTGATTTTTGTATAAACGAGTAATGTGACAAATATGATTACAAAAACTTATGTAACTATATAAGCAATCTTTTTTTTATATAATGAATAAGTAAATTAGGGTGTCACTTGCCACAAATTTGTGAGCCCTCATTTACTTTTCCGGCTTTTCTTTTTTCACCTAAAGAACAAGTTTTTTTCCGGCTTCTCTTTCTTACTTATCATATACTTTTTTTGCTTCTTTTTCTTCACCTAAGAAATAAGTTTCTTTTCTGTTTTTTCTTCTTAATTTTTAAATCTTTATTACTATCTTGTACTTTTTCTTGCTTCTCTTATTTCACCTTATAATTAAGTTTCTTTCCGGTTTCTATTTAGTAATTCATAAATTTTTGTTACTAACTATTTAATATTTTCTCTATTTTGCTTGTGTAATTCACGAGTTTTTAGCCTAGTAATTTAATATTTAATTCTTTTAAGTGGAATTGTTGGGAGGTTTTATGCTTTAAAACTACACTTTGGGTGAATTCAACCCGTTTGACCCTTTCAGCCCATTTGACTCGCTTTCTTTATAGTTTATTTTTTCCTAAAATTGCAACTATTTTGACTTGGTAAAGAGTACAACATACCCAAATCGGTTCACTCATAAGTAAACGGATCAAAATTGGCAGACGTACCTTTATATGTAACGGTTTGTGATTATGCAGGTAAACGGTAGTGGACAGTTTGTGGGTGTGGCTGAAATGACGGGGCCCGTTGTTTATGAAAAGGATATGGATTTTTGGCAGCTTGATAAATGGAGCGGTTTCTTCCCGGTAAAATGGCATATCATAAAAGATATTCCTAACTCACAGTTGAGACACATTATCCTTCAAAACAATGATAATCGCCCCGTTACATACACCAGGGACACCCAGGAGGTATCTATTATTTCTCAACTTAATTTAGTTAATGTGTTTGTTGTAGTTTCAATTACAAGTGACAGACTATATATTATTTTATATACATAAAGACCATAATTATATATTATATAAAACTTACATTACACCACTGTATGATACTATGATTGTGAGAGTGTCATAAAAACCAAGAACACTAATATTTTCTTGAATTATTTAAAAAAATAAAACCTAATGTCATTTGCGGGTGGTTTGTTATGTGTTCAGGTTGGATTGCAGCAAGGTGTAGAGATGCTTGACATCTTCAAGAGCTACCCGTCAAAAACATCTTTGCTAGATGACTTGACTTTTTACGAGAATCGCGAGAAGTTGCTTAAAGCCAGAAGGATCAACAAACTTGCTTTCCAGTCAGAGGTGAATGATTGATTTGCTTAATTTTTTTTATTATTATTTTGACCCATTTATAGATAAACGGGTCTTTAACATGTCAAATGGTTATATAGCTTCTAAATCTCATTTAACACGATCATTATTATCAGAACTAAACATTTACCTGTTTTGACTCGTTAGGCCGTTACCCAAGCTGCCCATTTTTCTACTTTTGACCCGTTATCCATTTGCACTTGTGTTTTGTTTTGTGTGTTCTATTACTAAGAGTTAGTGGTGGTAATATTGTATATGCAGAAGAACACAAGATCTGTGGAAGGATCAATGAGCGCGAATGGCTCATTGGATCCGGTTTCATCTATAATCAAGATAACGCGTAATCTGTCTCTTAATACAGATATGCCAAAAGATAAGTCTTTGTCATAGTATCTACTCTTGGGTTTGTGTAGATGGTAAGATACTGCTAATGAATTTGATATGGTTTTTGTAATCAATGATTATACTTTTAAACTCTCATTCACATTTCTCATGGCTTTTGTTTAGTCAAATAACTGATCTTAATATTCTTATCATTTGGCTTAATTTATCTCTATTTAGTTGTCCTTGTTTCTGTTGGTTTGTGTTATGCAAGTGTAATTAAGGTGTTTTGAAGGAACAAAAGGGAGGTAGTATTGTTGTGTCGGTTGTGAATATTGTGAGGGGATAACATTAGTTATAATCAAATATCACATTTGATGTGTTTTAATATCTTGTCATGTTTCAAAGGAAAAAGAAATCATAAATGTTACAAGTATCTGCAACCGATCGTTGCCCACCACCAACAATTGTCGGTTGATATAAACTGTCGCTATTGCCGCCACTAACCGCCAAGTGCCATTCACCACCCATCACAAACTGCTGTGTTTTTATATTACAATTTCTTAACAAATATTTTAAATACATCTTTTATTTTTTAATAAATCATTTAAATTCTGATTCTGATTTCATTTTGAATTTTAGTTTTGACAAATTTTGCGAACCAAATGAAGGTAAGCTAATGAGAGAGTAAATATTGTTAATATGAACACATCAACAGCCCATTCTCTCTCTAAAAAATATGCCCTGATAAAACAAATGTGGATTTGAATGTAGGTATTTTTAGAACTAATTAGTGTGTCATAAAGGATCATTTTAAACTTATGATTTGAATGTAGGTATTTAAGAACTAACATAGTTTATCATATGCATGTCCCACTCCCAGAAAATTTAAAAATTATTTCAAACTTATGATTTCAAATCTAAGTCTTATGAAAGGGCTATATTATGGTGAATGTTTAAAATACACTTTCCACAACTTCACACATTTGAAACCATAATATTATCTCCTGATCATGTAAGTCACATTCTCAAGTTGGTGAAAGACTAAATCATCTCAATTCTAACTTTATGCTAATTGATTGTTCTCGGAATTAATGTTGTGAGAACAAGTTCTAAGTCGGTGTGGATGAATATTCCTAATTCAGCTTTGTGAGAACAAATTCTAAGTTGGTAGATACGTACACCTTAAGTTTAAAATTACTTAAAAGTTTTGATAAAATAATACTACACATTTTATTGCATATATGAGCTACATTCAACATGTAGCATTCTAGAATTCTTCGAACTTCTTTGACCCTGGTTACCTACTGTAACATCTTTTATCTTTGTTACCTCTAACATTTATGTTAATGTCTTCTTGATAGCCTACTAATTGATTTTGGATAACATAGTCGTGCAAGCTACAACCCTTTAGATTTCCTTATAGTTCTGTTGAAAACCTCTTGCCACAATAGCTATTTGCGTCTCTTGGTTGTCATTGACATCACTAAAGCTACAGTAAACGTAGTGGTTTTAGACCGACTTATTCCTAAGCCATTGTCTGATAACAATTCATACAAAAGTTTAACCAGTGACACTCTCAACCTTTACTTGCATTGCCAAGGACAATCAAACTCACATAATCTTCATAGATATACGCATGAGTTCCATTGAGTTCACTAACAGAAGAAACCGAATGAAAATTAAATGTAAATTGATAATGATTATACGATTGAGATTGTTTTTTACAATAAAAAGGTAAAAGTGTGGGGGTTTAAATTCTTACAAGTGCAAAATTAGGTAATTTTGCTGGAATAAAATTTGCTATTAAAAAAAAATTTAAAATTAAAATCAAGTATAGAGGGGTTTAATAAACTTTTTAACAGGCGTCAGCAAAGGGTATAATTTAAACGGGTCGTAGCCAAAAGTACCAATTCATTATTTTTAACGATACCAACTTTTCTCATTTCTTGACATCTTCCCCAAGTCGACGAGAAAACCCTAGCTAAGGTACAACACTCTTAACTCCTCTAATTAAATCCTAATCAGTTGTTCGTGTTTCTGTCAAATCACTTCTTTTATGTTTCCTTTGCTTGATTTTGAACAAATGATAACAATTGATTGACGTTGCATTCAGTATAAACTGCATGTATAGTTTCAACATGTATGGGATGACCATGACATTTCGAAAGGAAAGTTATGATATTTGAGACGATTTAGCGTGTATCAGTGTCTGGATTTGCTTGTGGTGAAGTGAATCTATATGGGTTGTGTTGCTCTGCGATATATAGCTGATCTTTCTTCATAGAAGTTCATTACTTCATTTAAGGTTGATTAGTGGATTGATTGCATCAATGGCTGAATGCAATCACGGGATTTACAAAAATTAAGACGATAATGTTGAGCTAGAATCAATTTAATTCGGTTAAGGGTTAACTTGGATCTGGTATAGGATTCTAAATATTTTAAGATCATATTATCTGTGATTCTCTGGTAGCTAAGGTGCCTCAAAAAAAAAAAAATAAAAAAATAAAATAAAAATAAATTTAGGTTGATATGATTTTGAAACAAACTTGTTGTTTTTTGCACATAAGTTAGCTAGTCAGGTATCTATACGATATATGTTTGTCATGCTTATGATAGCATTTAGCTTTTCCTGCTGTAAATTATTATTTGAAGGAAAAAATGGGCTAACATAAGCCGAATCTTGTCTATGAAATGAACTAATTAATTTTTTTTTTGCCTTATTTATAATCACCAGCGATATAACAATGAAGCGAAAACGCGCATCTGGGGGGCAGAAACGTAAAGTTACGAATAAGCTTCAAAAGGATGTGATGCATGATGAAGCAGTAGAACTAGAACCTGAAACCATCATGATTGACCCACCTGCAGGCAAATCTTTACCTAATGAGAAAACAGATGAAAATGCCACATCGCGTCCCATTGAACAATTTCCAAACGCGTTGCGTGAAATGATTGTTTCAATTATCAAAGAGATTTCTAAGGAAGCTGGTGGTCTGGCTAATTTGTCAAGGAGCTTGGTTGATGAACCAGTCAGCAATGGACAGGTGGCACAACCTCATGCTGATGCTGACACGTGTCTTGAGGGAAACAAAACCCCGCAACATCAAAACGCAGAATATAATGAGCAGGAATTAAATGCTGCCCAAACAGTATGGCTCATTTCATTATATGTATCATATTTATAATGTACATTGTCCATATTTGTACAAATTATGCATCATGTGTTTAAACTTTAACTTGTAATTACCGTTTCTTTTACTACCGTAGGTGATTATAAAGACCATGAGGTTGGATGCAGCTGATCCATTTAACAGACCTGTAGATCCTATTGAACTTGAAATACCTGTAAGTTTGTTGTTTGAGTATAATTTAACATTTATTTATTTTTTCTAGAAAATTTACGTTTTCCTTAAACAGTGTCAAGTGATGCTTCTATTATTATTTTTTTGGGCCTATGGAATTAATTTTTAACTGTTTTTAATTTTCTTTTATGGCTATGTCATGTTTATAGGGAAGTGTTTCTTCCTCCAAAACAACTTTGAAAAACATCAATGATGTTCTTATTACCCATGACATTCTTTGAATGTGCAAATTAAAAAATTATAGTTACTTTGTTAACATGTGGAAGATCTTGATTTATATACTTTTGTTAAATTGTAAATGAGTAAATTACCTACCAAGATAGTTATGCTACAGGATTTTAACTTATTATAGACAGCCACCAAATTTTTATCTTTATTTATTTATTATGTTATTTTTGTGTTATTATACCCACTGATTTTTTTTTTCGGTGGAGCTTAAACCAGGATTACTTTGATGTTATCGACACGCCTATGGATTTTGGTACAATACGCAACAACCTTGAGAATGGTGTCAAGTACATGAATTCAGCAGATGTGTTTAAAGATGTACAATATATCTGGCATAATTGTATCAAATATAATAAAAAAGGTGATCACATTTTGGAGCTCATGAAACGGGTCAAAACATTCTTTATGAAGCACTGGACTGCAGCCGGATTGCAAACAGAACCATCAACATCTATTGTTGGTAGATCCCAATTGCTTTCATTCTCATTCCTTTCAATCCTTTAAAATATGAATTTATAACACATGCTACTTTTTTTAGCAAGTTTGTAATGTAATTAATTTTATTTATTTATGGATTTATTTTTTTACAGAACCTAAACTGCAACACAACATACATAATGATGAACATTCAGGATCTCCTGTAACTCCTGTTGCTGATAAAATTCATCCAAACTATAGGCCTCAGTTAAGCTCCAGTGAACAACATGATTCACAAGATCAAGATGCTAATATTGTTGAAGCAGGTCAAATTTCACAATTCACCACGTAAAATCTTCTATATATAATAAATATATAAATGAGGGCGCCACTTGTCACAATTCTGTAAAATTCTCTTTTACCTTTCCCACGTCTCGTTTTTCATTTAATAAATAAGTTTATTTTCCACTTTTCTTTCTTAATTTCTGAACTTTTATTACTATAATTTACTTTTCCCGCTTCTATTTCTTCACCTCATAACTAGTTTCTTTCCCGTTTCTCTTTTCTTAATTCTAAATCTTCGTTACTAACTATTTAATGTCTAATTTAATATTTTCTATATTCAACACGTGTAATACATATGTTTCCAACTTAGTATAATTATATATATATGTGTAATTGGTACATGTTAATGCTTTTGCCTATTAAGTACCAAGAAACCCTTACATTAAAGTAGCAAGATAATGTATCTACGACATCAAGAGAAATAGTAAACATATTCTAGTTTCTTAAATTAAGAAGGTATGTAACCGGCTCCTTTTATGGTCATCTTACTTCATTTATAATGTTTTTATTTCAGAATATTATCCCACGCCCATACACGTGCTGGCTGGTCAACCCCAGCAGAGCTCTAGTCAAAGTCAACCAGAGTCTTCTCCAGAACAAGACGATCCTACCACTGGTACTCCTCATTAACCATAACGGTCTTTTCCCCCTAAAATTGGCGCGCATTTAAACCATAATGTCTATTTTTTTTTTTTTACTAAAATCAGATGCAAATATATCTAATTTGGTTCAATTCTTACTGGCTAAAAAGCAGATTCTTCAGTTATTCAAAAGAAGCGTCAAGGTCGTGGGCCCACACGTTGCCTTAAAGTATTAAATACAGCTGGACGGATAAAAGTTGTGACAAATGATCTGGGGCAACCCGTGGGTCGGGAAGCATCCTTATTAACCAGCTTTTTGGGCCTCATGGCACGCGACGGGAACTTGGCTCCACTTGTTTATGCCACTTGGATCAAAGTGCCAGAAGCGAACAAGGAGATTATGTGGCAGAAAGTTCTGGTATTTGAAGAATTAATTTTAATTTGCCTTGTGGTTTTCTTTTTTATTTTCTGGATACATGCGCGCATTGCGATGACTGATGACACATTGATGAGATCATGTTGTTGCAGTTGATGCGACACGATTCTATCATGTGCTTGTGATGTGTGACGCACTCTGATGCTAGTATGCGATGCATAATGCAGTTGACCAGTATCTGAACAAATTAGATCATATTGAATAAATCTGATCATCAATTGAGAAATGGATTTGAGCAGGGTAACGAATTAGACCATTGATTGAACAATCTGACTAGAGCTGATGAAAAAGTCTTATATTTTAGTGTTTTTTTTTTTAAATAAAACTTTGAAGTATTATGAAAAAGTCACATATATGACACGTGAATAGCGCATTGGATTTTGTAATCAAAATGCATTGGAGCACCACGCGCATTATAAAACCAAGTTGGCCATGTTGAATTATATAATTTATTTATTGTTTTATTCAACAGGCAAAGTTCGATATTGACCCATGTAGTCGAAGTTGGGTGCTGATGTCACTTGGATCAAAATGGAGAAATTTCAAAGCTCTTCTTAAGTCAACTCATTATGATGTTCATACAACTGATGAGGAGCGACTTGCTGACTGTGATAAACGGGTCCTTCCGGATCAATGGGCTGCTCTTGTTTCTAAATGGAGCTCTGAAAAATGGAAGGTTTGTTTACAGTTTAATTTTTATTTGTCAAGTTGCAACTCAACTGTCAATAATGTGTTTCTATGTATTATTGCAGCTTATTAGTGCCAAAAATAAGGCCAATCGTGCAAAACAACGCTTCATCCACACCTCAGGCAAAAAAAGCTTTGCTAGAATTCGTGAGGAGGAGGTACATTATATTTCTTAATCTGTTGATGCTTTTTTTCGTATATATATATATATATATATATATATATATACATACAAACAAATAGACGTACCCAGTAATATCCTACTTATAGAGTAAGGTCTGGTCTCTCTTTCTCTATATATATATGGTTAGGATTATTTCATAACCCATAAATATCTTCAGAATTGCGAAAACTACTATTAATAGTTTATATTTTTAGATGTTCTACTTTTTATATAAAGTTGCTTATGTTAAAGTAAATAAAAAACCATAAATTTTTTTTTTTCATGTGTTTTTATAGTTTCAATTGTTTACCTACACTGGCTAACACATGTGCAGGTAATATAATGTGTAGATTATTTAAATAAACGGAATTTGTTAATTAGTTTTTCTTTTGATTATATAATGTGTTTTCATCATATTCAAACATAACGCATGTGGTTGATAGGAGTTCTCGCAGTTTTAAAGATATTATGAGTTCCAAAATAATCTCAACCCTACACACATACACACTTATATATATAGAGGGATGTTCCATTAAGAACCAACATTTGTTAAGAACTAAAAGAACCATTTATAGCCACATATTTTAAACATAAGGCAGTTAATTAACCGCCGGGCCCACTTATCTTCTCTCTCCTAATAAATCATTAATGCACCATGTACAAGTGTTTTATGTGGTTCTTACAGTTCTCAACATAATATTGGTTCTTAATAGAACGTAACC
>WOUH02000022.1:2953539-2965426 GCA_009936405.2 Stevia rebaudiana | reverse complement strand
TTTCAGATTTGGCATTGGCAGATTCAGAAATTTGACTTCATTAATGCCAAGCATGACTAAAAATTAAAATGCAACCAAATTATTCTAAGATATATATATGTCTCTGAATAGAGCAAGAGCTAATAACCAAATTAATAAATTATTTTTTACCATCAAGTTACTTAATGATAGCATATGTAGAATTTCAGGCGTACGATAAGCATGTATATTTGACTAATTCAGATACCCAACCTAAGTGTACTAGTTCTTGCCATCAGCCATCCTACAGTAAGTAATTAAAATTGTTATATATCGTCATGTAAGTTTTTGATAATAACTGTAAAATAATAAAATTCCATCCATACTGCTCTTGTGAAGATCCTAATTTTTTAACATTGATGTTTCATTGTTAAAGAACTAGAGAAATGAAACACTTTTTATTTGTTTTAGTGCATGTTTATCGACATTTTGAAATTCTTGTTTAAAGGTAAGTCATCTACGACTACTGGGATTATCACATATGATAGACAAGACAACCCCGAACAATATTTTTGTTTATTTTATCTCATAATGATTTTCAATAATTAATTTGTTGTAGCTTGAACCAGGATTATTTTGATGTTGTCAAGACACCTATGGATTTTGGTACTATATGCAACAACCTTGAGAATGGTCTCAAGTACATAAATTCAGCAGATGTTTTTAAGGATGTACAATATATTTGGCACAATTGTCTCTCTTATAATAAGAAAGGCGATCACATTTTGATGCTCATGATGCGAGTGAAGACGTTTTTCATGAAACATTGGAAAGCAGCTGGATTAAACATGGAAGAATCACCGGCTATTATTGGTAAGGACCCCTTTGTTGCAATTTTTTAATGTTCTAAGTTATATGCACTTTTGAGATATTATAAACTCATTGAAATAATATACTCTTACTTCTGTTTTGTATATTTCCATTCTTTTTGAACTTTTTAATTCATCCCCTCTTATTAGGAGTCTGAGTTGGTACGTAACATTTTCATTTATTGTTTTACCAATGAGTTAAAAATACATATTAGTTGCATTGATCACTGTAATTTTTTTTACTTAGAGAACCGTGTTTTTTTTCTAATCTCTTTGCATCGTGGTTGTCAGAAGTATCGTATTGCTTAGTATATAAAGTAACTTCTTTGTAGAAATGATGTAAATAAATCATATTTTGGTGTCTTGGCTAGCGTGACAATTCCCTTTTTTTGTTAATTTTTATGCTACCCATTGTACATTACGATAAGCTGTCATTTATATAATCTATTCACTGGTAAAAGAGAGATTGAGTGTCAAAAAAGTCCTGTTATTAGGATGATCATTAGCATGTTGTCAAACTGTTTCACCCCAAAGAAACACATGGTGATTCATAGAGAACACGATAGCACAAAACACCTCTAGTAGATGTTGATTTTTCCATTCGCCATGTGTTTCCTTCTTGAATATCTGGATAATTTATATTCTGCATTTTGTCACTTTTGGCTAGTTATGCACAAGAAATAGTATGCTGTCAAATTTACTTCTCTTAAAGAAATATAGGAGCTATCATATAAATTATGATGGCATGAGATGCTTCTATAAAATATAAATGTTTTACGTGTTTTGTTTAGTACTTTAACTATACATGAGATCAGGGTTTATCTACATCAGATTTTTTGTCTGTTAAATTAATCTAATAAATAAAGAAAAAGTGTAGTAAGATCAGTATGATTTATGGAAAATGGCTGTTGTTTTATGCATAAATAAATTTTGTGATATTTTACTTACATAATCCCTTCCATGAAATAATGTAAGAAACAGCTTTTTAAAATAAGCAAACCTACAATGCCTTAATTCATACCTTAATGGGAATAAAATTTGTGATACTTAGACCTTGAATTAAAAAATAGTTACTTGATAGGACTGTCTAAGGGATTATGAACTTTGACTTACTACATGTTAACTTTGGTTTTCACGTTGGTGCCACTAATATACTATTACTATTATCAACTTCGTAGTACTGCTCAATCTGATAAACACAAAGTCTATGTTAGTGATACCTTAACAAATTACTAAGATTATTGATATATACTTGTTTTGGTAAAATTTCAGCTGTTATCCCTGCTGTTAAAATATTGGGGTCGTAAATTTTGCTTTTGAGTACTAGTTTTCATCTGTAATCTTTAATTTCTACCTACTGATTTAGCTCTCAAATAGTTAAATATCAGTAACAATATCATGTTATTGTTAAATTCTTTTTTTTTTTTTAAACTTTCTAAACCTTCTGATGGAAATTGAAATACATTCAGATGCCCAACCGCTTTCAGAGTCTTATATCTTGACGCACAACAAACGCCAAAAAGAAAACCCACATGCAAACAATTTCACCCAATTGCAAGAAACCGATGCTGGTCAACCCCAACAGAGCTCCAGTCAACAACAATCTTCCTCAGAAAAGGATGAAACTAACATTGGTACTCCACTATTCCGTGTTAGCAACTACTAAATTTCATTTTTTTAGTAACTACTTAGGATCTAAACTTATATGGCTAACTGTTATTTGCTAAAAAATAGATACAAGAATCACTCAAAAGAAGCGACAAATTCATGGGCTAACACAACACCGCAAAATATTAATGACAGTTGGAAGGATTAAAATTTTGACCAATGAGATGGGTCAGCCTGTAGGTCCCGAGGCTGTACAATTAACCAACTTTTTGGGACACACAGCACGCGATGGAAACGTGGCTCCTCTCACTTATAAAGGTTGGCGCAAAATGCCAGAAGAGAACAAAGAGAATATGTGGCAGAAAGTTCTGGTATCTGAAAAAAAAAACTTTTTATTTGTTTTATCTTTTTTTCGTGAATATAAAACAAGAGGCAGTTACACATATGGTCCCCATGGTTTTAGCAAAGTATTAAGATTTAAAAGCAACAAGTTTGGGTTTGTGCTTTCAGTTTTGTAAAGCGTTTGGGTATTAAGACTAAGGGGGTGTTTGTGATTGAGTTTGAAAACAACTTATTAACTTATTGCCTTTTTGAAAAACCAATGGGTTAAAAAAAGTGTTTGGCAAATTAATAAGCACTTTTAAAAAATGACTTTTTGTAAAGAGTATAAGCTGTTTTTCAAAAGGCACAAATCCTGACTTTTCAAAATGACTTATGACTTATTGTCATAAAATAACCAATCCACCACACTCTTTACTCAATCTACCACCAACCACCACCATCTCTGCCACCCGCCACAATCCGCCACCACCACCATCGCCGCCCCCATCTCCACCTACCACCGCCACCCACCACTGTCATCCACCACCACCACCCACCATCATCACTGCCACCCGTCACCACCCACCATTGTCACCCCCCACTACCCACCACCACTGTCACCCTCCAGGCCGTCACCACCGACCATTGCTACCCGCCATCGTCACCCACCACCATCACCGTCACCACACACCACCCCCACCCACCACCACCCACTGCCATTGCTGCCATCCACCACGGACTGACGCCACTACCCAAAGCCACCCACCATCGTCACCCACCACACACGCCACCACAACCTTGAAATGGTTTTAAATATATGTATATCCTTATTGGTCATTTATTTGAATAAGTTAAAGCAAATACTTTTTAAAAAAACTGCTTATTGACTTGTTTTTTTCCTACCATAAATGCTAATTCAAACACTTTTTTAAAAACTTCTTTTGAAAAAGTTACAAGTCAATAAGCACTTTTGTACTTAAATAAGCAATCCCAAACACCCCCTAACTCCTGGTAACTTTTTTGTTAAAATGGGTGAAATGACCAAAATACCCTTTGACTTTGACTATTCAAAAAGTAAAAGGGTATTTTTGTCATTTCACCTTAGTATAACGAAAAAGGTAACGAAATTTAGCTTAATTCCCAAACTCGTTAAAAATTGAAAGCATAAACCCTAAACTTGTTACTTTCTTTTGCTGAGTACCCAAACCATAGGGACCAACTATGTAATCAACTCTTAAAACAATATTATAAATTATTTTATATTTTTTTATTACAGTCGAGGTTTGATATTGAACCTAGTTGTCGACGATGGGTGGTGTTGTCAATTGGAAATAAATGGAGAAACTTTAAGGCACAACTAAAAGTTTCTCATTATGATACTCATGCAACTGATGAAGAACGACTTGCAGACCGTGATGAGAGGGTTCTTCCTGACCAATGGGCGTTTCTTGTTTCTCAGTGGAGCTCAGAGGAATTTAAAGTTTGTATCATATTTAATGTTTTAAACGTACTTTGAAATTTTGTTGAAATTTTGTTAAAATTGTAAAGGGTATGCCAGTGATATATTTTCTGCAATATTTCAGAAACTTAGTGCTAGAAATAAAGCTAATCGCGCAAAGGTGAAGTTCATTCACACATCGGGCACAAAAAGCTTCGCTAGATTACTTGAGGAGGAGGTAGATCATACCTGTAATTAACTGTTATTAGTCATTATTAAATAATTAATACTATATTTTTTCAAAAATAATATTTTAGATTGTTAACTTCTATACACTAATATGTAAGTCTTTTTTATCTTCTCTTCTCACACTTGTTCAATGGATGGTCTAATTTGTTCACATATGCATACTCATTGTGCAATTGATAGTTAATTTTTTTTAAATTATGGTTACATTTGTTCAATAAGATTTGAAAAACTCAGACCCATGCAACTTATGGTCTAATTTGTTCAAATACTGGTCAGCTGCATGCTACGTTGCATCAAACTGCATCACGCATCAGAGCATTATGTGTTCCTGATGCGCGCATTATGGAATCACGTCGCATCAATTGCAGCGATGTGATCTCATCACCGCATCATCGCATATGCATTTTGATGCACGTTTTTTAAAATGAAGGTGTGTTGACTAATTTAACATTTTGTTAAACCGTTACAGAAAGAAAAAAGGTCGAATGGGCAGGAACTCTCACAGGCGGAAGTATTTATATTGACTCGTACACGCAAAAATGGTTTGCCTGTGAATGAAGAAACAGCTGCTGTTATTGTATGAAGCTTAAATCTCATGTTATGCAACTTTCTTAGAGTTAATTACACTGATGGTCCCTGTGGTTTGCGAAAAGTAACATGTTTGGATACTAAGAATTTAAAGTAATAGGTTTGGGTTTGATGCTTTCAGTTTTGTAATGAGGTTGGGTATTAAGATTTACTTTCGTTAACTTTTCTGTTAAATTAAGGTGGGATGACGTAAATAGCTTTTGACTTCTTGAATTGTCAAAGTCAAAAGGTGTTTTGGTCATTTTATTCAGATTTAACGGAAAAGTTAAATAAAGTTAACCTTATTAAAGAAAGTTAGCCTTAATGCTCAGAGTAGTTATAAAATTGAAAGCATAAAACCCAAACCTGTTACTTAAACCCTTAGTAACCCAACATGTTACTTTTTGCAAACAACAGGGACCATTTGTGTAAGTAACTTAATTTGTTATAAAACAAATGTGTGTATATGTTAGGGGTAATAAGTTACATGCATTTTCATTACAGTCCAAACTTCGTGCATCTGCAAGTCAAGATGATGCGTACGATCGGGTAATGGGCATGAACAGGAAAAGTGGTGGGTCCCGCTCTGAATTAAATGCTACCCGTGAGACTATAATATCGAGTCATGCTGAGGCTTTGAAAATGGTTGAGGAAAAGAATGCAGAGGTTGTTGAAATCAAGGAGAGACTTGCTTCAGTTGAGGAAACATGCTCACAAATGTCTGCTCAAATGTCTGCAATGATGGCAATGATGGCTAACATGCACAAGGCTTCTACTGGGTCAAATTTTCATAATGATGTAAGTTTGTGATCCGTCTGATAAAATATCATAAGTAAATAATGTTCCATTAGTAGGTTTGAGGATGGATATGGTGGGACCCACTTGAGCTGAGAAAACCCTAGAAACTCATTTTAAACTCTTTATGTAAAAGATATGTAACATGCTGTATGACTTTTTTTTTTCAATTTGCTTTTATATGTAATTTTATGACTTTTGGTAAAAAAAAGTAAAAAAACTCTGAGTGGATTTTAAAACATAAATAAATTTGTAAAAATGCTAAACCTGGTCACATGTGTAAGGTAAATTTTTACAAACTTTTAGGAATTTAAAAAAAAAAACATTAGCTTGGTGCTTTTTTTTTTTTTAATAATTATTTATAAAAGTGACAATTATGTATACAAAATACTCTAAAAAAGTAAAGAAATAAATTTTTTACACGAGTTTCTAGGGTTTTCAATATACACTTTCTATAGTAGGCTTTTCTGGGGCTTCTCTTATTTACTAGCTTGGTTTAAAATTGCGCGCCTCATGAGCGCATAATGCGATGAGGCTATGATGTAGTGATACAGCTGACAATGTGATTCCATGATGCGCGCATCATAATGCTCTCATGCGTGATGCGGCTCATGTAGCTTGACCTATATTTGAACAAATTAGACCATCAATTGTGTTGGGTTTGAGTACTTCAAATCTTTTATTGAACAAATTTAATCATCAGTTGAACAAATATGACCACTGATTGAGTAATGGCTTTGAGTATTTGAACAATTTTGAACATCAACTGCAACATATCTGAGTAGAGACGATGAAACTTTATATTTTAGTGTTAAAAAGTTATCAATTTAAAATATAATCTATAGATAATTTTTTAGTAACAAACGCCTCCCATACATGATGCGCGTGCTTTTTTAACCAAGTTTACCAGGGAGTAGAGAATGGGATGTGAATGCTCTAAGGTTTTAGTGTATATAAAGAGTGGGAATCCTATTTATATTAGAGTTGTAATTTCTATTATGTTTAAATATAAATTGATTTGATATTTACAAACTGGGAGTGATGATTCTGAAAGTCGATAAACATAATCGACTATCTTTTTTTTGTGTGAAAAAAACACAACCCAAATGGGTTGAAATTCACCTCTGATATTTAAAAGTCAAAACTATTACCATAGAACACAATGATATTTATAACGCGGTTAAATATATTTATAGCCACATGAACCATTTTTTTATATCATTTTATGTGTGTTTATTAGGTTCCTCACGCTGCGATTCCAGTTGGTAGACCAAATAATTTGGAACCTTCTTTTACATCTAATCAAGTTCCTGCAGAGCCGGTTAATATCTTTATACTTTTGTTATTTATATTTTTAAAACTTAAAATGTTTTTCACATATTCACATGATTAATGACTACTGATCTTTGTTGCAGACTCGTGGAAGAAAGAAGAGAAGGTAGAGAGACCAAAAAAGGAACTTCGTTCACATTTATTTAAATCGCCTTTCTAATATTTTATAAACTTCTGAATATTATTTTGTATGCTTTGAGAGCAATCTGTTATTATATGTTTAGTGTGTGAATGTTCACACTTTAATTTACACCAATCACATATTTGATACATAGACTAGCTATCTATGCACCCCTCAAACATGTACTTCTGGCTCTTGGTACTTTTGTATTGTAAGATTTATTTATTGTTAGTATTTCTTATGTTATATGATACGGATTATCCATGGCCCATTAAACCCACCCGGTCAAGCCATGCCAGCCGGTCAAACCGTGAATCCATGTTTTAGGAGTAGTTCATGTTTATTATATTGTTTGCATCGTTCGGTTTATTCATTAGAACTTAGAAGTAGCCACGTTCTCATGTTATTAGTTCTAAGTACATTTGTATTTAATGAATTCAAGATGAATGAAAAAGTAGATCGGAATATTGAAGCAATTACTAATCTTTCTAGTATTGAATTCTTGCGATTGTTTGCTTACTAGAAAATGCTAAATCTATCGGGAGATTGACCATCTCGAATCGGTCTTTATCATTATATTTGTTGGTTATCCTGATAATACTATTTCTGATTTTTGATTTCTTGATTGATACATGTTTCATTATTTGAGATTTGTTGGATACTCAATGTTATTCTGCAAGTCTACAAACATTTCTGCATCAACTCCGAATTTTGAAATCAATTGATGAACCCTAGATTTCGAAACTTCAAACAAAACACAATCGATCAAGCTTCGAAGTTTGAACCGGAGAAGAGAAAAAGACGTACTAACTTGGAGATTAAGCTTTGAATCGAGGAAGAAGAGCCACGAAATTGTTGTTGAAAAAGCTTTGAACCCAAAATGATAATCTCACTGTCGTCGTTAGAACTTAGAGTTAGGGCAAAATGAAAGTATGATTTGTTTTGAGTGCGCGATGAAAGGAAATAGAATATTAGGAAAAAAAAATATTAAAGTCAAACTCGGTTAGTTGACCGAGTTTCCGAGTTGCACCGAGGTAGCCGAGTACACCCGATGTTGACCGATTCCGAGTAGTTCTGGCCGACTCACACTAAAGCGGTGCAGTAAACTCCCTACTTCCGAGTACTCGCCGAGTACTTGGCCGACTTCTGTAACACTGGTTCCAACATTTGTATTTAATGAATTCAAGTTGAATGAAAAAGTAGATCCGGATATTGAAGCAATTACTAATCTTTCTAGTATTGAATTCTTAGGATTGTTTGCTTAATAGAAAATGTAAAATCTATCGGGAGATTGACCATCTCGAATCGGTCTCTATCATTATATTTGTTAGTTATCCCGATAATACTGTTTCTGATTTTTTATTTCTTGATTCATACATGTTTCATTATTTGAGATTTGTTGGATACTCAATGTTACGCTGCAAGTCTACAAACAATTCTACATCAACTCCGAATTCTGAAATCAAATGATGAACCCTAAATTTTCTAAAATAATTAAGATATATTATTAAATTTTTAAATATACTTACATATTTTTTTAAATTAATTACTCGATTAGTACCCGACGGGTTTGGAAACGAGTTATGAGCCGGGTATGAAGCAAGGTTTTGTAATCGGCTTTTGGGTTGGGATTACCTAAACCCGACCCAGTGTCATCCATAATAGTAATACTCGAGTCATGGTCCTTGTCTTGTTCATAAAATGATTTCATGTTTGTATGGTATTTGAATTCATGCGACATTTTTTAAATCGTCGCATGTTTGATTACTTATAACATATTATGTGACAAGTTGTTTTATGGTCTAATGGCCGTGTGCGTGTGTGATGATGTAGCTCGGGTGGTGTAGCACCAGCGACGAATGGAAGGGAGGAATGGCATTGTACTCGGAAATGTCACTTATGAAACATTTTTTACATATGTATTTTTTTCACTTAAAAAAATACTAGTACTTTAAAAAAGATGTAAAAAATAACAAAAAATTAAGTATATTTAATTTTTTTAAGAAATATCACATATGCAACTATGTTCATTTTTTTCACAAATATGTTTTTATAGTACAGCTCAGTCAGCGTTTATTAATAATTTTAATATTCATAAATATTGAATGTGCAAGTTATCTAAAAAATATTTTTTATTTAATAAAAAACGTTATTATGTAGGTAATATATGTACTTTTTTAGGTTGATTCAACTTAAGTAAGTTTTTGTTAAATCCATCTCATGGTTAATCAAATAAAAATTTAATATATAGATATAATACACGCAGAAGTACAAACAAATTCCAAGCAGTACAACGAGATGTACTTATATTTAACAATGAAAGTACCATACAGTTTGCAATGAAGTACCAATCAATTTGCGGTACATAATTCATCATTTTCTATAAATCATGTATACTGTATACTGCGACCATGACCATAAGAAAAGTGATTTTAAATGCTATTAGAAGCTATGTCTTCAAACTTATGTTTGTAACTTCTCATCTCTCTAACTTTCTCTTATAAATCTTCACAAACTTGTATTTTTCTCTCTTTCCTCTCATGTTCACCCAAACATATGTTTGTCACCCAAACAACAAATAGCATAGACATCCAACAGGTGTGACATGAGAACACATGTGAATTGCTTGATCACAAGCTATTAATTTCACGTGTTCTCAGGTCGCCCCTGTAGGGTTTTCTTTGCTGGAAAAATTTAATCCAACTATCCTAGTTCAATGGATGTTCAAATCTTAGGAAACTAGAAATATTTTCCGATATGGCTTTGGAGTGCAGGTGTGGAAAGATTCAATACGAAGATAGGAAACAGGTATCGTTTTGCTAGCAGTTAAATTTTAATTTTTGATCAAATATTATAAAGAATTAATGATATATTAAATTTGAATGGAGACTTTAGGGTGGACGAAGTGCTAGCCGCAAGGAGTGGGACTGGTGGCCCCGGTAGTGTGAGAAAACCATGGGGGTTTAGTACCAACGGTTTTATATCAAATAAACCATCTTAATTAGTCTAATTTAATATATTTTTATTCGGACTAATTTTATACCAATAAACATATTTATCATAATCTCATGTGATTTTATCTGCACTATTCCTAATTTTATTAAAACTTAAAACTTCTCTCACTCCTCAATGTAATTAGACCATGTATAATGAGGCTTGATCACCAAGTGACCATCCTAGGTGACACTTGGTCACATCACCATCAAACCCTTCCACCATTACACATAAGAGAAGTGGCCATCAAGTGATATAAACAATTGACCATGGTCATTTGGTGATGAACATGAATGCAATTAATTTTATTAATTGTTTTACTATTAAGTATTAACCAATAGAAATAATCCACATCATTATTAATTTTTCCATCACTCACTTTCTATTCTAGCTCCATTACATACATTTTTACTCACATCCACCTCGATTACGTGGCGTCTATGTGACAACATGGTCAGATACTTCTCAAGTGACCATTACACGTAGTCTTAAAATTAGTGATAATGCCAAATTAGACAAATATTTCTTTTGCGAGTTCCAACCTTGTTGGAATTCTGTTGAGCCCTGCTCTCCATTAAAAAAAGTTCACCTTAATCGGAATCTATTTTGACCAAAGAAAAATATTGTAGTAATGAGTAAAATTTTGGTTTCAATTTTGGATATAATGGACCCAACTAATAATTCCATTGTATCATCGTCAATCCATTTCCAAGAATCCACCCCATATTTGAACCCGTAATTTTGAATTTTCTTCGCAATGGTCCAGCTCAGATTTTTTGATCCCATCCTTTAGAGTCCTACACGAGTTCCATTTGAATTTGAATCCACAACCAGACATATATATTTTTTTCTATTTCAAGAGCAATTATAATATACATATAACATATAGGTTCATACAAAGATCAGCTTTTTTCTAAGAGCACCCCAACAACAGATCCCGATCTACGTGGAGATGAGAGATGGGAAGAAGAAGCACACACGCATTAACATTCTTTTATACCCCTTGACTCACTCTATTCATACCCCTGATCCATTTTATTAATGGGCTTTTTTAATCCTGATCCATTTAACTATTGGGCTGCCCAATCCCAACTGGTTAGCCCAAGAATATTCATAACAGAGCCCCGCCTCCAGTTCCTTTTTCAAACATACTTTCTTCTTATCAAGTGTAGTTGATACAATAATTTTTATAATGGCTCGAGTGCTTTATTAAAAGGGTTATAATTCAAGACTAGTAGACTTGTAGTTTTGAAATATACATAATCAAAAACACTTTAGTCAAAGACTTGTTTTATTATAGTTTAGTTGTATACTAAAAGTGTATATATACATGTACTAATATTAGTAGACCTTATTAGGTCGTGTTATGCAAGGAAACCTACTTGTTAACTTTCTAAATTTTCTAACACATTCTTTTAAACATTCATAACTTTTTCATACGACATTATTTTTTTATAAAAATCACTATTGTAAAAATCGGCCTAGGCGGCTGCCAGGCGCCTCGATTTGGCCCTAGTCGGCCAAGCTAGGCGCTAGGCGGCCCTAGTCGGCAAAAATCGGCCCTAGTCGGCCCAAAATCGGACCTAGTCGGCCCCAGTCGGCCCTAGGCGGCCCTAGTCGGTCAACCAAGGTCAA
>WOUH02000022.1:2934122-2953439 GCA_009936405.2 Stevia rebaudiana | reverse complement strand
TAATCGTGTGCTTTGACCCGGTCATGGTCCCACCCCCGCACAACACACTGTCGCTTCCGCAAATCGTTGACCGTTCATAGGGGGTGTGACAACATGGATACATTTTCTATCGAGACGTGTTTTGACTGCAAGCAATTATTCGAGTAATTAAAGCCATAAGTTTAATATGGGCAAGCCATTAGTAACAAATTTAACAATACCTTCATACATCCATCACAATCTGTTACATAATAATTATGAATATACTACTAAACTCTGACCAATAAACATTTCACTAAGTATATCATAGTTTATGAGAAATTATCATCAGTCTAGTAGTTAGTAGTAGTTTCTTGAATGTTATGTTACATATACAGTTTAGACATACCACCAAAGTGTGTTTGTAAAGTATAGCCTTTAATTTTTGTTTATCATATTTGAGGGGGTAAACGGGTTTTGTGGGTGAACAGGAGAAGTTACTCACGAGCTGTATGGCAGAGCAATACTATTAAAACCCACGTGTTACAGCGTGATGATACAATAAAAAGAAATACATGAAGTCTTGATATATCAATTATGATATTGAAACATCATTTATTTCATTAATTTTTGTTGATTCTCTTTAGTCCTAGAATTCTTCCATCATTGAAATGCAGTTGTGCTCCTCATCACGATATAGATATAGCTTTCATCCGTCTGTACGAGTCTAAAAAGCCTTACGTATACCAAACATCCGATCTTCATCACCGTCTTCTTCACATTCTTTTCACCATCATCGATTACTGCAATCTCGAGTAGGGAGCAATATCATCAGGAAGAAAGTGAGCAACCCTTTCAGTCTTACACATAATTGAACCACGTTTAATACTCGTGACGCTGCAATAGAAATGGAAGAAAGCCTCAAAAGAAGCTACTGGTCACTGTGATGATGTGTTTTGTAAGAAATGTTGTTGTAAGTTGATCTAACTTTGTACTCTTGCACTAATGACCAATGACCAATGACCAAATGGTCTAATGGTATGGTGTTTGTTCTCTCAAAAGAGATGAGAGTTCAAATCCTTGCAAGTGCAAGAGTCGATGAAAAATTGATATAATAGAAATTAGTTAAAAAAACCTCCTACTCGTGAACATGAAACAGAAGCATTGATTTTAAATCAAGTGATAAAGGGAATGAGGGTTTGTGGATATCGAGTTCATAGAGGGTGGTGGAGATAACAGAGGTTCCATGTATACGATGTAATGAATACAAGGGCATAAAGGTCCTTTACTAGATTTTTAACAGTCAGTAAAGACTCAATTCGTGAAAAATTGAAAACGGACTTGTTTTGTTAATTCTAATGTTGAAAACCAACTTACACTAATGGCTCTTCCGTTACACCAACCACTAATCCCAAAAAAAAAACCAACTTGCAATTATGAGTAAAGGAGAGGAACATAAATTTGTAGTTCACTTTTATAAAATTTATGGTTAATTTGTAAAGTACGTTTTATGGATTATTTTTTAACTTTTAGCAGAGAAAATATGAATATTTTTGTTTCTTATATGTTAAAAAAAAAACATTAGTGTCATAGTTTGGTAAATGATCGACAAAGGATAGGTTTTTCATTTTTGTCACAAATGTGTCTGATAAATAAATGAAAAGGCAACGAAATAAAAGAAATATATGAGTCACCTCGTAAAAATTGTTAAATAAATAAAAAATAAAAAATAGTATTGATGGAAATATTACAACTAATATAAAAAAAATAAACAAAAAGTGTCAGTTTGACGCAAATGTATTGAAAACAATAAAAAAAGAACATACACAATAAAGTCACACTAAATCAGTAAGCTAGGATTTAATAAGGATGAAATAGAGTGAGACATTATTCTTAACCTAATGAAAGTTTTGTTAGAAATAATGTACTCTAGTTAAAAAATTTAGATACATATACAATTTTATCAAAAGAGGGTTAAAAAATAAATTGCATATACGGTCTTGTCATAATTGCGTTGTACGTCAAAGAAAAAAAATGAAATGCATAATTTGTCTTGTCATAGTCGCGTCGCAAAAGAAAACGAATTAACAAGAAATCTATATGCGTGAATTATGCAAACTATGGTACGTGGTGGTTTAGCATTTTGAACTTTGATCACTAGGGTTGGGTATTGAACTAGATGCTCGAGCCTTCCTTTGACTGATTTATGTGATTTCATTGCTCACAACATGAAAGCTAAAAAAATTTCCGTAGCTTATTCATGATCCTACATGTGCAAAGAGTCTTAATAGTCTCATACCGCTCTTGATTTCCTTATATGCAATGGGCATACAAAGCTCAAGATCTCTCACACCCGAGTTCATGACTCATGGTAGCTAGCATCAAGCAACATTTACTAAGTTGTTTTGATGCTTCTCGTATCATGGTCATTTAATTTGGTATCATAGCCAATTAGCCATGTAGGCCTGGTAGTATTTAATAAATAAAAGATTAAAAAAAACAGTTATTTGAAAAATGCGAAAGTATATGAAGGTTGGTAAGTGGTAATTAACAAACGTTTTCCTAAAGTTCCTAAAAATTTAGATAAAGTCATGAGGTGGCAATTTGCTTTTTGTTACCTAACACCACCAACTCCAATAACAATGTTAGCCGTCGCTTAGCTAAGCCATTATTCATTATCGACCAAATTATCATGTTCACATTTTTTTAAATACAAATCAATTACTTAATTTAATATTTAAATATATAACGGTATTTAAGTGACCAATCAATTTCATGAAGAAGGTTCATCCGAAAACCACTTCCTCGTACGAAAACCAAAAAATCACAACTTAATGAATTTAAAACATTTCTCATGTTTTTCATCCGTTATTATTTCTGAAAACGAATTTCATCATTGAATCAAAAAATTTCTCCTCTTTCAAACGAGTATAATGAAGCTATATTAAAAAGGGCAGAAAAATTACGTCATGAAATTTTAATACTACATATATGCAGTATGATGATAATTTACAAATTATACTTCTTTGAATTAATATTTGCGTATTTATAAGAGATTTATTCGGTTTTTTCTTTATTTATTCTTCTATATATGTATATCAGATATATGCAGTATATATGACATACTATAGTCATGTCACACTCTGCCGGTGGCAGAAACACCTGCGTGACCTCATGATTGTTCAGTAGCTCAATGGTTGATAATATTAAGTTTTATATATTAACTATCGAGTTATATTTTTTTTCAGGAAATACAAATTTACGACAAGTACATCAATTAAGAAACTAGATTTAGATTTAGCTAAGTCCATCATGCAATCCTATATGATCAACAATAGTCTTTGTATATCTAACTTGTTCCTGAAACATTTGTAAAAGAAATAGAAGTCAAGTACAAATGGTAGTTGGTGATAAGTTTATAAGGTGATAGTCATATAGTTCAAAAGTTTAGCAATGTGATATGAACATGTTATACAAGACCAAATGTGAAAACTAGTCATGATACTATTGGGGATCAAACCTAATTAGTTAACCGAGTTAGACGTAGTCTCAATACTACCCTTTAATAGTTGATCTTATTGTGGTCACATGTTGGGTGTCTTGGTTAGGTCAATAAATCTATCACCACATATCATGGCTTGTAACAATTTAATGATCAACACACACATAGTTCATATAATAGTTTAGAACAAGTAGCTCAAACAACATAATACAATTAGTTCAACATTGCATATAGTTCAAATGTTTCAGCCCCGAGCTTAAAAAAACAAAAGGAAAAACAACATAGTTAAATGGACAAATTTGTACATGAACAAAAATTTTCATTAAATAAAGTTAAAATAGTTTACATCGAAAAATTCACGAATGTTACAAGTCATTCTACACATATTCAGTATAATGATAATTCATATATTTTAGTACTTTGAGCTACTTTACGCATTCCTATAAGATTTTTTTTTTATGCATCTATGTATACTACAAGTTGTCATTAAGAATAAAAAAGTTTTATACTACAACTTACAACGTGAATTTTTTTACTGATTTGACATAACTTCATTATATCCGTTAAAAAGAGGATAAAATTTGTTATTTAATGGTGCAAATCATTTTACAAAATAATAACGTATGAAGAAATATGGAATTTTGAAGTTTACTTAAGTATTTTTTCTTGGTCCTCGAATAAAAAAAATGTTTTCTCATAAACCATCCCCATTTCCCCTTAGTTCGCTAATAACACTTCAACTTTTTTTGTATCATTTTGGATAAGAGATCTTAATTAGGTTATCATATTTTGTAATTTTTGTTACTTAAATACACATCGTGCACCAAAGAGTTGATTAAATGTAAAGTAAATTGATAAAAAGAAGTAGCCTAATTAACCGTCATATATTTATTTCTGTAATCGTGTATACAAAGTGAACCAGTGGTAAGATAAGTTGACAAAATAATTAATTTGCACATATATTAATCAGAAATTTTCTAAATTACTGAAATTACATTATAGAAATAAAAAAATGTTGAAATCTTGAACATCAATGGGAGACCGGGTAGCCAATCCCGTGTCTTTTTGAAGGAAAGATCACAAACACCAAACTACAAACCAGACCGAGTCCCAATGGCACGATGTCAAGAACCTCTTGAGCCTCATGGCTCGGTCTTGGATAGAAACAACTCACCACACTCCTATCTCTCATGGCTAATGTCACCAACACAAATACCGACACAAACGCATGAATCCAATCAACACCCCTCAACTTATACTTCCGCAGGTCCGGTAAACCGGACCCTGAAGCCGCTGCGGTCTGGGAATCGAAGACCCACATGCCTTTGAATGTTGCAAACCCGTAGAACAGTTGACCGTCAGACGTCTTGAAGCTGTCGGTGAAGCTTGCAAGGAAGCAAAAGCCGGTGAGGAAACATAAGAGGATAGCGGTTAGTGGACGTGTAACCGAGTCGCATGAACCGTGGTTGGTGAAGATTGGTGTTACGGTTTGGAGGGCTAAGAGGGTTCCGGTGGGTAGGAGGTTGGCTAATTGGGCTGTGCTAGCTAGGGTTTGTGAAATTGCCCATTGTGACAAAGTTGGTGGCGGTGGTGGTGGCGGTTTTGGGCTGTCGGGGACATCGTTCTCCGCCTCATCATCGGAGGATGAGGACACGGTTGTTACCGGTCTAGCTCGTAGAGACATGATGTGTATGTAGATATATATATGTATATATAAGTATATAACCAGGGTTAAGTTGTACGTGTTATTGTATCCGGTGAAGTGATTGTGTATATATATATAAGAGAAGTTAGATTAAACTTGAACGAAAGGGTTAGGTGTTTTCTTAGCTTATAGCACAACAGTTTTGAAGACTTCAAGCTAGTCTTCAAGATTTATTCGTCTAGTTTAATAATCTGACAATCGTTGTCATTTCACATGGAGAAAAGTATTTGTCTTGCGTTAATATAATAAACAATATCCACTTTCTCTAATATTATGTTTGTTTTGGTCAACGAATTCTACGGTCACGTTTTGTCAAATAGCGTTTATAATAAGTCATATAACATGATGCGTATGATTAAGGGGTGTTATGTTTGAAGGTTGAAAATGAGCAATACTTTAGAAGGACCATGAGTTTTTGAGTAAATTAACCACGTAAAGTCGATAATGTTAATTAATTTGATGTGTATTATGGTTATTTTATTTCATCATGGAAACTGTTTTAGATTTCGATCTTCTTGTCATCGTGTGATTAGAGTCCTAGTCAAATGTCGTAGATTGGTTTTACTCTTTCTTTAGAATTGACTAACACTTTAATATGTTGAAAGTATTAAACATAAGAAACCATAAACGATAAATGAAAACAATATCTCGTAAAAGCGTAACTCTCTCTTCATTGATGATCGTCAACAATTACAATTTCCTATCTCAACACAAAGAATGACTTTTATTAGCGACAGCCATTGGTCATGCCCCGTCGATAACCAAGTTTGTGTAACGTGAACTCCATTGGTAATTAGGGTGTCGTTTTGAGGGTTATTCATCGCATGGTGTTAAAAGGAACTTAGAATACATTCTTAACATGTATGACATCCAAGTTGTGAGTAGTCAACATCTTCCAATACCAAATGTCTTGACAAATGCTACTCTTTACTTAAACATGGGTTTCACAAAACCCCAAAATCTTGTAATTTTTTGCTTGGTAGAAATTCCTCAATGAATTGTTAGATAGTCAAATTTGCTCCCAAATTTCTTCACTGGTTAGCATTGATGGTGAACAGGTTTTTACAACAAGACTCAATTTACAAGATACGACCCAACAATAACACCTTTAACAACGCTTTCTTTGTTTCT
This sequence comes from Stevia rebaudiana, assembly GCA_009936405.2. Classification (NCBI taxonomy): domain Eukaryota; kingdom Viridiplantae; phylum Streptophyta; class Magnoliopsida; order Asterales; family Asteraceae; genus Stevia; species Stevia rebaudiana. The sequence continues at coordinate 2,947,143 of WOUH02000022.1, read as the reverse complement.
ACTTTCCAGTCATTCTTTTCAATCAAACCAACTTCCTAAATTTGTCTAAAATTTGAATTGTAAAAAAGTGTTACCGATTATATATAAAAAGAAGCAGCGAAGAAAATTTTGTTACAAACGCATTGAACGAGTAATATGTGAAACAAGAAAGTCATTGTTACACATATTTCAATGAGTTGTATCATAGCAGTTGATATACTCATATACGAAAAATTTTCGTCCGTGTGTAAATTAACTCTATAAAATGAGAAGTCATAAGATTAAAAAATGACGTCAAAAACGAAGGTTAACTAATGCAATTTAGCTTGAAAGTTATTTGGCAAGAGAACATTTAAAGCAACATGCACTTACTAAAACAAAGTTATAAAATAAGTAATTCAAAAAACATCCAACCGTCAAGATACAAACTGCATAACAAAAATGAAGATGCCATTGTAACACAGATAATTCTGTCAACATAATGATACTACCGTTTAACCATAAAACAAGTTTTCAATCTTCATTGTTGCGGTGGTGGCCCACCGGCATCTGTTGCTGGTGCTGGCTGTTGATATGCTTGTTCACCGCTAGGTCCACGTGGCGGCATTGTTGACGGATGAGATGGCGGAGGGTATTGTTGATAAGGCGGAGGTGGACCATACCCATATGGCGGCGGTGGTGGTGGCGGATAATACTGCTGATAGTATTGTCCACCACCACCTTGAGGCGGCATCGGTGGCGGTGGATAAGCAGCATACTGTGGTCGCGGGTCCGACCCACCGCTACTATTCTCACCTGACCCGCTAGCCCCACCGCCATCTTGAGAATGGATCACCGCCCCCATTCTCTGAGGATCCATTGACGGGTAAAACGCCCTGCCATGCTGAGGCGGTGGTGGCGGGATGTTGAAATAATGCATCTGAGGTGGCGGTTGTTGGTGGTCCTGACCAGCGGAAGTTCCTGGCGGTTGAAACTGATTCTGCTGCTGTGATATAACCGCTCGGGGTAACAAACCACCGTGTGCAACCGCTTGTTGTCGGGCTTCATCCGAACCTGGTTCACCATCAACCTTTGGGGCTTGCGGGCGGCCCCACATTAGTTTTAACCGGAGACCTTTGATGACCAGTTTGTTTGAGAGTTCTTCTGCTGCTTTTTCAGCACCTTCGCGAGTGGTGTACGTGACAAATGCACACGCGCGTTGGAGAACCATTTTAACTGACTCGATTTCACCGTGCGAGTAGAAATTGTCTCTGAGGTCTTGTTCTGAGACACGCGCATCTAAACCGCCGACGTATAGGGTTCTAATGCTCTCGTCATCTGGGGGTTCTAGAGACGGCATTTCACCCGCCTTGCTTAGTAGTTTTAGCGCGACCGGATCGTTAACTCTGCAAATCAAATAATTTTTAAAAAAAAGTCAACGTTGAGAATTTTTGACATGACATGAACCTGACACGAATATAAACAGCCTTAAACAACTAGTTGCGCTCATAATTAAACAAGTCAACCCGCCAATCCGTTTGATTAAACAGGTAGACCGACCGACGTGTTCACGACTCAATTAACCCATTTATTACACCCCACCAACTGAATCAACACGTCTACAAGTAACCTTGTTTTGAAAAAGGATGAACATAAAATGCAAATGAGACGCGATTTTCAAGCAAAAAGATACATAGAGCGTTGTAATAAGACATGTTTTCTGTATGGAGGCTGGATTTGTGCTTCATGTAGTTGTACAACAAGTTGTTTAGGTTGTACATATAGACTATTTAGATGTTAAATCATATATAGAGTTTATTTTGTCTAAATTTTGGGTAAACAATGTTAGAATCCTATAGAATAAATATTAAAATTTTATATAAAAAAATTCGCCACACGTATAAAAGACGGTGCTGTACTTTCGTGTTTCGCACCACTGTCACTTTAGTTCTCTTCTCGTTTTTCTAAACCAAGTTTACAACTTGATTACAACCCATTTAAAACATTTAGTTAAATGGGTTGAACGCGGGTCATGAGAAGGTTACATGGTTTTAAGTGTGCTCAAGTTAACATTGATGTCTATTACACAAATACATGTACGGTCATGATTGACGCGCCTAAAAAATATTAAATAGCAGTTCTGTTATAGATATAGTGTGTGATAAGAATAAAGGGCATACCCGTAATAACGGTCTTTGATGTTCTGTTGTGATAACTCGCCAGTAACGGGCATCTCATGCCTGTAAGGACACTCAGCACCTCTAGTACATTCGCCTCTGATGAAAAAACTGCAAATGTGTGCTCGATTTCTCTTGTAATACGGTGTTGTCCTTTGCAGTTTCAAAATAGTATCATTTGGTCGTTCCTTTCCGTACGATGACTCGTAATCTATACCAGCTCTTGCCTGCATCAATAGAAACAATAATAATGATAATAATAATAATAATAACAATAATAATAATAATAATCAAGTTTTGGTTAGGTGAATAAAAAATATATTAAAAAATGTAAAGTTGCATACCCTGCGATCATGTTCCTCAGCAAAGTATTCACGATTGACATCACTCTTTGGAATGGAATCATTTGAGTTGATACTGAGTGCAGTATCGCGAACCTGAACCGGTAAACCATATTCAAGATCCAAAAGACAAACTTGACAAACGTTTTTCAACTTGCTGCACGTTTGGCAGATCTCGCTTTTTTTGTATCTTGCATCCCTACCGGGTCTCCACCTGAAAACCGTGAATGGTCTTGTGCAGATCTTGCATTCCTTGTCATAATTTGCTTTTGTCTGGTTATACAATAAAGTTTTTATATTAATAATCTGCTTACAAATCAATGAGCCTCATAATATCCAGATGAATGAATGCCATAACTGACTCTTGAAAAAACAAAACATCTGACACACTGAATGTACATGGGAGATGATGTTTACACATCTTGAACTAGTTAAGTAACACTTAAACAGAGACCTAACAAAAGTAAATAGAAAAAACTTCTAAAAAGATTAAAAAAAAAGACTCGTAAGCAAAAGATAAAAATAAAAGAGGTGTTTGGATGTATGATATGAAGTAGGTTATGTGATACTGAACAGAAACAAGATAATCAGGTGTCATAAAGCATAAATGGAAATTAGTGTTTGTGTGTAAACTGAAAGTAAATAATGATTACAAAAAATGATGGATGTGTAATGTAAATTGAAAATAGAAGTCTTTCAAAACTTTTGTTGAAGTTTGATATGTAACTGATTGTTCAAAACCAAATACATGGCTTCTAAAAAATAACACAGCCAGCAGCATAATATTGTTAATCAAGAACAAAAGAAGGAGAGAAAAACACATTATAAATCACAAAAAAATGAACAAAACTTGGAAGATTATTATTACCATTCGAATGTAAGGATTGTCACCTAGACATGACTCGCATATGATTGGGAAATCAGAGCGTTCCCAACCATCAGCTTCAACATCTCTCAATATCCTATGTGCCATGTGTTCCGTAAGCTGTAAAAAATAAAAAAAATAAAAAATAAAAGCTTGTTAAAGAATTACAATACCGGATTACACAATGAAGTCAAGAAACATATAACCAGCAACTAATGAAAGCTTCCACAGGCACAACTAACTAAAAAACATGAATCAAATAGCTTTAATCAACTTTGCAACTAAATCACTATCCTTTTCTTAACCAAACTGAAATAGTGTGTATTAGCTCGCATGAGACGCACTACGTTAAACCAAGCAACCATCTTACTTATAGCTTGATTGAAAATCTAAATATCATGCAACAAAGTCCAAACACTGCAATACTGCATCCAGTTTTTAAAAATCAGACATACTTATGTGTTTGATCTAAATTCTAGCATAAGTAATAGTCTTTTATAACGAATCTTCAAATGTTACAAAAAGCTCTTAATCCTTCAACTATTTACAGCTGAAAAGAGCCTTCAACAGCTTAACAACAACAAAACCCTAAAATATCACAAATCAAAGGCGTGTTGTACTCAGTAGAAGGCAATTTGAAAAAGAACTATTAGGGTTTCTTACAAAACTGTTGCGTGTAATCCAAGAAAAGACCACTATCATCAATTCAGGAGTAGAACCAAATGACAATCAATACGTAGCCCTAATCTAATTGAACAGATTGATCTTGTATCACATCAAATCCAACATAATTTAAGAACATATAATGTGATCGAGAGATCGATATTGAGTCGAATACCTGATTTTTACTTGGAACGATGCAGATGAAAAGAGACGGATGCAATCGAAGGCGGTAAGACGAAGAGAGGGGTAGGGTTCTGATATGGGTACAAAAGCTGAAGATTGACCGTGGTTAGTAACAAACGGATATTTTCGTCCTTTTATAGCATTCACATGTCATTTTCCTTTTTAATTGTTGTGTATATTTTATAATTTAAATTTGTTTTCTTTAAATAATATATACACCACTTGTTGGTATTGTCTTTTAAATTTAATAATTACTAAGAGTGTCATTTTATTGTATCCTTTATATTATAATGGTTAAGGGTATTTACGTCATCTTGTCATAATTTAACAGAAAAACTTAACCATTGTTCAACCCTCCGGTATACGTCGTCTTCGGGGCGTGAATGTCTCGACCACGCCCAGCACACCGCCCCCTTATGGCATGGATGGAATCTCGTGGTTGGGAGCACGGGGCAAATAGTGGCCTTAAATGCTTTTGATTGTTGGGGATTTCGTCTGTTGCAAAAAAAAACAAAAAAAAAATTCCTTATAAATACCAACTTCCTTTATAAATAATCAAAACTACTTTACCAAAAAAACAAATCTTCACAAACCATCTTTCTAAACTATGGATCCCAATCAAAACTCAAGCCAACAAACGAATAACATGACCCGTCGTTTTACTACTCACAACCTCGCCCACAACCAAACTCGTCTTTCTTTTACAACCCCAATACGTGTTACCGTCCTCAACCACCCTCACAACAACAACCGTTTTTACTTTTGGTGATTTCACCTCGGGTCCCCAAGGTTTTGGCGGTATGCACGATCTTCCCTTTTCTAGTCAACTCGAACCCGAAACCGTTCCCGAAACTCCATCCGAAGCCGGTGCGGGTCCAAATTGATTACGTTTGTATGAGATTTCGCATCATGCAATTCGAATAAACATATCAAGAACGTTTAAAGATCGATTTTAGGATCTACAATTTGTGTCACTCATAAAGTTATAAACGCTTATCTTATTATTATTATTATTATTATTATTATTTTTCTCTATATTTTTACAACCATAAATAATTTATAGAGATTGTCAATATTTAAATAATCTCTATTTATAAAATTTTGAAATGTGGAAATAAAGATTTTTATAGAGAATGAGATAAAGTTAAAATTCAAAAGCTTCACCGATCTTCATTTGTGGTGCAATTCAATTTTGAGTTTTAGAAAGGGATATATTTTTGGATATTCATTTTTCTTTTAGATTCACCTGGGATTTTAGTTTGATTTCTGATACTCAACTTCTTTTCAAAGTTTCACCATGTTCAATTTTTGCCTTTTGAATTGGAATTCGTTTTTTCTTTAAATTACATTGCTAAAATTATGTATATGGTTTTTTGTTTCTACTTTCTAGCGTGATTTTATAATTTGGTTTTAAATGTTGGTGGTGTTTGGATCATGGTTTCTTGCACCGGCGCTCGCGGGGTTTATGAACTTATTCATTGGAACACCTCGTTAGAACATAGGCATCCACCGGTGTTCAATGACACATTATTACTATTTGCAGTGGTTGATATGGCCGAAGATTCATTAAGGCAAGATGTCAAACAGTTGGTGAACAAAAAGTCGAAGATATACGAAGCTTGGCCACCGATTGCCAACGTTCTTCTTTGTGGTTAGGATGACATCGTATAGATATTCAAGTTGTTTATGCCAATGATCATCATGTGTAACTCCGGTCATCGGAGTTTCCCTGAGTCTAGTCTAATTTTTTTTCCACATGTATTTGTAGACATGGTGGCATAACCACCAGGGTCAAGCTTGATCTAATGTCAAACATTGTCAAGATTCTCAAAACTTTCTAATTCAAAATCAAAGTAAAAAAATGTGTTGTGGTGGGAAATTATGGGTCTTGTTAAAAGTGATATTAGTGTTTTGATTGACAAAACCTATAAGTGTAATTCTTTCAATTGTTAATGGTCATAGTGGTCTTTTTAACATACTTTTTACTATAGAATTGATGATAGCCTCATGGACTAATTGATAAAAATATTAACCTAAGAGATTAACATCCTAAAGTTTTAGGCAACGAGAACTTATTGTGTATTTTGGTATAAACCACACGGACGCCCACCACATATTACTCTTAATTTACAAACTAAACAAACATAATTTAATGGATTAAAATTATTACTAGCTACAAATTAAAGTAAAAAAAAAAAACATAATCTATATCTATATATATAATAAACAAAAATAAATTTGGTGATGTGTCAATACCACCTTACTTTTCTCATAAATTTGTTAATAATTTTCTTGGGATAATGATGAGTTGACATGTGTCAATTTTACATTAATTCTTATTTTAATTAATTTTAATAAATTCTGATTTAGTCAAAAACCTTAAAATGCTTTAATCGGTTAAAAAGGATTCAAACATTAAAGAAAATAAGAATTGATGAAACGGATACAGTTGGAGCATAAAAAGGTCACTCAGTTAACTCAACTAATCCTAAAAGCCAATGACCCGATAAGTTGTAGAAGAACACGATACGTGAATCAGGGCTAGAGTTCTATAATTTATGTTTTTAATTTTACTGCTGATAATTTAAGCTTAATGAATTAAAATTATCAAATTTCTTTTTACTCAACCCCGTCTAGCATACTCGTTTAACCCTAGTTTAGTATATTCTAAATCATAAACTTACTATTTCCAAATTTCTTAACCACTTTAAGTCAAATTTTTTAATGCAATAGCCCAAAAAGGAACATAAGATCCCCTTGTCAAATTTTCCAATTAACCACCACGGCCGCTTAAATCACTCACCCAAGTCAATTTCCACCCCAAGAACACCATGTCGACACTCGCTCTTCACCCCTCTCCTCTCACTCTGCAAACCCATCAATATCATCTTTCAAGAATCAAAATCCCAATTTTCAGATCCAGCATTACGATCAAACCCACATTTCCCATCTTTCAAAATTCTCAAAAACAGCTTTCAAGATCAAGAATATATAAAATTAGATCAATGCAACAAAATCATGGCGAATCACCACCTGTGACACTGAAACCTGCAAATACCAAACTGGAATCTTTGTTGTCAACTTTAGCAAGCTTGTATCCTGTTTATGTCATAGTTGGAGGTGTTGTTGCTTGTTTAAAGCCTTCAACTTTTTCATGGTTTGTAGAAAGAGCCCCTAATTCTTATAGCTATTCACTTGGGTTTATTATGCTTGCTATGGGTCTCACTTTAGAGTTCAAAGATCTGGTTAATTTGTTCATGCAAAGACCACTCTCTGTAAGTTCTCGTGAAATCTTGAAATGCTGAAAATTTGGCTTTTTGGGTCTTTTTTTGTTGTCTAATTTCAAAATTGATGTGGGGTTTTTTAGTAATTCAAGACACTAGATTAGACCCAGTACCGAATGCTAGAAGTAGAAATTTGTTGGTGCTAATGGTGCAATGAAATTTATGGGATAAATTGATTATGATGGATTTATTCAGTTTGATAGCTTGTTTGTTTGATCATTTAAGTTTAATCTTGAAAATTTTAGAATATAATAAATTCTAAGCACTAGTTGATGACCATAAGTAGTCAAAATTGACCTCTTTTATATGAAATGGAGGAACTAACGAAGGAATTCTTCAAGTTGGGTATGCTTCAGTCTCTCTCGAAATTGGAGTTATTTTGAAAAATTACAAAAGATGTTTCTTTATATTTAATAATTTAACCAGTTGGTTGATTAAAAAAAATCACTTTTTAGATATTGGTTTGGAGTTGGATCACTACCATCTTCATTTGACTCTTCTCTAGGTTAGCGAGTTCAAAAACTACTTGTAAAACTCAACCCATGTTAGGTTGTTACAAATTACAATACAAACTTCGTGTTGTGTCATTTCTTATGATACATTATAATATTAAATTCTTTTGTCAACTTTAAAGTTATGTGATACCTATAGATTGGATCTAATCTAAATCTTTAACACTTCAGTTTTACTATAAATTTGCATCCTTACAAATTGCTACATTTTATCACTCTATAAATATGCATCTTTCTAGATGAAATGTAGAAAATACTTCATTAAGCTTGAATTACTATCATTTTTATGTAAAATGTCTTTAATTATTTGTAGATTATATTTGGATGTGGTGCTCAATACACAATTATGCCAACTTCTGGATTTATTATAAGCAAATTGTTGCGGCTTTCACCATCTCTTTCAGTTGGTTTGATATTACTTTCTTGTTGTCCTGGAGGTACCGCCTCTAATGTGGTAAGTATCTTTTTTCAACTAACCGTTGTATTGTATAAAACAATATGATTTATTTCTAGATGAATCAACAGACTGAATAATAAAGAAATGACAATTTTAAAGAATAACATCCGACAGGTGTTGTGAATGGATAGAATATACAATCTGAAGAAGAAAATGTTAGATTAAACAAACTGATATATGTTGAATAGTCTTAATGTTGTCACAACATAATAAAAAGTGAAAATGAAGCCTTACTACTACAATTGATTAACCTTCAAATCATGTAAGCATCAATCATTTCACTCGTCACATTTTGGATATAATATTTCTTTTTTTAATATATATATATATTTCTTTTTTTTTTATGCGCATTCATTTATGTAGTTGTGTAATAGTGTTACAGGTGACCTTAATTGCTCAAGGAGACGTGCCATTATCTATTGTAATGACAGTTATTAGCACTCTTGGAGCAGTGCTTCTTACTCCTCTTTTGACCATGATTTTGGCGGGAACTTATGTTCATGTTGATGCCATCAAACTTTCCATCAGCACTCTGCAGGTATTTTTACAAATTAAGGGTTTTATGTCGACTGATGGTCAAACTGACTAATTATAAAGTCAAAGTATATCCTTTTTGTCCAATGATGTTATTATTCCCTTTTAATTTGTTGACTCATTGAACACCCTCAATCTTGATTTCAATTTGTTGATTTTGGATACCAATGAGATTTCAATGATGCACATATGCGAATGTTGTTTTTTTTTTTTTTTTTTTAAGGTATGCAAGTGAAAACCCAAGATCATTTTTATGTATTTTACCAGGTTTTATACAAATTTGTGAGGTTTAAGAAAACCAAGAAAAATTGGTATACTTATGTCGTTTTGTGACAAAGCACGTATCGTATTTTATTAAAGAAGCAATGCGTTTGACTTCAAAAAAGTCAAAGTTAACATCTTTATTTTAGGTTGTTGTTGCACCGGTTCTGGTGGGGTCTTATTTGCAGAGCGCCTTTCCTTGGGCTGTGAAAGCTGCATTGCCTTTTGCACCACTATTAGCCGTTTTAGCATCATCATTACTGGCTTGCAGGTATTGTTTTTACTAGAGTTGATAAAACGGGTGAGTTGAGTAACGGGTCAAAATGGGTTCTACCGTCAACACTTTTTTCCATTTCTTGTATTGCAAAAACATAATGTGTTTAAACTGATCACTAATACTAAATTTATTTAAATAACAAGATAATAAACTCTAAGTCAAAAGATTTAGACATTTAAGCTTTCGAACACACATTAGGCGACTTTTGACCCGTTTCATTTTAAGTTAATCTTATACATTTGACCCGTTATCAATAAAATACAACCCAAATGAATCCATTTCCATACATATAAGGTGAAATTATCTCATATTTCTTCATCTCACCCTCCCTAAACCTTACTGTTGATCGTGATTTTACTGGGTATGTTTGTTTATTTGTATATATCTGAGAGAGTAATTATTGTTTTCTTGATTTTATTTCACTTGTGATTTCTAAGTGTATTCTCTGAGAACGTGGGTCGTCTGAAGTCATCAATGGTTCTCACGTCTTTATCATCAGACATCTCTCCTCTTCAATACGCTCGCGCCTTTTTCTCAAGTGAAATGGGAATGGTTGTGCTTTCAGTACTATTACTTCATTTTGCAGGTTTCTTAGTGGGGTAAGATTTTTATTTATTTATCATTTTAACACTAGCTTAAAGTTGTGTTATGAGGTCAATTGGTTCACATTTTTTCAATGTAACGGAGTATTTAAAGGTAATAATAATATAGTAATTTCAATAATAATAATAATTATTATTATTATATTTTTGATGAGTCAAATGTGTTCTTTCAATAATAATAATAATAATAATTATTATTATTATTATATTTTTGATGAGTCAAATGTGTTCTTGCAGTTATGTAGCAGCAGCTCTAGCTGGATTTAAAGAACCACAACGACGAGCAGTATCTATTGAGGTAATACTTTGAGGTTCCATAAGTCAACAAGTGGGTCCTGTTTACTTTTTAAAGATTCAATTTGACCAAAAACAACTTTGACCAGCATGTCAATAGCTCTAAACAAATGCACCTTTTGTTACTTATTTTGACCCGTAATCCAATCTGCCCGTATACAGAACTAACAAACTTAAACTTAGTAGTTCATTAGTAACTGTATCTCTCTCAGAGAGGTGAAATATCTATTTTACCCTTGTACCATGAGTTGCTAAACAGTGGTTGTTGATGACATCTGGTGCAGGTTGGAATGCAAAATTCATCATTGGGTGTGGTTTTAGCAGCATCACATTTCAGCTCACCTATGGTTGCATTACCACCAGCGGTTTCAGCTGTGTTAATGAACATAATGGGTAGTAGTTTGGGGTTCTTTTGGAGATGTGTTGATCCTTCTGATGCAAAAGATAGTTTAAAAGATTGATTATGGAGGTCTTCTGCCATTGTCATTCATCAAGGTTTCTGTGCTGTTTGAGCCATGAAGAGTTTTTCTTAAATGTAAGTGAGATTTGGATTGAGGACTTTGTATGTATTTCCATGCTTATTTAGGAAGTCTTTGTAGTTTTTGTTTACTAATTTAGAGTATTTTTAAATATTTAATTTCATTATGAAATCACTTTAAGAGAAAGATAACTTAGATAAAAAATACACACATAGTACATCCCACTTATAGCAAATAGCAAAGTTATTTGTGAGGTATGGGATGATGGATGAGATGAAAGTTAACCTTACGACTATCACTATCACATTGGATAGAAAGACTCTCACTCATCAAAACCCTGACTCAAACACCCAGTGTAGGAACCGTTTGTACATTATGCATTATTGAATTAAGAACACTTTTATGTTACAATACAGAGAAAGAAATTACTTGTTTATATATATTTTTTTATTTTTTATTTATTTAAGAAATTCATAGGAAACACTAATTTTTTATAAAAAAAGTACTGGTTTATATATGTCATAATATGAAAAATAAAAAATAAAATAGTAATCATGCTTACAAAGTATGTATTATATATTGCTGTTTTTTGTTTTTTTGTAATAATGCGTAAAAAACGAGTCGACTTGTGGCTCAAACTTTTTATGAGCAGAGCTTGAGTTTGACTTTTTAGTTCGAAAAAAAACGAGTCGAGCTCGAGCTTGCCCCAGCTATGCTCGATAACAACCCTACATTCAGCCACGCGGACTCATATCTGCCATGTCATCCCAAGCACGCACCGGGTGAACCAACCTTGCCAGGCACACCTAGTCTGGAATTGCGCGCGCAAGTTTTAGTCTTGGCGCACCAGCTCAAAAACACAAAGGTAAGTGCAAAGTGCACCATCAAAGCGCACATTGCGCCCATCGTCCACACACGTGCGATTTAGGGTGCCAAGGGCTTCTATATGTAACTTGTGTGTCCTATCAAAGGATACAATAGTCAAGAGAATACCTATACATGTACCACTCTAAGGTTTGTCTCCCACCGATGTGAGACAAATTTTCTTACTTTTCCTTCCAATCTTTGCAGCTCCAAACAACAACGAACACTCAACTTTCAGCTAGCATCGATATCTTATTTAACTTGGCTCCAGGTTGGACGTGTTTTAGTTTGTTGGAAAGCTCTAACACAGTAGAACACAAACCCAATAAATTATTTAGTAAAATAACACATAATTATCTTAGTCCAAAGTTGGCAAAAAAGCATTTTTGTAACTTAGTGAAAAAAAAATTTCACTAATTTTCTCAATTTTTTCTAACACCTACGCACATGCATAATTTAAATATTTTAGAAACAAACAAAATAATGGTTGTTTGGTTCTTTATAATCTTCAATGACATTCTTTATAATCAATCCGTCACTTCGAATCTAATATTCGTACATATTGGGAAAGGATCAATAAAAGAAAATATTATTAATGAAACAATCCGGACCAGCTAATCACATGTATTTAATATTACTTTTATAAAACATTAAAAATGGTAAAAGAATTACAGCTGCTATGTTTGGCATTTCTAATTAACAAATTATTTCTGTCAAATTCTTTTAATATTAAATATTTGAATTACTTTCTAAAGAACCATATTTCTTCTCTTTGATTTAAGTGTAATATTATCATGTATTTTTTTTTTATTAAAGTAACAACGATTTTCAAAAAACCGTATTGTTGATTACTATAGTGCAAACATGTTGTATAAGTGTATAACTATGAAGGTTGATTTGTTGTTGTAGTTAGTTTTGAGGATGTATCACTCTTACATGTGGTGAGTTAGAAAAAACCATTATAACGTTAGATCAAAATTACGTACATTGTTATAAGAAAGTTGATGTAAATGGATGTAAATGCTAATTGCCTCTAAAACTGGCATGTATGTGCGACTTTGATGTCTTCTTACTTTACTCTAAAACTGGTTTGTATCGGGGATGGTTCCGATACAAACCATGTTTTTCGTAAAAACTGTGAGAACCAAAGTGCTATTATAAATAATAAAGTGTTATCATAATATCTTCTCATTTTTTTTTGTAAAAAATATGAAATCCAAAGTGATAGTATAAATAACAATGTGCTATTGTAATATTTTCACAATGATAT
>WOUH02000022.1:2923429-2934022 GCA_009936405.2 Stevia rebaudiana | reverse complement strand
TATTAGCACTTTGTTATTTATAATAACACTTTGGTTTTTACGATTTTTACAAAAAATAGAGTTTGTATTTGATCCTACTCCTCAACCTGTAACATGCCTATTAAAGCCATATAATCTTTTTTAATAAATCTTTATCGTTCAAAAAATAAAATAAAAATTAAAGTTATATAATATGCTACCGGAAAATCTCAAATACAAAAACGAGTACCTCGGCACATAAAACAAGATTACGGTTGTTGAGGGACACATTTCTTGACCAGTTGACTCGCTTCCTTTTTCCCTCCTTATTTCCTTCTTAACACACCCACTTCATCTTCTCCGATCAACCAACGGTTTCGTTCCGGTGATCGGAGATGGAAACCGTCACCGGATCATCCATTTTTCCGTACAAGCTGTTGTTCAGAGCCCTAACTCTCATACCTATCACGCATTACCTTCTGATAGCTTTCCTCGTTTTGATCGTTTATGTATACAATCTGCTCGATATTCATATCCTGCAGGACATTTTTGGTGGTTTTGGAGGCAGTCCTGTTTCTCTAACGTTTCATTCATCCTCCGATTTGTACAGAGAAGTCGTATCCAAGTGTCATCTGCTTCATGGAAGGTAACAGTCAATTCCTCTGATTTTGATTGTTCGATTGTTGACTTTTGTGTTTGATTTAAGTTAAATTTGACGTAATTGTGACATTGTTTCTTCTTGATTTATCTCGTGGAGTGAATGCAGATATACCTGAATTCAAATCAAATTATCAGTTCTGAAATTTCTAATCTAGTAATAGTTTTGCTATTGTTCTTGACCTTTTCATGCTTAATTGTTCACTGGTGTAGATATTTTGCTACTCCTTGGCTTTCAAGTCCGCATCTACAGACTATTTTGCTGAATGTCTTATTGAAGACTCCTAGTTTTAGCTACAAAAGGTACACAGATTGCATTTATGCTCTTTTAGAATGAAAATTGGTATTCATAAATCAGGTTTCTATCTTAGTTTTGCTACTTTGGTTGATTTTTTTGTAGAGTTTACTGCTCCAAAATCTGTAAGTAGCCACATAATTTTGGCTCACTAATGGGAAATGACCTTATATTTGTGATCTATATAGTGATAGTTTGTTTTCTGCATAACCGATATGCTTTTTGTTATCTATATTTATGCTTTTTGTTGACAATGGTCCACATACTAAACATTCAAATATTTTTAATATCTAGAGAGATATTTCACACTTCTGATGGTGGAACAGTTGCATTGGATTGGCTAATGAGCTCTGATGGTAATGACCCATTTTTTTTCTGTAGTTAATCCTATAAATAATCATGCTAATACTGTATTGTGATAAACTTATAAGCGGTTGTTTAGTTTCAGAAACAAGCTTTCAAGTCAATGGAACCAATACAGTTGCTGATATTCCTCTTGTGATAGTAATTCCTGGCTTAACAAGTGATTCTAATTCCCCTGTAAGTTTCTCACCTTGCATAAAATATATAAAAACTCATCAATAATATTTCTAAATCATCTTATAAGTTTGGTATGCAAAGATAATTCTAACTTATTTTTTTGCTTTTATATTAATTCTAGAAGGAAGATAGGTCTACCTTATATGTTTTTTATATTTCTGATTGGTTGCTATAATTTTGTGGATTTTAATACTTTGTTTCTTTTTCAATTTTCTGTATATTTCATGATATGTATGACAGTATATCAAGAAGATTGCATACAATATGGCGAAACATGGATGGAATGTTGTTGTAAGCAATCATCGAGGTTTAGGAGGCGTACCACTCACAGTAAGTTTTTACTCTATCAATTTGCTTATTTTAGTATACCTCTTAATTTGATTACGTTAAAAAGTTGGATTATTTCAACATTATATTTTCTATATTAACTATCTATAAATTTCAAAATAATTGAACAAAGATTGTGTCGATGGGTCAGCCCAACCCAACCTGTCACCAGTATTAAATTATTTTACATTTGACTCTAACCCGTTTTGACCAGTTACTATCAAAATTTTATAAATAACATAATAGCATGTTTTTTATTTCCCTGCAACTAACAACTTTTTTGTTTGATTTTGCAGTCAGAGTGCTTCTATACTGCGGGAAAATCAGATGATTTAGGCGAAGTAGTTAATCATCTTCATCATAAACATCCCGAAACATCACTTTACGCCGTTGGAACTAGCCTTGGTGCCAATATTTTGGTACAACTTCTTAATTATATATTATTATATTAATGAAGTTTTACCTAACACCAAATGAAATTTTAGCATCAAGGAAATTCATTAGTATTGAAAAGATAAAGAAATCCAAATTTGAGCCTTTATTGTTGATAATAATTAAATCATTGGCAAGTTTCCATGAATATTGAAGTGTTAAACCATTTCTTCTACGTGTCATGTATCTAGAGTTGACTTACATTGTAAAACATTTTATTAAACGTAAATATGAATACTTCTTTGAGGTTTTCATTAATAATAACTGATCTTGCAGGTAAAGTATCTTGGTGAAGATGGGGTTAATGTACCTCTTGTTGGGGCTGTATCTATCAGTAATCCTTGGGACCTTTTGGTTAGTACTTTTATTAATATACTAGGTTCAAAACAGGTAAATTAGAAAAAAAAAAATATTAAATTACGCAATAGTTAAATAAAAATTATTAAATATCATATGGAAAGATTTATTAAGCTAAAAAAATTGTAACTCGCGCCCTTAAAACAATTAACGTAAATACATTGTTAAAAAATAAGATTGGGTTCATATGTATGTCTATTATATTAGATTTTTTAAAAAGTTTTAACATTATAATATTTAATATTTGTAACTCAATCTTGTTTTTTAATTAATTTATAATTGTTTTTTCCCCCTATTTTTGGATGTTAAGAATAGAATATCAATCACTCAATTTCAGGAAATTAATAGGAATGAGAGGTGGGAAAATAAAATTGAGGAGGCTTCACAGGGTGACACGTGTCCAATAAAAACTTTTATCTATTATATAGTATATTGATTTTTATATATTTATATATTGATATATATATAGATTCTGGCCTGTTTCTATATTTTTCTGATTTATACACATGATTATAAGTCTGCTATACTATGGCACATAGAACATTAATTTCTACTTTCTTTTGAGCACCATTACTTACCTCTTGCTTTTGCAGATTGGTGACAGATTCTTCACACGCGCGATTATGCAGAGGTTTTATAATAGAATTCTAGGGAATTCCTTAAAAAATGCTGCCAAATTGTATGTATACTTTCCTCATTACCTTTTTATCAATACATTCAATTTCAAGTCCTATAAGTTTTGAGTTTCTTTTAGGCACCAAGAAACTTATGCTCGCCTCTCAGATTGGGAAGGAATCGAAAAGGTAATCCATTTCTTGATTTTTGCAAAACTGCCAAAAAAAAATTAATATTAATTTAGATTAAAAAAAAGTAATTTCAGATATAGGCTGTTACATTCCTACTAACATGTGTATATGACTTTTATTCGTACACACACATATATAAAGGGTCGTTTGATACAAAACCAGCTTTAAGTCGAAAAGTTCAAAAACTTCTACTTATTGTGTTCGCTATCATGAAAACACTACACTGGTTGTAGTTAAAAGTAACATTGCCGTTAAAAAAAAGTTAACATTTTGTTGCAGTCCCGCTCAATTCGAGACTTTAATAATTACTCTGCTCGAATTGCTGGAAACTTTGAGGTAACACCACTCTCTTATCTATATATTTTATTCAAGTAAACTCCGTTGTGAACATATATATATATATATATATTTATTTACAAATTTTCCAGACAATTGATGCATTTCATAGATGGGCTAGTAGTGCCCGTTTGGTTACCAATGCGTCGGTCCCACTTCTATGTGTAAATGCCATTGACGATCCCGTCTGCACTGATGAAGCCATTCCTTGGGACGAGTGTCGGTATGAAAATATACATTTAAAAAAAAATTACAATCTTACTAGAATTTAATCGTTGTAGGTTTCTATGTGGTTACATAATATATTCAGACTGAGTTATTTACAGGAAAAATAAAAATATTGTTCTTGCTACCACACAACACGGAGGTCACATTGCATTTTTTGAAGGGATGTCGGGAAAAAGCTTCTGGTAATCTTTATAAATATTTTTAGATGTATTATTGGTAACTCCTATAAGTTCAAGTTCAAATGTTTCATACGGGTATAAGTAAGTAACATTAATACGTAGATGCAAAAATGTTTGGCAAGAATTAAAAGTGATTTTGTATTTTTTTTTACAGGTGGATAAGAGTTGTTGAAGAATTCCTATCTAATTTGCATGCAAGTCCGTCAATGAGCAAACAACAGGTACATGAGCAATATTATACTCATAATAAAATTCTTAATCTTCTTGTTTCATTTAAAAAATATATATATAATGAAGTATAAAAAAGTCATTTAAGATTAATAAAATTGATGGAGCTAGATTTAATGAAAAGTAAACATTGACAACTCGTTTTTTCTCTTCTGCCTACAAAATTATCACCATTAACCATTAAATTAATTTGATCACTGATCCTGATCCTGATCCAAATTCCTTCCTCTAATTTCTAAACTAAAATGAATTCTTTATTTGATCCTTCCCTTGTATCCAGATGCAAAGGTTTAAAGAATCAGATTCAGTTTCTCGTGACAACAAGAAATTATTCTAGCTTCCAACTGCTTGTGTTCAGTTCGCAGTGAATCGCTTGATGCATCTGAGATTGTTTCCAAATCAGGTTCTTAGTCTAAAATCCCGGAAAATATCGCTCGACTAACACTAACGAGTCACGAACATTAGGTTGTGTTTGCGAAGTAACAAGTTTTGCAAGACGTACGAAATCGGTGTGGTGATTTTTAAATTGTACCTGTAACATGTTCTTGTGAGAATCTCTACATTCTTCATTTATTTTTTTCGTAATTTATATGAGTCAATTTTAAGACCTTTACTTTTGAGTCATTAATTGAATCAAGTTATTTGAATCCAGGTTTTTTATGAACTATGTTTGTACACAGCTACACAACTACACAACTAGAGAATTTGTGACTAAAGAAATTGTTTCAATTTTGTTACGGACTTGTAACTAAAATCACAATTAAGTTACAAAATGAGCAGCCCGCATCCATATTAAACCGGTATAATAATATTTTTTTTTTAGTTGGTTAAAAGGTATCAGTATCGGTCTAATATGTAACATGAGTTTGCCCAATCCCACATATGCGATCATGGCAAGTTGCATGACCATGTTTGTTACTATAAAATTATCTGGGAAACTAGTCATTGATTGACTTGGAAATCAAAGTGAATTTCGTCACTAAAGTACAAAGTTGGTCATTTTGTTATTTGGTGTCCAAAATTAGGTAGAGATGCAAAAACAAACCGGTTTACAAACTTAACCGGCAAACCAAACCAAAACCGGTTTTGTTTCAAACTAACGCAGTAACGCTCATCCAAACCAATGCAAATGATGGTTAGACATGGTTCCCTAAACCTCATGCCCCAGCTCGCAACGATTAGAAGTAGCCAAAAAATCGGCTAACACTGAAATGAAAGTGAACCAATCACTTCCTCTCCAGAAATCGGTTTCTAACGGAACTGGTTTCACCAAAAACCTGTTTTAATTTTCCTTTTGGTTTGAAAATAATAATAATAATAATAATAATAATAATAATAATAATTATAATAAAATAATAATAATAATAATAATAATAAATAAAAACATATTTGTGCACCTCTAAAATCAGGTGGTCACTTTTTCTTTGTATAGGTCCGACAGAGTTTTATCTAGAAACCAAACACAAATGGTGGTCACTGATTATCGATGAGAATCGAGTGATCACTGGTACTATAGCGACCTCTTGTCTTCTTTCATAACTAAATTTGGTCTCTAGATCATAAAAAGTAGTCACTTGTTCAATTAATTAGTGGACCTATGCTAGTGATAATGAGATAGATCACAATTTGGGTTGAAGTTGTGAAAATTAAACTTTCAATGGTGATTAAAATTTGTGATCGGTGGTCAACTGTTAGAGACCAAAACAAATTGGCTCCTAATTAATAACAGTTGAGAAAAAATAACTATTTTTACCAGAATTGATTTTGTTATTAAATTAAACCCTAATCAAAATCCAAAATATTGATTTCATTCACATCAATTGTGTTTTCTCTAAATATTTTTAAAAGTAACCAATTAGACAATTACCTCTTGATTTTGCAATTCAATGTCACACATGAACCATAGCAATCCACATTTATTCTTCCAACTTTCATATTCTTTCACTTTTTTTCATATACATTTCTTTTTTTATTAGAAAATAACATGAGAAGTAATTATTAAGCAAAATCATAAAAGTCAATTTAGACGTCTACATTGTAGGGAAGGTTCATACAAATCACTCCCTCATGCTAGAAACAAAAAATCATAATTTTATTAACTTCAAACATTTCTTATTTCTTTATAAGTTATTATTTTTCCAAATGAATTACACCATTGAATCACAAAATTTCTTATATTTCAAACGAGTATAATGAAGCCATATTAAAAATGGAAAAAAATATTATATCATAAAATTTTAATACTACATATATGCAGTATGATGATAATTTCTAAATTATATTTCTTTAACTTTATATTGCTTTTCTAGATGATATTTATTCGGGTTTCTTCATCTATTTATGTATAATGCATATATGCAGTATGACATACTACAGTCATACTACACATATGCAGTATGATGATAATTAATAAATTTTAGTACTTTGAGCTACTTTACGCATTTTTTATAATTAGTTTTTTATGTATTTATGTATATTACAAGTAGCCGTTCAAAAAAAAAAGTTATACTACAAACATACTACATATATATAGTATACTACAACTTACGACGTGAAATGTTTTTCTTTTTTTGACATAGTTTCATTATACTCGTTTGAAAGAGGATAAAATTTGTGATTTTTTGCACACCGTTTTAAAAAATAATAATGTATGTAGAAATTAAAAATGTTTGAAGTTCACTTAGGTATAATTTTTTGGTTCTCGCATAAAAAGTGGTTTTCTCATGAAACACCTCCTACATTGTAATTACAAATGGTGATCCTTACCATGATTATTTGTTTTTGAACAGCAAAGAAATTTTATTCCACCAAACTAGCAAGATGCTAGAAAACACACAAAAAAAACTACCAAAACGAAAAATGACAAATCCTAGCAAAGCACACAAGGAAACCACCTAGCCACGAACAAAAATCACAATCCTAACTAAAACCCAAAAGACACCAAGTAGTCACCTGAATTCCAAAGTTCAAATATAACCCTAACCGAACACCTCATCAGCTGCTAATCATTATAAATGTGATCCCTATGATGCCTAGATGGTAGATTGGTAATCACTACCAAGAGTAGAAAAAAGTTATAAAGATAAGCTCTACATCTATTGATTAAGAGAATATTCTTGATTGCTACCAGATTATTGGATACGTAACTAAACTATCCAACCCACGTAGCCATGCTCACTTCCACGTTGCTCATGAATATGTTTCTTTAATTTCATTGTTATTGCTTTGTTTCCATTAATTCCTTTTTGCATGTTTCATTTTGTTTAAATAATTGGTTTAGTGCTTGAGTATTGGGTTTAATGTCTTAGTGTATTTCCTTAATTTATAGTTATTGTAAGCCTATTAAATGACATTTAGCATTTTAGTCTAAGATATGGAAAAAGAAATTTGTGGAAACACATCTCAATTTCTTATCTTGTGTTCTTGGAGTCTAACCCACTCTACTGATAACTATTGGTAGATTAATTATCTTGAATCGGCCTCTATCAATTATGAAAGATGTTATTAAGGCTGTTTTACTGTGACTAGGAAGAAGAATGTCCAAGACGATCTTCACCTTTTTAGAGACATTTGAAGCATCTAAAACAATTATCGGTTAGTTAAAGACTAATGAGTGTGTGTAAAATGCATTAGTTATCACTATTTAAATGGCAGTAAATTATTTTTTTGTATGGTGATATCTTTCTTACCATATCTTTAAGTTATTGTTATACAATCTATAGGCTCTTCAAGAGAATCATCATGGTAACAAACCATGTGTATTGTGCTATTAAATAAGTTATCAATAAGCCAAAACAACATATTGATCCCCATCTACAATGAAATCACATGCATTCAATGACATGGAAGTACATATGCTGCCATCAATAAGTTGAAATCACCCTTTCTAAGATTTTTTAAAGTACACGACCCTTATTTGGTTAAAATGAAAAATTGGGTATACCTTTCTTTTCATTAACTGATTCCTTTCATTTCTTCAATATTTGATTGAACGTATAGGTACTAACGAGCATTAAAAATTTTCAGGCTAATTAAAATATATCTATAGATGTATACATAAGTATTAGGTGTTCTTTTTAGGGTTTTCCACTTGAATTGAGTGGTCACCCAATGTGTTAAAAGAGTAATTAAGTAATTTCGTCTTAAACATCTTAAGCTTGATTAGTCTTATGCTGTCAATAAAGATTATTAGATGGTTGATCAAAGATAACTGATCAAAAAATTATTAAATGGTTGATCAAAGATAATTGATCAAGAAGAGAATAAACAAATAAGAGGATGATACATTTTCCAACAGAAAAGTACAAAAGAAAACTAGTTGGACAATTAGCGAATTCAAAAATTGTATTGCCAAGTAGTTGGAAAATTAGCGAATTCAAAAATTGTAGCAATATATACTATTTATCTAGTAGTTCAAATAATAACGTAGAGTTATACTAAATAACCTCATTATTTAAAGAGTAAATATTTAATTTTCGTCCATGTATGGATATTTTTTACTATTTTCATCCAAATTTTTATTTTTTTCGTCTGTGTCCCTCCTTAACATTCAATTTTTTTGTCATTTCTGTCCGTGTGGTTTGGACACTTTTGCCATTTTCATCCAAATGAAGTTAGTGGATTGGACGAAAATAACAAAAAATTTAAATGTCAAAGACACAGACGAGAAAGAAAAACCTTTTGAATGATAATGGCAAAAGTGCTCAAAGCACATGGATGAAAATTGCAATTTACTCTTATTTAAAAATATTAAGAAAGATTCAAGGAAGATTTGTATTTAATGGTTGAGATCAAATTATCAAAATATATATTAGTTAGTTGATGGAAAGATATTTTGGTCATGCTTTTCCTGTCCTTGATGACCCTTACATGGCGTTAAGGTGGTACAACTGCACCTCCTAAAAGTCTAAAGGTTGGTGTCAAGCTAAAAAATAAATGATCCTATCGACCTACAGTTTCTTTCTGGATATTAGGCTTACTACTTCATTTCTACTTACTACTCCATCCATCTACTAAGGTAGAATAGGGTTGTTCCATCTACTAAGGTAGAATAGGGTTGTTTACGAGCCGAATCGAGCCGAGCATGCCCTGGCTTTAACTCGGCTCTGATTGCAATCCGAGCCTAATATGTGAGCTCTAATTCAAACCGAGCCAGCTCGGCTCGGTTCGTTTTGGCTTTATTTATAAAAAGGAAATTTAGTATGGCTGCAAATTTTGAATTCAACATACGTCATATTAATATCTCACAAAACAAGTCTATGGAAGGGATACAAAAAAGTCATATAGTTCAACAAAACCACAAATATGTTCGGTATTTAAAACATCATTCTCTAAACTTGCATAAATTGGCTCTCCCAAATACACTTCAAGTTCAGTTTTTTCTTGCTTTTTCACAGGTCTAGATTTGAGATATGCAATTAGATATACGACTAAAATAAGACTTAGGGTTTTAAAAAGCTTATATGTTAATAATAAAAATATTTATTTATAAGGACCTCAAACTTGGTTAATGGTTAATAGTTAATCGGCATCTAAATCTATTTATAATAATATAAAAACTAGAAATATATTAATTTAAACGAGCCGAGCTATGAGCGAGCTACGAACCGAGCCTGGCTTGGCTCCAACTCGGCTTGGTTACAAAACGAACCGAGCCGGCTCGGCTCGGTTACAAAGGAGCTTTATTCGAGTCGAGCTTTTTCGAAGCTTTTTCCGAGCGTGCTTCGAGCGAGCTCCGAGCTACGAGATTTTTGGACAGCCCTAAGTTAGAAATCCCTAATGGAATCACCTAAAATAAAGCATCCACCTTTGTTGACTTTTTATCAATTTAGCTCACTTATTTTAAAAAGTGAATTACTATTTTGGCCCTTAGGGGACACGGTGTGGCTCGGGAGAGGAATCGGGAGGGGTCGGCCCCGATCGGGAACACCGCCCCCCGATTTCGGGGTTCTCTTTTTCGGGGAATTGGCACCGAGTCTCACCGAATGTGGGGACCAAAAATATGAACGTTGGGGGTGACCGTTGGAGCCAAAAAATATATATATATATATATACATTTTTTTTCAAACTTTATATAAACCAACCTTTACTCTTAATTTCTCACACCATTTCTTCAAATTCTCTCTACAATTTTCTACTATATTCTTAATTTTTTCACCAAATACACTTTGAACAAAATGGAGCCGTTTCGCCAACACGATTCTTCCAGTTCCGAAGAGCCGTTTAGCCAATACGAATCGTCCAGTTCCGA
>WOUH02000022.1:2913051-2923329 GCA_009936405.2 Stevia rebaudiana | reverse complement strand
GCGACAACATCACATGAAATCCTCGCGTATTTTAGGGCTTTGATTTAAGTTTTAGATAAGTTCACGTAAGTTAAATCCCAATTCAATTAAATTCATTTTTTTTTTAAATCGCGTATTATAACTGGGCTTGGTGGCATAGTGGCAAAGGCTTTGCCTTTAGATGCACTAAATTAAGAGAGGTCATATAATCTTGAACATTGTAATATAGGGTATAAGGAGAGGTTGTAAAATTCTGGACATTGTAATATAAGGTCTAATGTAGAATAGTTTGAAAAAAAAAAATTAACCTCCTAAGATGAGAAAACAAATTAAACAATAGCAGAGTCGATTCAGCTGACCCTTTGTAAAAAGATGGTAATCAAGCAAACAATTCAAAGAGTACCAAAGTGATATACTTTTTATAAATTTAAAAAAAATCCAGTACAAAAAAACCTAGTTTTTTTTAACAAGGCAAAGGAAAAAATATATAATACAATACATGTATATCTAGTTGTTTTGAATACAATACATGTATAATTTAGCTGTTTTGAAATACAGTACATATACATCTAGTTTTTGAGATTTACAGTACATGTATATCTAGTTGTTATAAAAATACAGTACATGTGTATATTTAGTTGTTTTGATAATACGGTGCATGTATATCTTGTTTTTTGATAATATAGTACATGTATATTTAGTTGTTTTGAGAATACAGTACATGTATATATATAGTTTTTGTATTAAATTTTTTGTACTAGATTCTTTTGTCTATATCATCATACTAGATTTTTTTTAAGTTTAAAAAAAGTATGTCACAATAGCACCCAAATTAAAGTAAAAAAAAAAACGTCTGTTTTTATGGTGAAATTTTTATAAAAAAATAACGTCGTATAAAAAGTTATTAATTTTTAAAAAAAGTAGGGGGAAAAGTTTAAAAAAGTCATCAAAAAGGGTTTTTACATGAATATTTTTTCTTTTATTTTTTACCCTAAACAAATAGATGGTCAAGATTTATTCTCTTTACCATTCAAAATACTAAACTATAAGTATACAATTATATAAATATAAATAGTAGTATTATTGTAATGATGGAGACAAGTAGAACATGACTACACACACCCTCCAATCTCCATTCATCAAATAAGAATTTCATTCAAACTTCCTCACTCATCTCGATCTCTCCCTCTACCCCTGCCTACTTACACATATACATACATATACATACAGAGAGAGATAGAGTTAGTGGGAGAGAGATAGAGCTTGTCATCAATGGAAATGATGATCTCGTTTGATGATTCACCATACGAGCTCTTGTTTACAGCTCTATCTCTCATACCAATCACTCACTATATTATCGGGTTCGTTTTGATTTCGATGGTGATGATGTACAATTTCCTTGAATTTCATATTGTTCAGGATTTGATGAGTGGATTTAGAGGACAACCGGTGGATTTAACCTTCAATCCCTGCTCGCAACTCTATCATGAAGTCGTCTCCAAGTGCACCCTTCTTCATGGAAGGTTCTGGATCCTCTCGTAGCAATTCGTATATGAAAAAGTTATTCAGTTCGTTTGTATTTGTTTTTGGTTTCGTATTTATGGCTCGAATTCAATCGGAAAATCATTGTGTTCGGCTATATTTAGTATCGGCATTTGGTTGTTGATGAATGATAACGTGAAAATAGTTGACCAAATTGAGAGATATGAAATGGATAATTTTCGTTTTTATATAGAAATGTAGAGATGAATTGATTGAATTAAAGTTTATAACTTCAAATAAATCTCTTGCTGAATGAAAAAACACCCCACAGGATCCGCCAATTTTTATTTTATTTTATTTTATTTTATTTTTTTCTAGTTTAGCCGATTAGGTACTATAGATTGAATAGTTTTAAAAAGTATTAATTATAAAAATTTGGTAAAAAGCTTTGACTTTGGTTAAATTTTAAGGGCCAATTTTTACTTGTCACACAGGGTCTCTGAAATAATATATGTAAACGATCACTAATAAGTAATAACATAGTAAATGGTTCATAAATTAGATCAAATTCACTGACTTCAGTAGTTGGTTGTTGTAATAGGAATACAAAAAATAAAAAAATGAAACATCAGTTATTAGCTAAGTTTTATTACATCTACTTAAATTCACTCTTGTATGCAGGTACGTGTCTACTCCATGGCTTTCTAGTCCTCATCTACAGACTACGTTCTTGAGATTCTTTGGGAGGCCTCCTGTTCTCAACTACCGAAGGTATCTTTTCTTCCATTATGAAACTGCAATATTCAAAATCGATTAAATTACTTAACAATAATATAAGACCCTTATTTTTTTATTATTTATGGTCGTTATTATTAGGTGTAAATGAGCCGAGCCTTTTAGACTCATTTACTACTGAATTATTTAATTTTTATATTTTTATTACTAATTTTATACATTTTGTAATTATATCCATATTTAGAATAATATATATGATTTATCAATTTGTATCATATTATTATATATAAAAATTATTTATATTAATATATAGTTATTAGTTTGAAAAAAAGCTCGACTAGCAGGTTGAAGCTTGATATGTGAAGCTCGAAACTCGTTTAGGCAGCTCATTCGAACTTTTTGTCGATTCGATCCCGAGTAACTCACAAGTCGGCTTGATTTGTTTACACCCTTGGTAATCATGCAAGATACTTTAGACATGTGACATTACATGTGATTTTATCTCAGGGAGATATTTAACACGGGTGATGGTGGTATTATAGCTCTGGATTGGTTGGCACGTTCGGATGGTAATGATCTTATTTAAACTCAACTAAAAAATCATTGTTCTCATAACCGAGAATTGAACTGGCCAGTCAGACTAGGAATCGGCTACATAATTAGTCTGACTGAGTACTTTTGAACCGCCTCCATTTGAACTGGCGGTTATGAATCATTAACAGTGGAACCAGCGAACCGAACCGGTGGTTAGACCAGATTTCAAAACAGAAAAAATTTCCTCTAAAAATCTCAACTGAAATATTTACCACTTCAACATTTATATTTTGCCTAATTTAGGCTTCATGATTTGTTAACATATCGTAAATTCACACCAAAAGATAAAAGTAGTTCTAGATATATTTTGTTTTCATATTAGTTATATATACATTTTTAGTGTTTAAATTATATATGATCCGTAAGTTAGTTGGTTTGTTGAATCACTTTGGTTATAAATACATTGGTAAAAACATATTAATAACCATAAGATCCAATTGTGTTCAAATCAAAAGTTGTCTATAACGTATTATTATTTCTTTTTTTAGTCATGGAAGAGGAAGAGATGGGAAATGATGAGGTTCATGAAGATGCTAACACGCCCGTTGTGATAGTGATCCCCGGATTGACAAGTGATTCTGATTCTGTTGTAAGTTTTGCAACCTTAATAATCATTTGTAAATTTTGATGTTTGAAGTGATCATATTGATGGTGAAACCTAAACTTATCAGCATTTTTTATAGTACATAAAACATCTCTCTTTCTACATGGCAAAACGCGGATGGAATGTTGTTGTGAGTAACCATCGAGGCCTCGGGGGAGTACCCTTGACGGTTAGTCTTCGTTTCTCATTTCTAAATTACATCAAGTTCTTTTTAATTTTTATGTGTGATAATGTTAATGTGGTGTCTGTTACAGTCCGATTTCTTTTACAACGGTGGATGGACTGAAGATTTACGCAAAGTAGTCCAACATATTCGTTCTCAATCTCCCAAAGTTCCTTTATTCGTTGTTGGAACCAGTCTTGGAGCAAATATGATGGTAAGTCATATTATTACACGATCTTGATGTGGCAAATTCGTCCCATATACTTACATACTTGTTTATTTGGGTTAAAAATTGTCCAAAGTTTATTTGTAATATATATAACCTCTAAATCGTGTCATTCAAAGGTATCAATTGTTAGTGTACTAGTATTGTTATCTTAATCATAATTAATCATTAATTATTTTATTTATAGTGAAAAGTAGACAAAAAATGCTTCAACTTTGACTTGTGCTAAAATGAATTGTTGTGACCCATCATCCAATCAATCGTGAATTAAACACACTTTTAAATATTTCATTTGAAAATACATTCGGATGAGATTAATCTATATATGTTAATATGTTGACAATCGATATACTCAATCATGGACATGCGTTACTGTTAATTTCAGGTAAAGTATCTAGGTGAAGATGGTGATGACATTCTTATAGATGGGGCTGCTGCTGTTTGTTGTCCGTGGGATCTCTTGGTAGATATTTTATAAACATAATTTAGAATCTTAAAATAAATAAGATTTTTGTGTCGTAAAACTTAATTAGTCTTCCTTCACAGCTCTGTGACAGATTTATTGGGCGAAATGTGGTGCAAAGATTTTATGACAAAGCGTTAGGAGCTGGTTTAAAACGTTACGCAAAGAAGTATGTGTACATTACCATAAACACTTATTTTAAAACTACTTGTGAGACGATTAGACAAATAATTCTTTAACTTACAACTTTGAAAAACTTTTTTGGATTTTTTTTTTGCAGGCATCAGGAATTCTTTACTCGCCTTTCCGACTGGGATGGCATTGAAAAGGTATTATAAGTCTAATTCGGGTTTACAAATTATATTTTTTTTTCGGTATTAAATAATCATAATCATAATCATAATCAGATGTTCAATCGACTTGGTTTAATCTTGCAGGCACGCCGTGTTCGAGAGTTTGACACGAGTGGGACTTGTCGCATTGGAAAGTTTGATGTAAGATTACGTATTTTCATTCTTCATGTTCTTGTTTAATCTCAATTGTTTAATGAAGATCTTGTTTGTGTTTCTTAGACGGCGGACATATATTATAGGGAATCTAGTTGTGTTGGTTATGTGGGACGAGTAAAGGTGCCGCTACTTTGTATTAGCGCATTAGATGATCCAGTTTGCACCAAAGAGGCCCTTATTTGGGATGAATGCCGGTATGTTATTAGTCAAAATATTTTGTGAAAAACACATTTTAAAATCTATATAATTATCTGATGTGGTTTAACTTTGTTGTTAATTTAGGGTGAATAAAAACGTTATTTTAGCTACAACACAACACGGAGGACATCTCGGATATTTTGATGGGATGGATGCCAAGGGTGTTTGGTAAACCTTTTTTTCATATCATGACATTAATGATAAAAAAATATATATTATTAGTATCTTGCTGCTTAAATCTGCTCATAACATGACATTAATTTTTTATTATGCTAACAAACGTTTGAAAAGCCAAAGAAGACTAAACATCATTAGAAAAACACTTGAAACCGTTTATGACCTGAAATTGATACGAATATACTTATTATTATTAGAATAAGGAAATTGGTTGGTTAAATTTAACATAAACGCGTTAAAGAATGAGATCACGAAAGTAGTCATATTTTCCAAGTGTGTTATACCTAATATGGTAATTTCAAATAGTTTTTTCAATTAGTTATGAGGTGTGTAAGACTTTCATCGTGAATAATAATAATACACGTATGAGTTCTATATACTCTAGACACTAATACATGTTTATCATACCTTCTCTTAATTTGAATTTCAAATGTTTATTTATTTAAGTGTATCTTTTTTGGTTTATTATTATCATTTAAATCTAGTATAAATATTAGGGTTTGTTTTCATTTATAATTAGTTTTTGATTAAGTTTGGATAAAGAACATTGTTCTTAAAACTCTTTGGTTCAATTTATCGTTTTTGATTAATCGATAGTTCTTGAGCCATTTGATTGCTTTCGAATCTACATCAAATACAGTTTTTTCACATCTGAGTCTACCAATTGTGTAAATTCCCTTATTAATATTATGCACACTATTGATTAAAATCGGGACCATATATTCACCCTGCAGGTGGGTAAGAGCCGTTGATGAATTTCTGACGGTTCTAGGTTCTAGCAAGCTGATCAAAAGACAAAATAAGGTAAATTACACCTAATTACCAAACACTAGCTTTTACTAGTAACGGCTGCTTATTTAGAAATCATTTTTCAATTATTCAGATGCCAAATTCCCTCCTAATTGGGCCTCAGAAGTCGGTTACCGAAAAAGATCCGTATGTCGGTTTGGTAAAGAAAGCTGACAATCAAATACATTTCGAAAACTTACAAAAAAGGGTCAAGATTTTTGTGGAGGCACAAGGGTCCAGAATTGACGGTATAATATTCTTTCTAAGAAGGTTTATGGATCAGTTCTAGCAATAGATCAAACTCGATTAAAGGTGGTGTTATATATATATATATACATTCAAGTAAAAGAAGCAATCTGCTTTTTTTTTTTTAAAGAATAATAATTGGTTTGTAAAACGTAACCTGATAGTGCATCCGTGATCCGTTTCATGACCAAATGAAGTGTTGTCATTTAAACATATATAATCCTAATTCTATGTTAAGCCGCTTCCATTTGTAAAACCCTAAGTCCCTAATGAGATATTATATTTTCAGTAAAAACCATTTTGTTATAATTTCCATAATGTCTTCACATGTAAGTGGTGTAATATATGAAACATACTGAAAACTGTTGATTGTATAGAACTACAAAAATGTTGCCAAAAGTAGATGTAGCTGAAAAACGTAAAAAAGGACAGAGAACCCAAGTGGTAAACACTGTGAGTAAAGGGTAGAAATGTAAATTTATCTTTCTCATTTTCAGGTAAACTTTCGATTTCGTAGAAATACATAAACTAGAAGTACAAATTGAGCAACACATCTTCCTACGTGTTGAACTAGACCGAGAACCAAACTAAAAACATTTTGAAAACAGGCGACATGTTCCAAAAACCAATAATCAAATCACTATTATATCTCTTATCTATAGGAATAAAAGCAACATAAATAAAAACTAAAAAAAAATAACCTCAAAATATGACAGATCCAAAAAGATTAAGCACCGCGAGACATTTTGATTTTAGGCATCGATTTCTTCATCTGTCGAGCGCGTTCTTTTGCTTCTTTCTTGCGTAAAGCCTCAGCATTAAGCTTTGATTCAGCCTCTTCGATCATCTTCTTTTTCTCCGCCTTCTTTCTCTGAATGGCTTCTTGTCTTGCGTATTGCAGCTCCTTGTAAACTTCTTGTGCAAGTTTTGCTCTTGCTGCTTCGGGTTTGGATCGCGCCTGTTTTTCAACAATTAAAACAAGGCGAATTGTATTATAATGAATTAAACTATGACTCATTGGTTGATAATAATCCATACTAGCATTTTCAACTTTCACTTTTGTTACCAAGGTCAATCCAAGTAGCATAATCATCATTAGTTAACACTCAATTTCGCTCACAATGATGATTGTCAAAGAAACTAGAAAACATACACGCGATATCAAGTGTAAATAAATGATGATTATGTTACTGGAATCGCACTTGGCAACAAAAGTAAAAGCTGGGATTATCATTAGCCTAACTGCTAATATGAATTATTATCAGCCAACGAGTAATAGTTTTGGAGTATTCAAATCCAATTTACCTTAAAGAAAAAGCTAATTACATAGATGGTCCTTATGGTTTGGGTACCAAACTAGAAAAGCAACAAGTTTGAGGTTTGTACTTTTAATTTTGTAACGTATCTAGGTATTAAGGCTAACTTCCGTTAAATTATAGTGAAATGACCGAAATCCCCTTTGACTGTATAAATAGCCAAAATTCAAAAGGTATTTTGATTATTTCACCCTAATTTAACGGAAGTTAGCCTTAATACCTAACTTTGTTAAAAACTGAAAGCACAAACCCCAAACTTGTTAGCACCCAAACATGTTACTTTACCCAAATCACAAGGTCGGTTTTTAAATTTTTGTTAATATTAGTGGAGAAGAAAAGTTTCATCCTCTTGCCTGTGAACTTAGTTTGTAACGACCGATTAAATCGATGTAATAGGGTATTAGAGCCACGAGTCGTGTCATGTCAGCCATATGGTCAGCAGCAGGAAGAGCAAATTTAAATATTAAAACCCTCCTGTGGATACTTGGATGCTGATCAGAGAAATGCATTGAGATAAATAGTTTTCCAAATTTCTCAAATGCTTTATCACCGAATACCTGAAAACAGAAAACATATACAGAGTTTTGTAATCGGATGCTGATGCATATAACTAATTTCCAAATTTTCATCATGAGTTAGCTATTTCTAAGATTAGAAATCCATCTATACCTACCATAATCACTAGCCTAATCAAGAAATTAAGAAATGCCATTAAAAAGCAACTCAAAGTCTTCAACTCAGAAACAATTAAAGTATTTAAACAGCTAATATGGACAATAATCAGTAGCCTGATCAAGAAAATCAAGAATATATAGCATATCAAAATCATCAGTTCAGCAACAACCAAAATACTTTAAACATCTATCTTCATTTATATCCACTAGCCTGATTAAGAAATTAAGAAATGCCATCAAAAGCAATTCAAAGTCATCAATTCAGATTTCAGAAACAATCAAAGCATTTAAATTACTAATCTGGACAATAATCACTGGCCTGATCAAGAAATCTAGAAACGTGATAAAAAAGCATCTCAAAATCATCAATTCAGCAAACAATAATCACTAACCTGATCAAGAACAGCTTCAGTAATCAAATCTCCAGCCACTTCCTTTGATTCTGTAACAACACCCAATTCATCTGCAACCCATTTTCTATTACTAGGTGCAACCATCAAATTCCCAAACCTCTGAAGATCCCTCACTTCTTTCTGCATAACTTTCACAACCTTCTTCTTTGCGAAAGCAAACACCACATGATCCATTGCATCATCATTCATATAAACCTCAAATGTAATCTCATCTTTACAAGGCACAATCATATTATACAATCTTGCCATCACATCATGGCGGCTTTTGAGCTCCATTGTGCCCAAAACTCCTTGACAGAATCTCCGACCACTCGCGTAGAACTTAAACACATTTTGACCTTCCTTCAACAACAATGGAGAATCCTCACCAACTCCCACACCTAACAAGCTGAAATTCTTCTCGAAAATGGAGTCATTAGTTGCGAATTTAGCAGCCCAAGCTAGGGCTAGGGTTTCATTCTCTTTCTTCCCAGTGAAATAATTGATCGCAAAAATGATTAAGATTGACACACATGTTATCTCAACAGTATACGATCCAATACTCTTCTTCTCCGGAGCCGGTTTCGCAACGTTATCGGTATCATTCGCTGTCGTGACAGGTTCAGTAGCTTTGGAGACTTCCGATGGTGGGATTTCGGAAGGGAAGCCTTCAAACTCATCTTCATCCCAAAAATCAAATGAAGATGGTGAAACTGAGAGTTTGGTAGTGAGATCGGAATCAATTGGCGGTTCAGATTCGGGATCGGGGGAGGTGGATAAGGTCGTCGGAGGAGGGGAACGGCGGGGGATGTCGGAGAGGGCTGATCGGAGCGGGAGTTCGTCGGAGAGTTCAATCTCGTCGTCGGCGTCGAATCCTTCGAAGTGGGGGTCGTCGGCAGAGGCGGTGGCGGTGGCGGAGGCGGAGATGTGGTGGAGGGGAACGGAGAAGATGGAGAGTATAACGATGAAGAACACAAGAGTTCGCTGTTTCGCCATGAATGGGAGTGTTTTGTGTGAATGAGCGAGTGTGTGTTGTGTTTACTGTTTACATCTTCAAATATTTTGTAAAACGCAAACCCATTTTTTTATTTTTGGGGATAAAATTTAATCTTCGGACATTTTTAATAAATTAGTTAATGACTGTTTTTTTGGTAAAAAAAAAAAAGATAAAAGTTAATGATTAATACATAAAAATAAGGGCGACGATCTCTTTGTCTCTTCATTCTCACACACTGATCATATTAGTGCTATTATAATGGTTATAGGTTGGGTTCAAATAGGGAGGAGGCTTAAGGTAAGGAGGGCTTTGGTAACGACACGTGGCAGGAGGGAATTTTTTAAGCAGGGGTACATTGGTAACTGTGTCTGGCTCGCAAAAAAAAAAATTTAAAGTTTCAAAAATTTTTAAAATTTTTTTTTTCAAATTTAAAAAAAAAATTAAAAATTAAAAAAAAAATTCAAAAATTAAAAAAAAAAAAATCAAAATATTTTTTTAAAAATTAACGCCCAGAAAAAATAAATTTTTTTAAGTTAATTTAAAAAGTGAATTGAACCCAATCATTGTATTTTTGATATGCATCATTGTGTTATACGATGTGTAGGTTTTTGTGTCATTATTTGTGTTTTACGACTATCATTGTGTTATACGACTGTAATTGTGTTATACGATTGTGACTGTCATTGTGTTATACGACTATCATTGTGTTATACGACTGTCATTGTGTTATACGA
>WOUH02000022.1:2855671-2912951 GCA_009936405.2 Stevia rebaudiana | reverse complement strand
TTTAAAATAGAATAAGAAGTATAAAAGAATTCAAATTGTTAATTTAGTTAATTTAAATAATTAAAAAACTCTTGAAATATTGAGAGAATGACACATGATATTTATTTTACTCTTTTATTAGAGATAGAGGATTGAGAGCATATCATAAAACACAAAGTAGGGTATTGAATGCTTAAAAAATTGACTACCACATCATACCTTGAAGTAATAACAATCCAAATCAATTGTGTGGCATAATCATGCATATTATGTAAACTTGTGTATTGGATGTGATTATTATAGTCTCCCACTATTTATGTGTAACATCAGTCTATACATATATAGAACCCATATGTATTCCTATTATTACACACACAATTGATAGTTTAAGTTGGTGTCAAATACAAGTTGTTCCCAAATCCAAGCCGCTCACAACAGTTGTTAGAAACACTACAGCGTACTTCATGTCAATCTCCGGGTTTGAGTATGTTAGCTTGTGTTTCATGAAGCTTGATTATTATTCTCCGATCCATCTATCTTTGTGATTATTAGAGATGTGTGAGTGGATTTTCTGTTATCTATCCTACTTACAAAGTCATCGGGCATTTTGGTAACTATTATTTCCTCCAACGGCTTCGGTTTTAGCAGTAATCTACAAGAAATGGTCTTTAGTTTATGGCAGGATCTAATATCTAACTGTTTGAGGCTCTCCATTGCTTCTTCCTCCACATCCCATTCTTCCAACCCTTCCATCTTCCACAACTTCAACACTTGAAGCTTCTTAAATCCGCCTCGATGACAAACCATTCGTTTACCGGTGAATGAATCACCCAAAAGCCTCAACACCATCAAAAATGGAAGTTGTTCCAATGTCTCCATTGGATCATCATTCAACCGAGAGATTGACAATGTGAGAACCTTAACCATTGGCGGGAACTCATTCACACAAGGTAATCTTTCTAAATTACCAATCAAATTTAGATGAGATAGTTTATCCAAGTTCACTAGCGGCTTTAAAACTAGATTTGAAACTCGACCCCTGTCGTCTACAGATATTAGCCTCATAGATTCGAGTTTGACTAGCTTCGCGATCCAGTCTTGCAACAAATCTTGGCTTCCTTTGGTTAAATGGAACTTAATACCTAATTCTTTAAGATTAAGCAACATGTTCAAACCATTGGTTACTGGTATGTTCTCATCTAGAACCAATCCCCACAAGGTTACAAGTGTTAAAGAGCTACTAGGCGGCATCGCGAGTCGAATGTTGTTTAGATTAAGATGCCGAAGCTTCTTAAGCTTCCCAATAGATTTTGGTAGAATATCTACATTAGTGTGCTTCACATCTAGGGTTTCTAGATCCATTAAATCTCCAACAGAATCAGGGAGACTATCTAAGTTTGTTCTTCTTAGTCCTAGGTACTTCAAAACCGATAAAAGACCAAGCTTGTCGGGTAGAACAGGTTTGTTAACACCCTCTAGATCGAGAACCGTTAATAAACAAAATTTATTTTTGATGATGCTATTCAAAAGTACACCAACTTCTTTTGCTGGCGTGTCCTTGCACTGGGGATTGAAGGACACGTAACCCCTCAAAAGAGATGGATCAAATTTAGTCGCACAATACGCACTGGTAGCCGCATATCCCATTTGGTGAACCATCCGACGCACACCAAAGGGACCCGCAGCATTGCCAAAGTTTACCAAGTTGTTGTAGATGCAAAACAGACCCGTATTTTGTGCTTTTGGTGACAGATAGTCGTGAAGAACAGAAACTAAACGACATTTTTTTGGGCTATTGTCGGATCTTAATTTGGTTATCTTGATCATACCTTGATTTACCAATTCCTCAAAATGTTTTTGTACCAAATCCTCAGGCGAATAAGGTAGCTGTCCGGATCTTCTACTCACGAATCCTTCAGCAACCCATCGCCTGAGTAGTCTGCGTACTGGGATGTCAAAGTCTTCTGGAAAACTCGTAAGGTATAACAAGCAAACTTTCAACTCAAACCGTAAGTTATTATAATCTCTGATCATTACAACTTCATTTAAAAATCGATAAAAAATATTTCCCGAAACATCATAGCTCTTGTTAGAATAGCTGGATGTCAGTTTCTTCATTTGTGGGATTGTGCTGAGTGATCGAGTCAAACACGCTCGTTTATGACTCGCGATTGGGGGAATCGGCCAAACAGTTGATGATGAAGTGATCATGGTGAAACTGGGAGTAGCAGCAGCAGCCACATGTTCACGACTACAAGAAACTTTGGCTAAGATTTTGTTAATCTTCCGAATCAACAAACGACATGAATTGCGATTCAACAACGATTTAAACATCTTCTTTTCTCTTCTAGCAACTCGGAAGCTAAACTTCTCAATCACATCCTCAAATTCATAAAGAACACAAAGATAGTGATCTATTGACATCTCTGAAACATCATTTTCTTCTAAGAACGTTTGCAGCTTCTTGAGAGACTTGTGGATTTTGCTTTGTTGGCGGATTGTCGCGTTGCTATTGGCTACCGTTTCAGCCAGCTTCTGAATCACCACCGATACCACTGCCTTCACCTCCATTTCCATCACACGGATTATTTTTTTTACGATTATTTTGCTTGTGCTTCATTAGACTTTGTCTTTATGCATATTTATAGATCGAATTCTTCAGGAAATGCGGGAAAACCGTGAGTTTTTCCATGGCTTTTCCACGTGGTTGCAAAGAACCTGCGAATGTTTTTCATTTTAATCGATGCGTGATTTTATATGAACTTCTCATTGCATTGTCATCGTGATCTTCTGCTTTAGATGTTGATGTTGGCTGATAGTTGCGTCGATCTCTTTGAATTTTATAAATAATTATTTTGTTTCGTTATTTTTTGGACGTCATTATTCTCCTTTGAATTTGCATGGAACTTGATATTAAATTTCCGACCTGGTTTTGGTTTAGTCAATAGTTTAGGATTATATATATATTTTTTAAAAAGTCATATCAAGCAAGAACAATTAATAATAAGACTCAGTATATTTGGTGTGAGAAGAAGAATCAAATAGGAAGGAGATCTTCCCTAAAATTAACAGGAATAAATCTTGGTCATCTATTTGCTTAAGGTAAAACCAAAGGAAAGGGCATTCATGTAAAACCCATTTGTTGACTTTTTTGAACTTTTCACACTTTCTTTAAAAATTAATAATTTTTTCATACGATATTATTTTTTTATAAAAATTGCACCATAAAAATAAGCGTGTTTTCCTCTTTAATTTGAATATTATTGTTATATACTTTTTAAACTTAAAAAAATCTAGTACAGTGATATAATACAAAATAATCTAATACAACGAATCTATTACTGTATTTTCAAAACAACTAGATATACATGTACTGTATTCTCAAAAAACAAGATATACATGTAATGTATTCTCAAAACAACTAGATATACACATGTACTGTATTTTCAAAACAACTAGATATACATGTACTGTATTATATATTTTTTCCTTTGCTGTCTTAAAAAAAACTCGCTTTTTTTGTAATAGATTCTTTTGTACTAGATTCTCGTATTAGATTTTTTTAAGTTTAAAAAAAGTATATAACAATGGTATTCAAATTAAAGAGAGACAACACTTGCTTTTATGGTGCAATTTTTATAAAAAAATAATGTCGTATGAAAAAGTTATGAATGTTTAAAGGAAGGTGGGGGAAAATTTAAAAAGTCAACAAGTGGGTTTTCATCATTACCATTTTCCTTCTTTGTTTACTTAGATTTGAATTCCCTTGAATCTTAACCATTGATTATGCAAATTAAGGGCCAAGATTTGTTCCTATTGATTTTAGGTAAAAAAGTGTTTTTAGCGAATCCAACTTCTTGGGTGTGATTAGGAACGTGATAGCTCATGTGGCATGTTCTTTACGCCCTAAACACGTTACTACTATTATTTTTGTATGGGGATAAATATATAGTGGTAAGAGGCATGTTCTCCCTAGTGGAGATGTAGTTTCACTTTTCGTTTGAACCAGTTTGAAAGACATCTTGGTGAAGGTTCGTACTGGGGCTTTAATCTCGGGTTCAAACTAATAGGAGGCGAAGGTTTACAGATTTCATGTAGTTCCCGTGCATCAAGAGGGTACGGTCTCATAGCGGTCGAGAAGTTGACCTTGAACAGAACCTCGAACATGATAGATTAAAACGTGAGATCCTCTGCTGGTTCAAAATAAAGTTAACTTTTCTAATTATATTAATTTATATATTTATTTTTGTCATAAGCCTTTTTACGTACTTCACCTCTGCCGCATAATTGAAAAATTAAAAATAGACCATGGCAACGACCTTTCTAAAGCCTGTTTTTGTCTTTCTACATCTTTCCGTGTCTCATGTTCCTATTTTGGTTATCTTAAATATTTTCAACGGTAGGGGACGTAAATGTTTGGAGATTACTTTCTTTTCTTTTTTGAATAAAGAAGAGTAACGTGTTGAAGACCCCATGTTCTTTTTCCGATGCTAATAAAAAAATATTTACTAAAATTTATGTGGAATAAAGAATAAAATAAATAGTTTAAGTTGAACATGATATCCTCAATTAATTTTTTTGATGCAATTAAAATAGAAAAAAAACTGTAAATTTGGTAAATATTATTTCAAGAAATATTTTTTCCACCACCTTTAAAAATAACTCATCTTTTAAGTTTTTTTTGTTAGTTGGATGGTTCAATTTTTTATGGGGTTTGGGTTATACCGTCCATGAATAGCAAACCAACCAAGTCGAGACTCGAGATACCACGAATCAACAATCTGGTTGCTAAATCTGTACACGAACAAAACCTCCAAAACAGTCACCAATGGAAAAGCCATCTCTATCCATCTCCATTTCTCAAAAAACCAAAAACATCAAACGCTCTGAATCTCTATTCGGGTCAAACACCAAAATCGATCACACCCGTGTTTGTTATTGGCTGCAATCGACGAGTACCTGATTGATACATGCGATCCTAGTGCAAAACCGAGGTAGTTCTCGAGAACCCATGGCAGCAACGAAGCCCAACAACGCAGTGACTTAACCCGAGTAAGTGGTAGATGGTGGCGGCGGCGGTGACACCGAGTGCAGCAGTGGCTGTCCAACGGTGGCGCAAGGTGATGGAGCGACAACGAACGGCAACTTGGGAGGTGGTGGCAGCAAAGGAGAATGGGTTAGGTTTTGGATTTCTCAAATCAAGAGGTTTGCTTCCCAGGAGTTCCCAGGTTCAAATCCGGGCGTAGGCGTTTAATTATTAACTTGGTGATACTAACAACTAATACTAACAAGCCGTTTAAAAAAAAAGAACAAAAAAAAAAGTTGATTATGTTTAACCCCTAACAAACTATTAAATGATTTAGGAAGTATTATGAGCATTGTCACACACATGGTAGCTATTTACTACTACTTTATTCTTATGATAATGGAAACCTTATGAAGATATATTATATTGATTCTCCTATAAAAAGCAAATACTGCTTCTTCGCTTAGCATTAAGACTCTTGGAATGTGTTTCTGTATTTGCATTTTGATATTTGAGATTGCATATGCGTTTTAACATACGAATCGTGATGGAACCCTCGGCGCAATACACAGGAACCCCTAGTATTTATTGGAAACTAGTAGCTTAAAAACAAGCTACGGTTCTAAATCGCAATTTAAATTATGTATTAACTATTAAATCCCTAGCATCAACTTTTTGATTTATTTAACCTTAATATATCTTATAAAAACAATACAATTAACAACTGACAGATAATCAGTTGCGGTTTGTCACAATGACATGATGTGCGAACCCATAACGAGTCGACACCATCTTTTAACACCCTCTGCATTATACCGACAGTGGGTTTAAGAAAAAGAAAAAAAATCCCGAGGATTCGTTGTAGCATATCATCTTTTAGGTTTATCTTCTTCTACAAGTAAATGTACTATAGACTGAATGACATTATTTTCAGCTATGTTTGCAGTCTGCAAGATAAGAAAAACAAAAACCTTGATCAACTAACAGATTATGAAATACAAAGGGTATAATTAATCAGGTTAAATCGAATAAAATTAACAAAATTGACTGGTTTATATAATTATATTACCTGTGGCTTCCTAATTAGCTCCTTTAAAATAGAATGTAAAGTTAGTCTAAGTTCCTTAAACAGGACAGCAGTTTGTGCTGGTGCAGCCATTTTCAACCACCCATCTATGGTTACAATACCCGTCTGCAAAATACAAGAACGCGATACCAACTTCAATCCATTGTTTATCGAAAAGTGCATTATTTGAATAATAATCTAATTTATAGAATATGGCAGTTTACGAAGTTGAAAGCCTTGTTAATACACTATGGGCGACTTTTAAGTTTTAAGCACGTGCTTTTTTTACTAATATTTTTTATTTTATCTGATTGACCCATTAGAGATAAAACATAACCCGAGGTTCATAAGTTAAACATGTTATTAAGGAAAAAACGATACCTGGTGTTGAATATTCATGGAACCACCAAACAACAAGATAGAGTAGGGCGAAGTGATGGTTGTATCTCGAAGAAACACCTTCGTTGTCTCAACCTATCAAAATTAACGTGAGATAGAACAAAATTTAAAATTTTATATAAAATCATATCATACGGGAACTTGTATTCGTGAAACGGATAGTGGACCTATTTACAAAACTAGAAGTTGCAAACAATTGAAGGAAAATCATAAAAACAGGTAGGAAATAAAATGAAAGGTTATTTACACAGATGGTCCCTCTAGTTTGCAAAAATCACCAGGTTTGGGTATTATGGATTTAATGTAACAAGTTTGTGTTTTATGCTTTCGGTTTTGTAGCAAGCATGGGTATTAAGACTAACTTCCTGTTAACTTTTTCCGTTAGATTAGCGTAAAATAACCAAAATACCTTCGACTAATCAAAAGGTCAAAGGGTATTTTGGTCATTTCACTATATT
The DNA here is from genome assembly GCA_009936405.2 of Stevia rebaudiana. Taxonomy (NCBI): domain Eukaryota; kingdom Viridiplantae; phylum Streptophyta; class Magnoliopsida; order Asterales; family Asteraceae; genus Stevia; species Stevia rebaudiana. The sequence continues at coordinate 2,906,023 of WOUH02000022.1, read as the reverse complement.
TTAACATAAGTTAGCTTTAAAACCCAAACTTGTTAAAAAAACTGAAAGCATAAAACTCGAATAGGCTACTTTTCAAAAACCACAGGGACCATCTGTGTAAATTAATTGACTCTAGAATGAACAATCTGCAAAAAGAATAATAGGAGTCATACGGGGTTATACCTTTTCAAGGAAAACAAGAAACGGGTGCTGAAAAGTTTTTAAGTTGCTATTAACAGACGAAGGATGAATGTGGACAACCCTTCTTCCATCAAACCAAACATTAGAATCATCCGTTGTGGGACCCGCAGATTGTCTGAGGCTATTTAAAGCTTTTTCAGAGATGCCTTGTTCTGTGGCAGCTACGTTGGGATATAAACCAGCACATAGCAATGCCTGCATGTGTGTTTTAAAAATAATAATTATTTAAAAAGATATTATTATTTTATTTTCATATATCATTGATTATAGTTATTGAAGTTGTATAAAAGGATAGAGGAGTTTAAATGATCAGTGATGCTTACCTTCACGACCGATGAGTGATTTGAATAAACATTAAATGCTTGTGAAGTATCTGAAAACCAACTGTCAAGTTTATCTTTCCATTTACCCCCAATCTGATGAAAAAATAAAAACATTAACCATAAAGAACCTTTAAATAGCAAAAGATTCATATTTCATTTAAAAGCATATAATATTTTTTTAGTAAAACCAAATATGAACCTATGCATTGTTAGTAAAACTATAGAAATACAATCTTGTCTTTACTATAACATATACCACCTTGTAATTTATCAAAGGAGATTCTAATACTTAATAATATATCGGTTCAACCTCTAATGCGTTCATAAATCAAGTTGAAAACTTGATTACTATATAGATTATATGCAGCTATATAAATTATTTCATAACACAGTTAACACCACCTGATAATGTTTTGGGAGCTCAATAAGACCAATGTCCGCCAGCAATGTTCCAAATTGTACACGCATGTCCCTATCATGTCAGTGTATACATATAGTGAGCCAAAATCATTAAATTCTAGAAATTTAATTGCAAACTGAATTCTCTTCATTTAAAGAAAAAATAATTATTTAACACTATAGGAGTAGAAAAGCAGGGACAAAATATGGGGTTAAAACTGTAAATATCATAAAAAGTGCATAGCTGTTAAAAACTGCACAAAAAAATATTAAATATACCAAACCTTATCATGTACATAACAGAGTTGCTTAAAAAATATGATTTGCAGAACCGTTCTGCAGCATTAGCTCCATTCTGCAAGAAGAAATTTGCAATTGTAAGTATGTATATTTGTTTCTTTGGAACAGTGTATATTACAAAAGTAAAATAAAAATAAATATTTAAAAATTTATAATAAAAATTTAGAAAATTACCACAAAATTGTTTTTGCTTTAAAAGCGAATTATTACCTTAATTTAAACAAATCAAACTTGAAAATTAACAAAGGGGGAAAAATAATCATAGACTCGCATAACTGTCGAAGTGGCACGCCAAGTTACTTGATTATTATATATGGATATTAAAGAATATGAATGTTACAATATGGCATATAAATTTATATTGCTGAATGAAAACAGAAAACAGCACATAAAGATAAATATTTCTAGATTTCTAAAAAGCCTAAACAAACAAACCTCGCGTAAAATTTTATCCCACTTTTTGTATGCAATCATCATAATCAAATGGTCAGACTGCCGATCTCCGTTATCTATATCATTTGCACCACCTGTCTTATCAGTTAAAAGAGCCAATTTTGCTCTTTCAACAGCATGCCTCTGAAGTTTAAAGTTGTGTTTATTATTTAATAATGCATTTTACTTTTCATCAAAAAAATAAAGATAATTTGAGTAATTAAGAAAAAACCTCGTCTTTTGGGTATATGAAGGGTGATTTATAGCTCAAAAATGCTGAGATAGATAGGATAGGTGATAAGCAACCAAATATTCCACCATATAACATCATCTGCATTGGAATTAGAAAGAAATTATTAACAGCACCTATTACTTTTTCCATAAATGTAAATAAAAAAAAGTGAAAGCTTCATAATAATGTAACCAACTTTCCAAACTGTTTTAACTGAGTCACTCAAACATTTTTTTGTCTAAATTTAGTCAGTCAACTTGTAGGGAATGTGCTAATCCTATATAATTTACATGTTTAACCGGTTAAAGTTTTGACGTGGAAATTAACATGCGGACGTTGCATTTCTTTTTTGTGTTCTTTTTTATATATGATATATTTTTTTTAACTTGTTAGATGTGCAAACCTTTCCAATTAGTACATCAACTGGTAGTTTTGCCAAATGATACCCAAGAGGTGTTAACTCTTCATCTCCTTCAACTGCACCAACCTGAACCACATTCCAATCAACACATAAAATGAAAAGTTGAAAACCAACACTTTTAATTAACATTGTTTAATCCAGTTGTTCTAGAACACAAAATAAAATAACTAAGATCATACTGAATTACAATACCTCGTATAATAATGAGATTGCTGAAGTAATGGCATTTTCTGTTGGAGGTTCAAGGGCCTAACAACATTATTAGCCCCAAGATATATATTGACGAAGGAAAAAATATAAGTCAAATTGTAAATTTAAGTTACCTTTTGTAAAAATGGCATTATACGACCAAGAGAGAGTAACTTAATTTGTAAACACAATTCAACCAATGGCATCCGCAACATCTCAGGAAGCTTCACGAGAGAATTAAAACAATAAAAAGTTAAATAATTAAAATTAATAAATAAAAAAAAAAACCTGAAATGGCCTCATGAGTTTTTCAAATCGGTGACGTGTATACAAGCAAAAGCAAATTCCTGGTTTTACACGGCCAGCTCTTCCCCGTCGCTGCCTCGCATTAGCTCGAGATATCCAATCTTCAACCATGCTTGACAATTTCTAGTGACATCAACAAAACATGTTATAACCAACAAATATATCACAAAATAAATTAAAAATATTGTACATATAGCTTGTTGCCTTTGCATAGTTGTATTGATATTTCAACAGAAACTGGTTAGTATGATGTATGACTTATTAGCAGAAACCTTAAAAAAATATAACTACACATGTAAGAATAAGAAGCATGAAAGTGGGCAAACCTTCTTTGGATTGTAACGATTTTCCTTATGTTTACCGCAATCAATGACATAGACAACATCATCTATTGTAATACTGGTCTCTGCAATATTTGTGGCTATTATTACCTGTAAATAAAACCATATGATTATCATAGATGGTTAGCGGGTAATCGAGTTAACCAGTACCACTGGTTAGTACAGCTCTTTCGAACCGGTTAGTCAGCTAACCAATTAATCTAATAAAAAAATAAGTTTTTAAAAGTAATTGCATTTCAATAATTTTCTCCTTGTCCCATATTCAAAAAACTTGTCAAAATAGTTCCTCCATCTGATTTAACTTCACACATGATACATGTTTTGTAATAGGGTTCTATATGTAAATATAGTTATTATATATACCTGATGTAATTTATTCATTGAATATACAATCACAATTACACAATACGTTAATGCAAATAATCTTCAAATTTTATTCTTGGTGCATTTGATTTGATTAAGGTTCCTATCCTTTGTTCCCTTCTCTAATCAGAATTAACTACTTTCCTAACAATTTTGAAGTAACAAAATAATATCACAAAAAAAAAAATTCCAACTTTTTTCCAAAACATTTGTAGTGTTTCAATTCGTTCCAACACCAATGTTGTAAAATCAAGATTAATCAGTAGTAATCGGTGGTCCACAGTTGCGATTTCACCTAACTAACCATTAAATCGGTAGGCGGTATAAATAGGTCAAAATGGGTCAACATTGGTCAAATTTGGTCAGAATTGTTCAGGATCGGTCAAATATGTGCGAATTTACCTTACGGATATCATCAGGAGGCCTCAAAAACACCTTTTTCTGGTCAGATGATGCAATAGAAGAATGCAACGGTAGAAGCCATTCAGATGATACACCACGAAATTGGTAAGAAGCGGCTAACTTATCAAGCAATGTGTGAATTTCAGAAACTCCCTGTTGCAATTAAAAAAATTTACGCATCTTAAAAAAATTAACCACAGAAAATATCATAAGAAAACATATAGAGAGAATAACATTATTAATCAAGGGACTTACTGGTAGAAAAACCAATATTGCACCCTCAGGGTAAGTTTCATCAACATGACATATCAGGTCCTCAAGAAGATCATAATCAATAACATCTTCATTCAACTTTTTCTGTTAAGAAAGTTAACAGAGTTTGTAAAAACAAACTTCATATAAAAAATGTATAACATTTATTCCATGCATTATCAAGAAGATTTACCATATTTTGCTGAGTTTGCTCACTGTATGTTTGATAGTTTTCTGGAATATAATACGGGTTTGAAAAACCTTTGGATAAAACAGACTCATCACCCCATGCAGATAAAACAAGATTTTTCTTTCCCCTGTGATTGTCAACAGCAGCACCCTGAAGTCATTAAGTGTAAAGTTGTGTAACTAATGAATAAAATGAAGTGATCAGGTGTAAAGTTCTGTAAATAATCAGTAAATTGAAATAGCTAATAAATAGATCGAAAAAAAGTGACAGCATCATCCAGTTTCCAAGATATATACTATCATAATATATAAGGGAAAATAGGTATTATCAAATTTAACTTCTTATTAGTTCCAAATCTAACAATATGTGATCCACACATGTATTAACTTTCAGAACTAAAAGAAATTTTTATCGACCAACACAAATAGATAAAACCAGAGAGGAATGTATGCAGTGCTGTAAAAAACGTTACGCACAAATAGATAAAACAAGAGAAGAATAGCAATTAGTTGGGATTAATCGGATTGGAATCTTTATATGTAATTTTTCGAACATACACACACACATTTTTGACTGATTTTGACCAAATTATTACTAACATTTTATATATTCTGACCAATTTTGACCGATTATACCGCCTACCGATTTCATGGCAAATCAGGTGATATCGCAACAGTGGGCTACCAATTACCCGATTAATCACCAATTAATCCCCATTTTTACAGCACCGAACGTATGCATGATGAGGCTAGGAGTAGATTTGGCTACCCTGTTTTTCATCTTTTCCACTTTTACCCCTTTAAATTTGAACATTTATGATATAGTCCCTATGAGTTCTAGAGAATATCTTTAAACTAAAATAGTTTTAAAAAAAATTGGGTAAAGATACCTTTTGCTTTGGTGTATCAGATCTTAAAGAAGCTGTGGAATCTGAAGCAAGTCGATAACCGATACTTTCATGAATATCCTCAAGAAAATGGGTTGTCACAGGATGTGTTCGGCCTTGTGCATGAATAACAGGACAGTTACCAAAGTAATGTGAGAAAAGTTGCGAGTCAACTGTTGCAGACCTGAAAAATACATCAATTCATTAGCACAATATATTTATTATAATTTGAAATTTCAAGCATACATTAATACATGTAGAACATTGCAGCAGTAATGTCAGCATATGATTGTTTATCTAAACATACATGAGAATAACTTTCAGTTTTGGTTGTGCGCGTTGGGCAGATTGCTTTTCGATAAAACTCTTCAAAATAATCAGTAGAAAATCACCCTGTTTCAAAGGGTACAGTTATAAACAGACATGGAAATTGGAATTATAATAATGGATTTAAAATTACCATAATTTGACCACCAAACTGAAAAATGACATAAACAAAGAAATAGTACTTGTACATCGATAAATCGAAATACATTTAAATAAAAACTGATGTAACAAACAGATTAAATTATCTACAAAGTGTGACCTTACTAACTCACCAAGAGAGACCGTTCATGCACTTCATCAACTATGACATGAGTTATATCAGCAAAGCTTTTGTTTCCCTGCAGTTTAGAATTAAAAAGTAAAATAAAATTGTAAACTGTCTGCTATAGTACACCTCCTTAACAGAAATTGTATTTTCAATTAACCTTACAAGTTACAAATGCCTATAATACCAAGAAATCATATTCATGAAAATAACAAATAACCCTGATAACATCAACCAAATTTTTTTACAAAAGAGATGTTTATAGATAATTGAATCATAAGTGTCGATATAATCTCTAGTGTATTATAAAGGTTTAAGCAGAAAGTAGAGATTATTTATTGCAGATAACAAAATCAAATAGCAAACACTCAACTTAAAAGAATGAGCATACCACAATCATCCTCAACAGAATGCCAGTTGTACAAAACAAAAGTTTTGTTCTCTCAGTTCTGAAAACAGAAAAATGTGTGCAATATGTCAGTATAAGGGATAGTTTTATATATTAGTTAAGCAATTGAAACAGACTGCAGAAAGTACTTAGAAAATATTCAACATTTCTCTTTATTTATGATCTATGGAAATTTGACAAATATTGGTTTGATATGCATAAATCTCATACAAATCCAAGAGGGCTGTTTCAAATTTTAAACTACTCATACTATAGATCATATATACTGAAATATTCTACATCTGATTTCTGTTATAGGATAAACAAACATGTTCTACTGCTTATAAAGAAAGTGATCAGTGTGAGGACATAAAAGAAAACATAGAAGTGATATATCTTACTTACCTTGCGCTATCAAGACGTACTTGATAACCAACCAAAGAATCTTTAGAACCTGGTGAAGATTCGCAACGCTCATCTGCAACTCTTTCAGCCACAGAAATCGCCTATAAAACAAATGATTTCTAGTTTTACTACAAATTAAACACGCCTTAAATGTGTCAACCTGAGATAAAATTACAAAGTAATATGTTCTATGTACATGCAATACATTACAAACTACTGACTGCTGTTAAAAAAACAATAATAATAATATAAAGAGGAAGAAGAAAAAAACTGTTGACTAACCGCTATTCTTCGTGGTTGTGTGCACACGATGTTACAAATCCCACCATTTCCGTTTTCAACCATGTCATCCAAGATAAATTGAGGCACCTATAAGATACACTAGTTAATATTTTTCTTCTATAAATGTAAAGTATAGGGTACAAAAATAAACATTGGAGAAAGCACTAAAATCAGCAAACTTTAATTTTCACCTGAGTTGTTTTTCCGCAACCTGTTTCTCCACAGATAACAAGGACATCGTTGTCTTTTAACAAATGTAAAATGTCACCTTTCAGCTCTGCAATTGGGAGTGCAGATCTAGCTTTTAACATGTCCTACAGAAACAATGGGAATATATCATGCACAACTAAAACCCAGAAGCTGGTATGCATGAAAATAATAATAATAATAAATAAATAAATAAATAAAAATGTATAAATGTAATCCCAACAAGAACTTCCATTTTCAGGCAGTCTAGAGGTATAACTGATTAAAAACCATTGTTATCTTTTTGCAAGCCCAAAAAAGAGGTCACCAAGTGTAAATATGCTAACCTCATACTTCTTCATTTTCTTTTTACTCTCTTGTTGCTTTTTAAGATAAGAACTCTCCACCTGTTTATTATAATCTTTACCTGCAAAATAAATCAATAGAATGCAGTGGAGATGTTAAATTGTAAACTTTTTGCCTTCGGTATTAGAAAAAGGACAATATTCATGCCTTTTATCTTATCTCTGTTTATTATTGAGCGACTATTTTAACTAGTGTACTTGTAGTTTCATTGCAAATCGACCACTGTAAATGCCAAATACTTAAAAAGCGCAAAACTAACAGAGATTGCCTAAATATGCTCAAAAGATAATGGACACTATATCATCACTGTAACACTAGGACCCGTTAGGTGGTTTCGTAAACAGAAATATAGATTATTCAATAACAGACCAAAAACATACGTTCATCAACTTTATCAATACCAACATCTCTTGAATTTTTATCTTCTTGAGCATGAGATATTTGAGAATCATTTTGTCCAGAAGCATCCAATAGATTCTCAGAAACAACAGCATCAGAATTAAGCAAAGAATCCACAAAACCTGCCCGTCTGTCTACTTCAGTGTTTTTCACATCTCCTGATAAATCCCCTGCAATTTCAAAACTTATTGTTATATTCAAAGAGGATCATAACCCAAAGTGAATATTGTTCATTAACATTTAGGTATTACAAAATTCCTATTTATAAGTTGTGTGGTAATCAAAATTTACCTTCAAACCATTGTAGAACAAGTGAAGCATATGGTTTTGTCATCATCAAGTGTACAGGCAGTTCAGGAAAAAGCTGATACAACGCATATGCAGCGACTCTGTTTTGCGCATCCTAAACAGAAAAATATCAAAAATACAAGGAAAATTTATTTTTCTTGTCTTTAAGTAGTCCTACATGATTAAATATCATATACTTCACAATAAGAGTAGCTTTAAATTTAGTACCCATGTTAAATAGGTGTCATATATTGAAAGGTAAATAGAGTTCCAAAGTTCCTAACTAAAAGCATCATGCAGATAAGAACAAACTTAGTGTTACAATGTTAGATTCTCTCATCATCTTAAAAAGAGTAATTTCCAATAGTTATCAGATTTTAATACATCTTACAAATCTCAAATGGGCAAGTAATTAAAAACATATGAAAAAAAAAAGACAACATAAGGTTGTGTTTATAAGCTTGAAATACATACTTCCAGTATAACCTTAAAATATGAGTGATTGATAAACGAATAACCTCGCCAAATGAACAGATTTCTCCGGTCCGAATTGTTATTATTATTATTGTCATCATTATCGAAGAATAAATAACCTCACCAAACAAATGCTTTTATCGGTCCCTAGGTTGTTCATTTATCGTTGTCTTAAAAAACCCAATAACCCATTTAGCCAAACTTTTGAAAATAGAAAAATAAACATCCAACTAAGAAATATCACTAAGGAAATTACAAATAACAGAAATCACACATAAAAACAGGACTCGTGAAGTGATGAACCACAAACAATCAAGCAAAAGTAAATATTTTTTCTAAACAGTATGACAAATTGTATCACTAACATCAAAATTTACCTCAGCATTTTCAAATGTTTCTCCAGGAGTCGGTAGTTGAAGGGTAGTTAATCCTCCAACTTTTCTATTTTTACCCCTGCCACTAGCTTTACGTATCACACTGACAGTGTAACTACCTGTACCTTGTAATTTATTATATTTCGGTGCCTCCCATCCGGATCTTTGACAAAGCTGGTGAAGAATCGCCTTAGGAATCTTTAGTGGGTCCCCCTGTATTTGTAGATAACATAATAACAAATATAGAAAATAAATACAGATTTATATAAAGAGTATGAATGTACAACAAACAAATGGTAAGGGGTTGTTTATAATTGGGTGTTGAAAGTGATTACTTGATTTAGTATAATCAGAATCAGATGTCAATTTTAATCAATTGTGTTGCTAAAATAAAGTGTTTGGATGTGCTTCTGCTTTTCTTATCATATTTTGGCATTAACTGTCAATTTAATTTATATATTTGTAATAATATTTGACCCGTTACGGCGTTAGCTAACCCGTTGAACCCACAGATGTAACTCAAGAACAATTAGCACCATCTGAAACACAATTTTATCACCATAAACATAAACTCATCAAAGAAAGCATTACCTTCTTCCAAATTCCCTCCAACTTTTCTAAATTCTTTTCACTAGTCAACTCTTTCATCTTCTCCTTCTTTTGCATCTCCACAATCTCAGGATGCAAAACTTGACCAGATGATGACTCTTCTAGAAACATATCACCAAGTTCAATATCTTCTGAGTCCTCATCTGCAACAGTTCCATCTTTACTGAGAACACTTAACAAAGCATCGTCAGTAGAAAAATCCTCGGTAACCGTTTCATTATCTTGCGGGCCCACTTGCTCAACAGCATATTCTATGCAACCATCTTCATCGCCTATAATAGCTTCAATGGTTTTGTTCTCAGTGGCACGATGACAACTTTCAAACTCTGCAGCTAATGTATCAACTGATATACCTGCGTGTAGTGTTCAGATGAAGTAAATTATACAAAAAAAAAAAAAGAAATTATATGACATTAATCATGAGATTAAGCTAACCTAATGCAGCCAATTCTTGTTTAAGTTTACGAATAATTTGACCAGACTGTTCTTGGCCTTTCTTATCCTTTCTTTCTTTGGCATTTATGGCTTGCAACCTTGCGTTATGATATTCCTCACGAATAACCTCATAGCTTCTTGGCTCTGATGCCTAAAAATAGATAGCAATACATATAAGAATTAAAAAACAAAAAAAAAATATTATTAAAATATACTTTAGGATCTACCCAATAAACTTATTGATACCAGGAAAATGCAACAATATGATGAAGAGTTCCAGATACCAGATGGAACCCATTGAAAATTAGGGTTGATCAAATGGTAAGGAGAACTAATACATTGTATTACATAATAGTCTAGATTACTTAAATGGTATGTCATCTACAGCTGGATTCGAGTGTAAACATTACACTTATTTCTGAATTCGACAACAAGAACCATGATTTCTTATATTTTTCATAACAGATCAGGCTAGAGAACCATATATAGCATCAACAGTACCTCATCAACAGAAGCATCTTCCCAAGATTCATATTCATCCTACATATAAAGCATTAAACAACTTCATTAGTTTGTAGTTTCAAGGACACTTCTGCATGAATCATGATAATAATAATCTAGTATATTAGGTTTGTTCTATAACAGACTATAAGAAAACAAATGATACAAATATACAATTGTGCACCTCTTCTTGTTGCTCCATATACTGACGGATCCAATCTGCTTGAGATTGTTGAAAAGATTCCAAAGTATCAACTTTACGCTGCACTTTATTCTTGATTGTTATTTCTTCTATTTCATGTTCAGTAGCAGCTGATGAGTCAGGCGGTGGGGCCCAGTTATCTCGTGCAGTTGATATAATTCCCACAGAACCGCCTAATTTGCCAAATGGAGGACAATATTTGTAATTTCTAACTTGTAGAACAGAAGTAACAATAACTTAATTATATTAAAGTACATTATTAATGCCTTTTTGCATACCATCATTTGGAAGAATTGCAGTGCTACTGCGAAACTTAAGTGGCAGTTCATTTGGAGGCAAAATTAAACAGAGCCAATCTAAAGCAGCTTCAAAAGTAGCACTTTCCTTTTAAACAAGTAAAAAAGGAAACAAATCAGACAAGTTTTCTAATATTGTTAGCAAAAAGAATACAGAAATTTGCAGTCACATTTTAATTGTTCAGTTAACAACAAAATAGAAATCATATCACGGCTTAAATGCACTTTAAGCCAATAACCACAAATGCAACAGAATAAATAAATTCTATATGATATTTGAAAGTGTTTCTCTAATATTTGTAGGGTTGGCGTCTCAAGTTTGCACTATATGGATTAGTAATTTAGCAATAAAGAATTCTCATTTTGAGCAAGAAATAACCGTATGACAGGTTGAACAACATAACTAGAAACCTTATGAATCCAGTAACTTCAAAGCATTGTCAAGTAAACAATCATCACTAGTTATTTCGTTTATGATCTGTAAAGAAAAAATACACAAAATCTATTGTCGCAATTGTAAGATGATTACATATTTACATCAGCTGGAAGGAAACCTTTCAAACCCCAACTTTGATGGTAACATGAGGAATCAACAAAGAAAGCTAATCATAAATTAAGCCCTCATTTCGAATTTCAGCACAAGAAAGAGCAATGCTTCAAATCCTAGCGTTAAACCTAATTAGTTTAAAGGCAAAATTGGAATAGATTTTATTGCACACTCGACATTTTCGTAGTCATAGTAATACTTGCAGCAAATTGCAGTCCAATCATATATCATGTTGAGCGAAACCTCTACGATCATTTCAAATTAATTTAGTTCATTGAGATTGGTTGAAGACCTTGAGATGAGAAAGAGCACGTTCTATGTGATCATCAGTAAAGCCTTCGCAAGAGAGCTTCTCGTAAACGGAGTGTAGCTTCTTTGCCTTCTGAGCTTTTGTAAGATTAGAATCTTCGTGCACCGGATCCGCCGTCGAACGACCAGAGTTAAGTAAAAGCCGCCGGAGCCGGTTTTCGTTCTCCGCCGATATTTGGAGTTTGGGGCCAGTAGAAGAATGGGGCTTGTTTTTAGATGAAGAAGATGACTTCTGCTTCTGCTGCTGTTGCTTCTTCTTCGGAGCCATGTGTGAGTGTGTGCTAGAGAGATCGCCGGAGAGTTCAGAGGTTGCCGGAGCGATTCACCGGGATAAGTGCGACGAGTTATTACGCAACAGATAAATGGGCCTAATTCGCTTCGAGTTGAGCCTAATTGAACGCAACGAGCAATGGACCGTTTTATTTTGCCCGAACTGGATTTTGGGTAATACCGGTTTGGTGAACGCAAGTCAAAAACTACTTCTAGACTGAACCGGTTCGGTTTGAAGCATGTTAGAGTACTGGTATGGATGGTGATCGGATTGAAAGTGGATTAAACCTATTCTAACGTTATTTAACTAGGTTCTTAAAACCGATTTCTCCTAAACCAGATTCAACGTGGATGATTTTAAAATTAGTATAAAACCAACAAATCCAATCAGATTGGGATCGGTTCCACCCAAACACTTTGCTATTGGTTTCAAAACGTTTTTTAGAAAGACTTTTCGAATTCGAGACAGTTTTGTTCAGCTCTACCAAAACCTAACTTTATTTGAGAACAAGTCATTAAATTTTGTAAAAGGTGTTATTTGTAGTACTATGAAATATATAAGATAATATTTTATTATTATAAAAATGACATTATAATTATTAAATACTTTTAAAATAACTGTAACAAGAAAGATAATGTATAATTACCAATGTAATTCATGATATTCAATAAAAAGTTAACTTTTTACACTATTTTAACTATAAGTTCTTGATTATATAAATTTAGTGTTTTTATTTGTTTTTGTACTATATATTTATACACAAAATTTTTCCTCCACACTGCTGAATACTTTTGGAGGAGATAATACCATGCTATTGAAGTAATAAGATTAGGACTGAGTTAAGGGTTCGATATCTCTGTGGGAGGGAGCCTTCGGCGTGAGAATAAGTAAACATGCGTCTTTGGAGGTGATAAAATGACAAAAGTTAGGGTAATGAAGTAATTCACCGACTGTGTATACGTGTTTGGCAGTTCTTTGTAGTGATTGTGGTGAGATGTTTTCCTCATTTGGTTTAAACAACCAACATGTCATTCCCATGCTTGGAAAGTGTTTTGTGAGTCTCAAGATTGTCTTTGAGACATTTGCCAAGACTAGTCAAATCGTTGTCAGCTCAGCTTGCTACTATAACAGGATCCACTGAAGCTAGGAAGCTTAGGATCTTGCCTGGATGTTACCACTCAGCCTTAGCTTCTTATGTTTTGAGGGTTAGTTAATTCTTAAATTAAGTTACCCACATCATCAGGGGCTCTTAAATATTGATTTTTAACATTAAATACATTAAATTCATCTTTAAAAAGATTACGTTCGTCTACAATTTAACTAAGGAAATTATGTTGTTAACTTGAGAATCTCGGTCCTTTATTAAAAGTGTTCCAGTAAATAATTTTTACATACCAATTGAAGGTTTTTGTAGAAATGGTATCCGTCGGGTAGAAAGAGATTTCAAATGTACACGGCTGACCGTTCAAGTCTTATTTAAACAGTCTTACGTTAAATAGTGGTGTATTTAAAAAAAAAGTAAATTAGTTAAATTCAAACACAAGTAGTTTGTCCCAATCTTTTTATACATACCATCAATTCTTCCACAAAACAAATTAACAAACATGACCATATGTCCATATTACCATATATATCAAAGAGTCCATCACACCCTACCCAACCCAACCCAGCCCAGCCCAAACCGTTAACCGGCCCATCACAAAAGAATAGACCAATTCAGTTGAAGTTGTTGAGGAGTCCATATCTCTGAAACTCCAAAATCCCTTCACACTTAACCTTCAAACCACAATATCCCACCAACACCAAAGAACCATAATTTGAAGTGCAAGCAAAGACACCCCCACCTCTCAACCATCAAAACCAACATTCTCACATAAACCTCTTTTCAAACTTCATTCCCACCACCATATCCATGGATGAAACTTATCAAATTCTAACCCAACCCGAAAACCAACCACCACTCGACCACCACACCACCATAGACACCACCATGCCCATTGATGAAACTCACCAAAATCAATCCCAACCATCAAACCCGCCACCACTTGACCACCACTCCACCATAGACACCATGTCCACGGATGAAAGTCACCAAAATCAAACCCAACCATCAAACCAACCGCCACTTGACCACCACTCCACCATAGACACCACCATGCCCATTGATGAAAGTCATCAAATTCAAACCCAACCATCACACCCACCGCCACTCGACCTCTACACGGTTGACACCACTCGCCCATTCCGATCGGTCAAAGAAGCTATAGCCATCTTTGGCGAACGCTTACAACTCCCAGAAATCTACTCACCATCACCAAAACCACATTTCACACTACCAAAACAAGAAACCCCAATATGGCAATCAACACCAAACACTAACCAAACTTTGTGGAAATCACCCGAAACTGGCCAAGACCCGTCTCCGGTGGTCATGAATACACTAAAAAAACTCGAGTTGGAGCTCAATGAAACCAAACGAGAGCTGAAAATGCTTAAAGAAAGAGAGTCAGAGACTGAGGTGGCTTTGGCTACTTTAAACGCTGAACTTCATAAGAACATGTCGAAGATCGCAAAAGCTGAGGCGGAAGTGGCGGGAAAAGCGGTAGCGATGCGGTCATCATCAATGACTTTGCGTCAGGTGTTAAGTGGTGGTGATGAGACAGAGAGGGGTAGAGAGAGAAAGTATTTGATTGAGAAGAAAGTGTTGAAGAAGAAGCCTGTGGTTCCATTGGTGACCGACTGGTTTGCATGGAAGAATGGAAAGGTTATTCACTGTTGATTGAGATGTACACATAATAACTAAAAAACATGATGAAATAGTTTCATGCATGCATGCATGCATGGGTTATAAATCATGTATGATCGAGTGAAATCACTTTTTATCAATGTAAGTGTATTATACTATTATGCATGTGATGAGTGAGTACATATGTTTGTTAATGTTGCATGTAGTGCTGAAGAAGACAATCTTTTACAGCGTTCATAATTTTTGGTTTTCATGTCTAAGAGCGGTTTTATACCGGGCAGGTGATCGATTCTTTTGATTGAGTCGGGTGACTAAATATCCCTTTATATTATATTTGGTACATATGGTTTTTGATTTTTAGGGAAAATCTACCAAATTAAATGGATAAAGTTATTTTTTTTAAATGGACATGAAAATTTAACCTATCAATTAATCGTACAATCAATCAAGAAATAGAATTTTGGACTTGTAGGATGTTCAACCTGTAGGATCAGACTCTTAATAAGCACTTAAATTCTGCAAAATTTATGCAAAAATTACACACGGAAATTCAACCTACAAATAGCCTTCATGATATCCGGTTCTCTGACCATGAGACTTGAGTGTAAGCTCAAGCCTATTCGAACCGGACAACTTTACAACCTTACCTTTACCCGAAAATATTATGAGTATAAATAATTCAATTTGGCAATAACAAATGTAACCGGAAGCTTACTAGTAATACCAAACCAAACATTTGAGTAATGACAAATGATCCATTCAACAACTGATTTTCACCAAACAAGCACTCTATATGTTGTTTTAGAAAAAAACAAATATAAACATGTACTACGGTTGTAATAGATACTAAACATATTATTATTACCTCAAAGCCCTAGTTTCGAAAGAAGTTGTCGCCATCTTGGAGTTTCTTCATCAAAGATGTAGGTCAAAGGAGACACAAGAACACCACTTCCACCAATCTGCATCATCATAATATACATTTTAATTCACACACATTCAAATAACACCAAGCAGTCAAGGCCCAATGAAAATTGGTTTTGGGCCTTTCGGCATTATGACCATGTTTAACAAGTTGAAGATTGTGAGGATATCTTACCGCTCTTAGCTGCTGAACAGATTTGTAAAGTAACTTTTTCGGTACACAAATGACGATGGCATAGTAATCAGCTTTTACACCCTCCTCAGATTTGCGGAATACTGGACTTACGGTAGGTCCCTGTGTGTTGGGTAATAATAATTTTACAAAAAAAAAAATCAGACTCAAAACATAGTATAATATCATATTTGCCCAACGAGTGACATAATAAAAAAAATTTGTATTTTTTCAAGTTTTAGACAATTTTACCCTTCCCTAGAAATTTGCATTAGGATATGAAAATTTGGAGTGTAAGGAGAAAGATAAGGGTATAATGGTCGTATTATGAATCGGATTGTATTTCAGGAATAAGGTAGGTATGAAATTTTAAGTGTTTAGAATGGGAATATTTTTAATATAATATATTTGGGTTGGGTAAATAAAATACATGAAAGCATTTAGGTGTACATATAAAAGTGCATTAGGATATAAGTTTTTAGAGTAAGGAGAAAGATAAGGGTATAATGGCAAATCATATAAATCGCTTTTGATGAAATAGGTAAGTATGAAATTCTAAGTATTGTAAATGAGCATTTTTTATATTAATTTTTTGTTTTGTAAATATGATATTATGGAAGTTTTCAGGGGTAAATTCTTATATGAAATTGCCCCTTAAAGTACATTAAAAAGGAAAAAAGACAATATTTTTTTCTAACTATTTAAAAAATGCAAATCAGTATCACCTGCAGCCCAGATAATGACGGTTGGCTCAAAATTCGCTCAGCTACTTCCTGAGCACTGCTTCCCCGCATATTGGCAGTTACCTGCAGAGATACAACAAATATAATTTAAACAAAACAAATCCAAAAAAAAAGAATTAAAATCTAAATAAAAACCCACCAAACAAAGAGAATTTTTATAATTTAAAAATAAAAATTCCTTGACTTTAAGAATAAGTATTCTGACAATAAAAATAGAAGATTGCAATGAAAAATAATAATTTTCTTACCGTGAATTGACTAAGTGCCCTTAAATGTGCCTCAAATCTTTCAAGAACTTCATGTGTGATATCCAATAAACCTTCGCGTTCGAGCAAAGATTTCTTGCTAGCAACCAGAACAGCCTGAAAAAGTGAGAAACATTCTCTTAAAAAAAATATAAATAATCTATTATAATTATGTATAAATATATAAAATAAACGTTGCATAGTTGGGTTAACAAACATTACCTGACTTTCTAACAGAACTCCACCTTCGATTTCTTTAAGATTGTTCTCTTTCAATGTGGTCCCGCTGCTTACAAGATCTACAATAGCATCAGCTATCCCCATCTAAAAAAGAAAGTGAAAATATGGAATGAAATTAATATATAAAAAAAAATATAAGTATTAAAAAATATGGCAGATGAACTTGAATTAAAAAAATATCTCACCGCAGGAGCTGCCTCTAGTGCCCCGTCAGCAGTTGAAAACTCAACATGCTGAAGCCCGTTTTCTTTCAGAAACTTAGGACCCAGCTGAAGAAAAAGAAAAAAAATATATATTATGTATATGCATATATTATATTTCTGGATTGATTATTAGGATATAAAATTATAATAGCACCATGAAAGAGGAATAATAATAAATTACATATGTGAAACCAGTGGCAACTCGTAGAGGCTTCTCAGCAGTCCATTGAGGCATTTCTGCTAATTCCTTAACTGAATTAATTCTCTCAAAGATCCCATACTTTGGAATCTGTTAAAATCAGTTAAAAAAAATCGATTACACGTTTTTAGATTTTGAGAATAAAAGTAGCCATTTTTGTTCAATTAAAAAATGAAAAAGTATAACTTACAGCTAGAGATAAACGGCAATCTCCATATTCAAGTGCATCATGAACAAGGATAAGATCTTCATTTCCCTATAAATAACAATTAAAGGATAAGATATTCATCACCGTATGTTAACAAATAAACAAAAAGAAAAATTAAATCAGAAATTATGAAAGTAATAAACATTAAGCATTTCCAAATGAGGCGTAAAATTAAATCTAGAATGTACACATTGTCCTGGTTAAAAGCGTCATTTTACATAACAAAGTATGTTCTTTGCAAGTAGGGACTAGATATATTATTGTCTTGAAAAAACTCCAAAATTAAAGATATGAAGAAATTAAGAATATACTAGTTGTGTGAGTTGAAAATGTAAAACAAGCTAGATAATTTATAGTTAAATCAAATCAATTTACAATCGAAATTGAAGCTTTGGTTCAGTTTGGAGCTGAACTGTGATAGAATCCTCTTAAATTCAAGGTAAAGATCTTAAAATACAAAGCACTGCTCTTGTTACAAGAAAGTTAATTTTTGAGAAACATAATATCAAAGATTAACATGAAAAAAGCAAGTTACAACTAAAGTTACTGCCGTGTAAAAATAACGCACTCAAAATTGTAATGATAATTAAATAAAATTAGGAACGCAAACTTTATATATTTACAAAATAAACAGTGTGTCTTGGTTTTTACCTGTCCATATTCACTAAGTGTGTCAAGACCAACAATACCAAGGTCTAAATCTCCTGAAACAAGTTTCCTTACAATATCTTTTGGGCGCTGAAACCAGACTTCTACATTTGAAAGCTGCAATCAAATATTGTAAATATGTCAAATTCTAACAAATTGGATCTTAGATTAAAACTTTGTTAATCTAAACATAGGGCTGCTGTTTAAGTATATTTCAAAATCAAAATCAAAACCAATCTCCCTCAATAGTGCAAGTAGATTAAAAATGGGGAATTGAGGATTAAAGTAATTTATTTCTTATACGCGCAAGTTACTCTTCCAAAACAAAAATATGGGGTTGGTGGTTGGTCCTAGCAGAGAAGAAAAGATACTAGTTCAAGTTTACATGATTAAGTGTTCATATTTTTTGAACTATAATCCATGATATTCTTCATTAGTAGGCCAGTGTAAGGTTTAAGTTATGGAGCATCAAATCAAAAGAATCTCGAACCAAAAATATCAGGTTTTTAAATATGTAATTACATTCTTCCTCACTTCAATTGAAAAAAAGAACATATATTGAAGTCAAGTTTCCACTGAAATTAACGTCTTAAAGGTTAAAATTGCTATCAATCTTAAAGTATAAAGGTTACATTTTGACATTTCCAAGTACTGTTTAACTCTTTTCTTGTTGGAGGCAACCTTTAGATACGGTGTTCACAAAGGAATCATGTATATTCCAACTAAAACGAAGGTAATTTAGAGTATAATCTGTATTGAACCGATGCAGCATAAACTATATGCAAAAACTACCAAATTTAACTAGAAACTACGACAATTGCTTGAAAGAAATCATACCTGAGGAATATCTGCAACGTATTGCCGAGGATTAAGTTGCCTCACAGCTAATTGACAATCCTTTCAAACACAGACAGAAAATCAGACATGAATATAACAAAATCAGAGCAATGAACTTAAGGTCCGAGATAGAAATTACTAATTAGAAACTATACTTTGAGAAGATCAAGCGTATCGGAGGCCATTCGACCTTTACTCGGTAAACCTAATCTAATCTCATTCCTTTCTGTGGCTATCATGTCGACGTTTCCGTTCACGATGGTCACCGGAGACGAAATGGAGCAACATGAGACGGTGAATTTGACGGAAACTCGAGTAGAAAAATGGGATGGAAGAAACTGTGTGAAACCGGAGGCCGCAGCTGGAAATTGCTGTAGAGATGTTTGAATGAGAGACATCGCCGGAGGTGTGATTGTGTTAGTTTTCCGATGAGATTTTGGAGGAGCGGCGAGAACAGCAACACGCCGACGGCGGTCACACTCTAGAGACTACGAACGAATGATAAACGTCAGCAGCCAGAAACATAGCAGAAGATACGAATATACTACATCAAATAAATAAGGGTCGGATCTTTTTATCTCATTTTCAGTCTTCACAAGTTATGATCGTTTTTAGGTTAAGTCAATTCTTTTGTTTTGAGTTAATTGGGCCTGTGTTAGTGTATCAAATTTGGATGGTTTATAAAAAAAAATCAATATAAACACTCTTTTTTCATTTAATACAGAAATTAACATATAAATCTCTTGTTTCTTCTTTTCGGTTAGTGAATATTTATTTAGGTTCGTTTATGTTCCATTGCTTTGTTTATTGTAATTATGATCATGTTTAATTAGTGATTTGAAATTGGTGTTTTTACTTTTAAAGTTTTGTTTTGATCTGAATTTTATATTTATTTGTTTATTCTTTAAAGTGATATTGATGATGGTTGTGTTTAAATATGTTTGTTAAGTTTTTAATCAATGTTCATTAAGTTACACTTCTTCAATTATGGTTGTTTAATTGTTCATTTAAGTTTAATTATGTTTGTTTATGTAAATTCAATTATGTACATTAATCGTGAGTTTAACAAACGAACGAACACAAATATATTTAACTTTGTAACATCCGGTCTCTCGTATCATTAATATTATTCGCTTTGCTAGCTCACAGCTCACGAATTTGCATTTGATTGATCGGGTTAAAACTTTTCAAGACGGTCACCCATCTTGGATAATTGTCAGCAAAGCATGTTGGTGATATTAGATGCATGACATTCCTTATGAACCAAGATCTAACATGTGTCACGACCAATATAGGATTTGCTAAGAGTGTTACAATAAAAAAAATTTGGACCATTTCTCGATTTGTGTGTGTCATCCTTGCGCGGGGGCCATGCTAATGTTCTATGTATAGTTCCAATTTTATCGGATGTCTCCGAAGGGACCGATTAGCATCATAACACATGGCAGAAGCTGATTTCATTTAATAATAAGTACAAGTGTTGCATGAGTCGTTCCTAATTATGATTTTTTTTTCTATTATTCATTACACAATATATCAACCTGGTCCTAAGGAGCGTATTTGGGTCTAGGTTCGAATCTTTAACCTAACATGAGAGTATATGTCCAAATCAAATTTAGAGTTTCCGAACTCGTTTATACTTTCAATTTCGAATTGTGAATGCCAACTTTATAGCTAAGTGTCTACATAACTTTGTATTTCAGCAAGCCAAGTACCTGTCAAAACATTTTCCTATATAACGAGCAAAATACTTTCAGCAATTTATATTGCTGGTGAGCCGTGCCATTATTTTTAAAAGTAGCAATAGGTATAATAATAATTATGCAAGTAAATTAAACTTTTACAACAAGGCTTTTACTAGCCATGTCGTTTATTGCTAACATATGAACAACCGAGGATTTCGAAATTCTATTTCGCATCTCCCACCAAGGTCAAGTTTACTCTTATCTGGATCGGATCCGTCTAAACGCGCATATGCCCTTTTTTTAGAACCCTAATGATTTGTGTGTGAGATTATCCCTACCATTTTACTGTGGTTCTTTTAATCTACACAAAGTACATTTTAACTTACAATATTATTATCCAAAAAAGTATTTTACTATACCAATCATTTAAAGCTTGTATACAACCTCAAAACATTTTAAACATAAGAAAAGGGGGTGGGTCACAGACTCACATTACGTGTCGGGATGTGTTTCTCGCGCTACTTCATTATCAACATCAGTCATTCACTATGTTTTTACCAACTTACGATATTATGCATCCTGGAGTATATTTAACTTTGTAACATCTCTCTCGTATCACCAATATTGTCCGCTTTGCTCGCTTACAGCTCAAAGATTTGCTTTTATTTGCTCAGGTGAAAACTTCTTAGGACGGTCACCCACCCTGAATTGTTGTCACCTGAGCACGCTTAAATGTGAAGTTCTCATCTTATTCACTACCATGAAACCCAAAACGTGTTGGTGATATTAGATGCAGATCATATGAACCAATATCTCTCTTGTCCACGACCGATGTGTGATTTGCTTAGGGTGTTATAAAGGAACACAAACAAGAAAAAATCTTATTCGTTTAAATGTTTGTTTGGGTAAAGTTAAATAAAAAGAAGTGAATATCTCATTTGTGTTTGTTCTCTTTGTTTACATGAAGTTCACTAGACAAATTACTTTTTTGGGTTTGGATATCGTAAGGATTTAGAGCATTAACATTTGGATCTCTTTTTTTATCTTTATAATTTAATAAAAATTACTAACTTTTTTCACTTCTACTCAATTAAATTTTAATTTTTATACTTTTATCACTACCTTTTATATCTCTTATTCATTAAATATTATTTTTTATACCTTTATCATTACTTTTTTCTTTTTCCAATTTACTTTAATAAACAATGTTTTTATATATTTACTGGTTTTTATCAGTTTCTTTATATATTTCTACTCACATCCACTTTCAATCAATCTATATAATATAAAGAAATCACTCACATAGTTTATAAAGAAACAAATATGATACCAACAATTATTATCTATATTATTTATTTATTTAACCTTAAGGTAATATTACTAAAATATGAAGCTTCATGAATCTTGGTAATATTATTACGTATTATGTTAGTAATCTGATTTTAGTAATTTTAATTTGCTAAACAATATAAATGTAATCTCCCTTATCATACAGTGAAACTCTCTTGTATATTCAGCTACATAATGATAAAGCTCAACAAATTACGTTTGTTCGTTTTTTGTTTTGTTAGCATAATCACACTCATGTTATAAGTCTAGGGGTAGTCTAGTCATTAAGTCAAAGTTATGTTTAGTTTAAATATGTAACTTGTATAATTAGAAGGGTTAAACTTGTACACCCTTGATAGTCAATTAGGAATCATCGGATTATATCCTATCCATGATATTCGCTTATATATGATCGACCAGATCATAAGAGAACATAATTTAAATATTATAACAATTGATTCTCTCAAATCTTTTGTTTGTGTACTTCAAATCTGGGATATCATGTTTATGCTTCATTGTGCTGATTATTCACCATGAGTATGAGTTCCGATAAGTTTCCCGTGACCATAACAACTACTTATATAATTTGAAAGGTCACAAAAATGAAACTGTCAGAGTAGAGTTTCAGAAGGAAGAATACCTCGATCACCTTGATGTAGTCTAAGGTGTTGGGAATTCATAGTCTGCGGAAAACATCAATATTGTTGTGCTAATAAGAATTTGTGCACAGACACTTTTGCCCTATGTGATGCGTCGTGTCACATACGTCCAAGTTGTCCGGTTTGTCCTCCGATAGTGTAATTGACATTTTCTTACCGTAAATGATATGGTAAGTTATTTAAATATTAACTTAGTTATTAAGTCTAGGGGTGTGGATGAAACAAAAAAAACCTGACCAAAACCAAAATCACCCGAAAAATTCAAACCGAGATAATTGAACCAAAATAAAACCGACGAGCTTGGTATAACTTTTCTAAAATACTACGAGTTTGGTTTGGTTTCGAGTTTGCCTAAAATAAAAAACGAAAAAACCCGAATGTAACTTTAAGTTAATTGTAAACAAGGATAATGTAGTTTTATGTTCATCCGACATTGATACATAAATGAAAAATAGAAGATTACTATATTTATAATGGAAGAATGTATCATTTGTTTTGATCTCACGTTCAAGTATAAAAGAAATAATAATAAAGGTCCCATTTTATAAATAGGAGAATCTCACTATTTATATTTTATCAAATAAACATTTAACCTTTTTTATTTGTTTAGAGGCTATATACTTACTAGTAATTAAAATCATTTCAAAAGAAACCATGTATGAGTAATTTTACTCAGCCATTGCATACAACCAGAAAACATGTGAACTTACAGAATTGTGAAGAGCTAGAGATCTACAAAGAATTATACAAGTTTATTGAGTAATAGATTTCATGGTTGCAGAAGTTGTTAGACGCTACCAGGTCGGTCGACAATGAGTTGCGAATACTCGGCCTAGGCGGGGAGTACTCGGGAAGTATTCGGACATGATAATTTATATATAAAATATCATGTATCTACTAATATTTATAACAAAATGTGTTGATAAAAAAATAAATCAAAGGATACATTTTCAAATATTAAAGTATTTCAAAAATTTATATTTATTCTTTAATATTTTAGACATAGTAATAGATAAAATCTCGTCTTTCAAGGTAATTCCGAAAAAACAACGAAAATCTAGAAAAAATCGGTTAAACAGTAAAAAATGGTGAAAAAACAACGAGAAAATGTTAAAAATAGTGAAAATCTGAGTAGTCCGAGTTTGTCCTAGTTGACCCGAGTTTGCCGAGTTAGACCGAGTATGACCATTCCGAGTATAGTTGACCAAATTAAAGAAAAACGCCTCAGTCGAGTACCGAGTTCCGAGTACTCGACCGTATATACCAACTTTTCCAACACTGATAGATACAAAACAATATTGAAGCACCTTTCAATTTTCAGAATTAATATATTTCATAACGGAAACTTGCACTGATAATAAAATGCTCACATAGCATAAAAGTAAATGAAACCAATTTATCTAAATGGTCATTGACCACTATTTTTTAACATGCTAATTGACTTCAGCTTACAAGTTCAATTGTCAAATAACATTTTTAAATGAATTTCAATAAGCCTAGAAGTTCAAAATTTAATTTTCTGATTTGCTGACAAAGTGAATAAACATAGAATTTATTAACTGAATTTTCACCTTCATTATAAAGAAGAACTAATTTGTAAATCTCCCTTCAAAAAACCAGGAATAAGATACTCAAAACGCATAGAAGACTCCATAGCAGCGCTAACCCCTCAGTTATCATGAAAGGCTTTGGTAAATTTAATACTAAGATTTACATATAAAACATATAATTAGCAGCACATCCGGCATTATGATTCATGTTAAAATTATTGATATATAGAGTACTAGTTTAAAACCCGTGTATTACACGGGGTTACATAATAACAGATTAAAAGATAAAAATTTTATCACTAAATCAATGTATATAAATATTAGCACTTGTATGTCAATAAATTATAATTTGGAGTTTTAAAGTTATTTTTAGAAACTTTTGAAATATAATTTCCTTAAATTTAATTAGTAATTATACAAATTAAAGAAAAGTCAAATTTTCATAAGAGTTTTCGTCTATTAAATTTTCAAGTCTTAATAGTTCCAGACCACCTTAACGGTTTTCGTCCTTAACGTTTCAAGTCTTAACAATTTTCATCATTAAACCCTTAATAGAAAACTGTAAGACTTGAAACGTTATGGACAAGTATTGTTAAAACATAAAACATTAAGATGATTTATGTTAACGATAGACTGAAGCAGTTAAGTATTGCAAAGTAGGGGTGTGTAGAAAACCGAATTAACCGATTAATAACCGTTATAACCGATAAAACCGAACCAATAAAACCAAACCTAATGAAAAGCCGATGCTCCGGTTAACTGTTTTATTAATAACCGAAATTAGCGGGTCGGTTTTGGTTATCCATTTTTGCATAACCGCCTATACTATAATATATATTATATAATTCATAAATATATTATATCTATATAAGTCATAATTATGGTTAAGATATTTGTTTAACCGACATAGCGGTTATGGTTATGATTTTGGGTCAAAACCGAACCAAATCAAACCATGCTCACCCCTATATATTGCAAAGATCGGGGACAAAAATATGGTTTACTATTTTAAAGTTTAAAGTTTGTGTATAATATAAGATATAAAAATACAAAAAATAAAATAAAATTATAATGTTGCTATTTGACATTTTGTGTAATCATTTATTAGAGCTAGATTATAGCTACTATATTTTCACGCCTTAAGTTAATTTTGAAAGATGTGTTTAATTTACCTTCTTCATTTGCATAATTGGCATGGATTGATAAAATTATCAATCGAACAACAAACATTTTGAAACACGTTATATAAACTAGAATACTGTTTATATAAAAAAAAACAATATTATAAGATAGATATATTATAAAAGTTACAAATGATAAATCTATATATTCCAAACATACCAAAGCTAGCACTGAAAAACTTAGAAAAACTAAGAAAAAATTAAAATAAAAATCAATTATCTTTTGCAAAACGAGCATCTGCATCATGGATGATCATCTGAGTGAATAAGAAGTTGTTTAGGCATTCCAAACTCCACATCAATCCCCATCTTTTGAAGCTTGTTGCAGGAAGCAGTTGCAACATCTGGGTATCCTTTAATCCGTGCAAGATTATACCACAACAGTTCATAAACACAATCTTCTTAATTAATACCATCATCTTCATCGTAATTCTTGATCTGGTAATCAATTTCTGGTTCTGGAATTAATGGATAATGTTTTGCCGGAGGTATCTGAGCTGGAGTAGTAGGAGGAATATATGAGATATAAACATTCACTGTAAGTACGGTTAATCCAACTATGAAGCCAACGAAAAATAGAGACAAAAGAAGAATCATGCATCCATCCAAGCATCTATTGTTTTTAATCTGTTTCTTGTCGGAAGGAGAGATCGACACAACATGTTCGTTGGTTTTATCACCATCATTGGATCCCATCGTCTTGCTGCTGTCAGTTTTAGGTTGGCTTTTTGATGTGGTGAATCGACGGA
Organism: Stevia rebaudiana; assembly: GCA_009936405.2. Classification (NCBI taxonomy): domain Eukaryota; kingdom Viridiplantae; phylum Streptophyta; class Magnoliopsida; order Asterales; family Asteraceae; genus Stevia; species Stevia rebaudiana. The sequence goes on along the minus strand of WOUH02000022.1, from coordinate 2,879,565 downwards.
TATATATAATTAGTGGGATTCACAACCCTAATTTTGAAGTTAATATAGGATAAGAATATAATATTTCATTCTCTATTTTTGAATTGTATTGTAACGTAAGTACGTAACTATTAATTCGCTAAATACGGAACAAACAAAGATAAAGGAGTTCATTTTTTTTTTCGGAAAAATTGTTACCAGAAAATTTATTTATCAAAACTGGTATTCTTTGATTTTTTCATTAATATACTATGAAAAAACTAAAATTACATTTAAAGAAATTAACATAAAAACAATTAAATTCACAAACCCGATACAATAATTATAAAATAATCCGGCTTTTATATCTCATCCGACCGATAGAACTGGAAGATGTCCGGATCAGTGCTCGGTCTAGTTTTTATATTATTGGTAACGTTCCGACCGATAGAAATCAGTTTCTATTCCATTGTAGCGCTCCATCCCAACATGAAAACATATATATATTTTTTAAACTGGGGTAATATCTCAAGTGACACATAGTGTGTCCTATGTTAGAAAATACCAATTAATTAATCTATCTCTAATAAATAATTTCATCAAATGTCAAGTGGCAACATCACACTTTTCTAAAAAAATTACTTATTACTTTATAAATTCGAAAATATATTTGAATTGTAAATATAGTTTGTGATAATCATAAAGATAACACAAGCATTTACACTAATGTAAGAGTTAAGTTTGTTTTTACTCCATTTGGTTTGGTTGAAATAACCATATTCCTCCAAACGTTTAAACTTTGTTTTTTCCTTCATGTGGTTTGCAATCTGTCCTTGTTATTGCTAATTTTTCTGTTATGAGGGGTATTTAAGTCATCTTACTGAAGAAGGACGGTTATTATAATTTTACAAACTTGTATTTTTTAAATAAGCAATTCCATAACATGAAGGGGGTGATTTATGTAAAATGGATATTTGCCCAAATTAAAAAACCATATCACGATCTGCACCATCGATGACTTGGACACACCGACACCCAACCCTGCCACCGCTGAGTTCATCTTCACAGGGATAGCCGGAGTCGAACTCGCTGGAGGGAGGCCGACAACCTTAGCCCTTAGTCATCTTCATCTTCATCTTTGTTACAGAGGTCGGAAAAATAAGGGTTTCAAGGTCGCGATTTGAGGTCGAAAAAATCAGGGTTTCAAGGGTTTTTTTCTCTCTCTCTCTCTTCATGCGTACCACCACTCTCAGCACCTTCGATTCCCCTTCAAACCCTAGCCCCCAAGTTCGAATCTTCGTCTTCTAGACAAACCCTAACTCCATTGTCTTCTTCATCATCGTTACGGGGGTCGGAAAATCTTGGTTTTAAGGTCGTGATTTGCTGGTCGGAAATCAAGGGTTTCATATGATTGGGATCTGTTTGTTACCTCAGTCATCTTCATCTTCATCTTTGTTACAGAGGTCGGAAAAATCAGGGTTTCAAGGTTGCGATTTGCAGTCGGAAAATATAGGGTTTCATGTAGTCGGGATTTGTTTGTTCTTGGGGGTTATACAATAATGTTTCTGGTTGGTGGTGGTGGTGAACGATGGGTGGTGGTTGTTGAAGAAGATGTTGGTGGATTAGATGATGAAGACGATGGATGGATGAAGAAGATGATGGCGTGGTGACAAGTTTGAACTAAAAATAAAAATAGCCTTATTTATAAATAATTACACAACTAGTCCCTTGGTAAATATGAGTAAATTACATAATTAATACCTACTTGTAAAAAGACTAAAATATTCCTCATTTAGCCGGAAAAAATCAACGTTGTTAGAAGTTTGGAACTAACTGGGACAGATCGCAAACTTCAGAGAGGAAAAAAACAAATTTTGAAATATTTCGACCAAATCATCGGGGAGGAAAAAAAAACTCAACTCTTAATGTAATTGTCATTTTCACGTTTTCTTATATGATTTTTTTTTAATTTAGCAACTTTAAATCTTTTCTTTCTTATATAATCAACTAAAATGACAATAAGGTGATTAAGGTGCCCAACCTCTATTCTAAAAGTATAACGTTCAAATTCTACTGAATGCATGTGTTGAGTACTTTAGATAAGTGCGTGTGTTGCTATTAAAAAAAAATTTATTTAAAAGTAATAAACTCTCTGATTAGTTTATATAGGTTGGATCCCCTAAAAACACTATTTTGCCTAAGAACAATAGGAACAAATCTCGACCTTTCATTTAATTAATCAATGGTTAAGATTCAAGAAAATTAAAATGTAATTGAAAAAAGAAGGAAATGTGTAATAATGGAAACCCACTTGTTTAACTTTTTAAATTTACCCCCACCTTCTTTTAAATAATCATAACTTTTTTAGTCAACATTATTTTTTTATAAAAATTGCACCATAAAAACGAACATTTTTTTCTCTTTAATTTGAGTGCCATAGTGATATACTTTTTTAAAACTTAAAAAAAATCTAATACAAATGAATATACTACAAACTAATATAGTACAAAAAATCTAGTTTTTTTTAAGACGGCAGAGGAAAAATATATAATACAATACATGAATGCATATATATCTAGTTGTTTTGATAATACAGTATATGTATATATAGTTGTTTTGAGAATACAGTACATGTACATTTAGTTGTTTTGATAATACAATACATGTATATCTATTGTTTTGAAAGTACAATACATGTGTAGATCTGGTAGTTTTGATAATACAGTACATGTATCTTGTTTTTTGATATAGTAGATGTAAATCTAGTTGTTTTGCAAATACAGTACATGTATATATAGTTTTTTGTAGTAAATTTTTTGTAATAGATTCTTTTGTACTATATCACCGTACTAGATTTCTTTTAAGTTTAAAAAAAGCATATCACAATGGTATTCAAATTAAAGAGGAAAAAACGCTTGTTTTTATGGTAAAATTTTTATAAAAAATTAATGTCCAATGAAAAAGTTATTAATGTTTAAAGAAAGTGGGGGAAAAGTTCAAAAAAGTCAACAAATGAGTTTTTACATCAATGCCCTTTCCTTTTATTTTTACCCTCAGTAAATGGATAATCAAGATTTGTTCCTATTGTTTTTGGGAAAAGATCTTCTACCTATTTGATTTTTCCTCTTAGTTTATAATATATTATACAATCATATATGATATTTTATAATTTATATCAAATTATTAAAAATTGTTATTTCTAAAATATTAACAATTTCTTAATTTTTATATATTTTAATTGCAATTGAAAATTTTTTTAGTTTATACTATAAATTCTTGACATTATAAAGTATATTAGTTTTTTTAATATCAAAGATTCGAACACTCATGAATGTAGTGTTGGGTTCGTAGGTGTATCCCAACATGTAGTGATCTGAACCGCCCGTCCAATAGAAAACCAAAACTTTAAAAACAACACATAACTCGCTATGAGCTAGTAATAAATATGTAGGTAAAAAATTTATAACAAAATAACCACGTAAGCAAATCGTTACCATCATTTATTCGTGAATTGTGTTAGTTAATAAGGTAGCAGCAAACAGCCAAACAATGTAATTTACAAAAAAGAATAAAAATGGGGTTTTTATTAAGAAATTATATTTTTTCGTACACCTTATTAAGTAACATTTAAGTTAGAAACGTCTAATTTACTGCAACCACGATGGATGTTGGTATTATATGTCATAATATTATATACAATGCTGGTAATCTAATTAATAATATAACTTGACATATAAAAATTATATTGATCTTGATCATCATTCATCATAGCTCTCCTCATCGTCTTTTGTATTCTCTAACGCATCACCATGGGCAAGTTCTTCGAAACACGTTTTTCGGCCTTTTGCTTATGTGTTATTGTATTGCTCACTGGTCACAAGGGTATGTCCTAATCTTCAACTTATTTTATACATGTATTTTTTATACATTAATTTTATTTAAGTTTTACAGGACAAGCGAGTGAAATGGACAACATTTCATTTGATAAAGTTTCACGATCCCCATGGTGTGCACTCCGTTGTTGGGAAATGATTATCGATGGAAAACACCAATATTGTTGTTGTCGCGACAAGCATTGGTGCAACGAGACTATGGAGCATTGCCAAGAAAGATGTGACAAACGTGAAAAATGTCACAATTGTTAAACAGGAATTGAAGGTGGTTAGATTTTGATATTATAATTTTATGATAATGATAAAAGAATGTGATTGTCTATTTGTCTTTAAATTATTCTACATAATACTACTTTAATTTATTTTTCACATGGTTTCATAGCAATAGCATCGAAATTTGTCGCCGCTAAACGCATTAGTGAGGACAAGTCGCCGCTAAAAAGCCGTAGCTATTATGACTTCACTAATGGTGCAAATGTCGCTGCTAAAAGTCGTTGACTTGTATTTAATTTGTATTTTCTTCATATCTCATGCATTTCCAATTTTTTCCAAATACACAATACAAACTGCATAGCTTACAAATATATATACACACAACATATACCTCAACCATTATAAATATAAAAATATAAAGTACCTAAACTCTAACATATAGTCCAAACATATTGTCTATTTAAAGTCAAAAATATAAAACTACTAACCGAAACATAAAACTAGCTAGTCCATATCATCACTCCCGTCCCACTCAACACCCGTTTGTATCATCTTCGTCGCCTTCATTTGGTGCCTACAAATAAAGTATACATTTTAAGTTAAAACAAAACTACGTAGCACCAATGCAAACACTTTAAATTTGTCTAAAACATTTACCAATCTGCCAACACATGTACCAATCTACAAAATTTTAAAACTAATTTATCAACCTACCAACATTTTTAACGTGTAGTACTGATGGTGGTGCGTGTGATGGTGATGCATAGGTGGTCGTAACATGGTGGTTGACGAAACTTTGGGGAGAAAACCTAATCAACTATGTGAATTTTGAGGAAAAGTTCAGACAATATTGGGGAGAAAGCAAAGTGAGGTGTGCGACAATTTGTCCGCCTAAATTCTTAGGCCTTATCGTCAATAATATTTCCGATGCCGCTAAATGTGTCGACTCTATTGCCTCCTTTTCTGCCTCTTAACTTTTTTTGTGCAAATAAGCAAGAGTTTGTCATTTAAGAACACCTTTGAGGTAGTATATCCAAGTTTATGACTAATTCCCCCTATCAAAAAGGGCAATTGCATGTATCCTATAACTTACAAAATTACATATCATATATGAATCCTCTTACGTAAATAGGACATGTATGTTTCAATGGGGTCTAAACAAATGCAAGTAGAGAAATATTTGTAGCACCAAATTTAGTTGGCAATAAATTAGGCAAATATCACAAACCCGATAAGTGCAATGAAGAGGAATTTATCTCTTACATTCCTAATAACTGCCCTTTTGAAAGAATCCTAAACTTGCATTGTAAGTATAAATTTGCCCTAGAAAAAGATGTGAAATTCATATTCTACTTTCTCGTTCGTTCGTGCATAAACTATTAGTCTTGTTTTGAAGCATATATATCAACAAAACAAAAGTAACAATCTTAATTTAATCAATTCAAATTATTAATGGCCCTTAAATTTCATATTACGTATCGAATTCAAAACCCCCTAAATTAGTCGTTTTAATTAGGCATAATGCAGAATACTTACAAATCTTATAGATGGTTGTTGACTATGAAATTCCTTATATACCCTCAAACATTGACTCATGGTCTGACTATGATAAACAGGGTCGGCCCTAAGGATTCAAGTGCCCGGGAAGAGACGAAAAAAAATGCCCATATGTCCGAATGAATTATCATTTATATAAAATTATTTTTTTAAAACGAGGATTAAAGTTATGACAATAAACATAGCAACTTTGATTGATTAAACAACACTCCTAGATTCGTTGATAATCTGCAGTTAAACTGTCATAAGATTGAAATATCGAAATAATCTAGCTGCATTTTTAAAAAAATACTCAAAACTTTCTTTTTTTCACAAATTTTATAAACCTATCACACATCACCCCCTTAGAAAACTTGTAAAATAATTTCTTTTATATCTCAACCAAAACCTCAAGGCTTTCTCAAATTTTTTGCGTATTTTAATCCATTTTAAATAAATTAGATATATTAAATACTCAAAATATGTAAACTATTTTTTTAGAAATTTGTGAAAGATAAACACATAAATATGTTTTTTCAGGTATTTTGTATATTTTAATGGATTTTTATTTTGGAATTTATTGTTAAAAGATGAATTAAAATAATTAGGATGATGATTAATCAAAATGTAAAAAGGAGTGCATGAGATAAAAAAGAAAGAGTTATAATAGTTTTTTTTATTTTTTTATTTTGGGCCCCTCAAAATATTGGGCCCGGGGCGACGGCCCACTTCGCCCACCCTATGGGCCGGCCATGATGATAAAGTACCTATTGGTCTTTTCCCAACATTTGGTTTCATAGTTGCTAAGATTTGTCACTTTTTGAAAAACAATTTATTACTCCTTATCAAAAAATCATCTTTAAAAGTGCTTACACTTTTTTTAACTTATTGGTTTTTTGGAAAACTAATAAATTTAGCATTTAGAGGAGAGAGACTAGACCACGTCCCATTTTTTATCTATATCTTTATAATTCATTAAAAATCATTACTTTTACTCTCTCATATTCAATTAAATAATACTTTTTATACCTTACTACTTTTTCTCTCTTTTATTCAATTAAATAATATTTTTTTTTATACATTTATCATTAAATTTCTCTCCCTAAATCAATTAAATAATACCTTTTATACATTTATCATAATTTTTTCTCCCTAATATTCAATTAAATGAACAATGTTTTTCTCTATATTAAGAGATTTATAAAATTATATCTCTCTTCCACTTACAAACACTTTTAACCAATCAGAAAAACATAGAGATTACATTCACATAATTTTTAAAGAATGAAATGTGAATACTCTAACGTTGATACTATTTCTATAATTTGGCTTGTGCAATAGTATACCGACCAACGCATTACCCTGTTGGGATTTTTGTAAGGAGCTAAGGGTGTTAAAAAATATCCGAATCCGAAATCGAAACCGAATTATCCGAAATTCTGAAAACGAATTATCCGAAATTTTTCGGATATCCGAAATTTCGAATTCGGATTCGGATATTGATTTTTAAAATTTTCGGATATTCGGATATCCGAAATTTCGCATATTTTTTCAGATATTTTTCCGATATTTTGGATAATTTTCGGATATTTTTCAGATATTCGGATATTTTTCGGATATTCGGATAATTTTCGGATTTTTTCGGATATTTTTCGGATACTTCGGATATCCGGATTTTTTTTCTTTATTTTTTAAAAAAAATATGAATTAATAAATATTTTTTCAAATACTGATCCGTATCCGAAATTGCGGATATCCGAACTTCGGATAGTGAAAAACAGGTATCCGAAGTTCAGATATCCGAACTACCGGATATCCGAACTTGAACACCCCTATAAGGAGCGACACACCACCCATTTGATTTACAAACGTATTTCATGAATCATTTCAATTTGTTAAGTTGTCGAAAATTCATCGGTAACCGTCGGTGTGACACTAGCGTATTTTTATTTGTCAGTAATTGTCTTCAAATCTCACCAACATATATATATATATATATATATATATTTTTTTTATTTTTTTTATATTTTTTTTTTCTTAAGTTCTCTTATTGTTTTGCCGATGCAATAGACACCAACAGCTTTATTATGTGATAAACTTATACGAATGCTCCTTTGTTTAGTAGTGTCCATGTTGATGAGACACGTACTAAAGGGTTTTTTAACGACAAGCTTCATGAGAAATCTAAAACCCCTAGAAATCAGGAAATCAAAGAAATATAGACAATCAAGACTCTCTGTATGAATATAATATCGCTTTCTGGATCAAGATTACTAATTACCTTGAGGTTTTAAAATGAGAGAAAACAAGAAAACTGTAATTTATACTTCTTAAGAAACATCTATAAGAATTAGAAAAATAGAAATTGTCGTGTGATTCGAACAAGTGTATTTCTAACCCCTTCAAATTTGATCATTTTGTCAACTAGGAAGTACGACCTATATGTTTATTACAAATATAGCAGATTGTGACACATGAGCCGTAATCGAGCTCCATCTACATACCCATTTGTGATTCTTACCACAAGTCTTGTAGGTTAATTAGTAGCTTCAAAACACATATTGACGAATCATATAATGAAACCTTTATTTATCTAGTAAAACGATAATTTAGTACAACAATATTTATTATATATGTATATGTTATGAATGGGCCTCATATGTTGGAGATTTAGCAGCAAATAGATTATCCAGAGTTATAATTACAATTATATGCGTACTTTTTAATCAAAAAAGATCACCAATATAGCAAACTTAACCATAAATTTACCAAAATGACCAAGACACACATGAAGCCTGATTGTAGTCATTAGGCAACACATGTGCTGGATTGGAGGGTACCAGATTTTAGTCACCAAGCAACACGTGTGCCGGATTATAGTCATCAGACAACACATGTGCCGCTAGGGGGCTAGGAGGTTGCCTGGCTGGGCTCAGCTGACTATAACATTGCCTATCGGACAAACTGTTGTATCTCATTGGTTGGTTGGTGGTCCCACCACATCTTTGTAAGGGTTGGCAAGTTAATTGCCGGATGGAAGATATTGGTATACATGGCAAATGGTGAGTGACTGAAAATAGTGGGCTAAATTTCCTTAGTGATTTTGACAAATTTATGGTCAACTTAGCTATACGAGTGATTTTCCCCTTTTAACCTCATGCTGATAAATAACGTAACTTCTATTGACCAAGGTATAAGAAAAATGTTGAATCTAGCTAAAATTGAATTATTTTCATGCATCTTACCATTTATAAAAATATTTTTACAAAACTTTATCAATGATAATTTGGTACTCATGTGATCTAAAGAAAGTTGACACTTCGCATGGGCTAACCTGTAATTAATTGCTTCAAAAGTTCAGATATTAACACCCCACACAATCACATACGGTTTTGCCATTTCACAGTTCAAATGAGTTCACGCGGTTGAGTTATTAAAACACACGAGTTAGACTGAGTTGAATTGGTTGATTAAAAACAACGCAAAAAATATACTCTTTATAGTGCAAGTAGATCACCTGCATCAACAACTTCCTTTCTCAAACACCAACATAACCACTTGTGATGGCGGCAACCAATGATGTATTGGCGTCGATCAGTGGTGGTAATGTTGGACGTCTTTGAACCGATCTTTCTTTCTTCTTTTTATGTTAACTAGACTTTCTATCATATCCAGCGATGTGATAAAAAATTTAAATCTTTTCATTTTGGTAACAACTTCGGTCATTGATGGGCGTGAATCCTCATCCGATGATACACATCGTAACGCTAAAAATAGTATATGTCGTATAACACACTTCATGTGTCGTGGCATACTGACCCTTTTGTCACATATTTCCATAATTTGATTTTCTTCCATTAACTGAATCGACCATTCCACTATTGAGGCAGGACTCCTAGAAACATCGATCGCTTTTGTGCCACTAACAATCTCCAGTAACACCACGCCAAAACTAAAGACGTCGTTTTTAGTGCTTAGCTTACATGGGGTAGTGTAACTAGGATCCAAGTATCCAATAGTACCCGCAGGTAAACTCACCGAGTCAACTAGTTGACTAAGTGAGTCATAACTGCTAATACGGACTGCAAGTCCAAAATCAGCCAACCGAGCATTGGACTTGGAGTCGAACAAAATGTTCTCGGATTTGATATCTCGATGAATGATTAAAGGCTTTGATTCGTGAAGGAATCGTACTGCACAGGCTATCTGTATAGCCATTTTGGCTCGTTTGCGCCATGTTTGTGGAAACGAGCCAGGGCTGGTCAAGTGGAGTAAGTCATGAAGCACGCCACCGGACATGTGCTCCATTACAAGGACCGTGTGCCCGCCAGAAGTGTGACTTGTTCCAAGTAAGTTGACTAGAAATCGATTCGGGCAGATGGATGACAATATTTGAGCTTCATTTTCAATCTTGGAGGTGTCTTTTAGCTTGCAAAGCCCTAAAGATGGTGTCTTTATAGCAACGGTTTGACCGTTTTTGAGTGTGGCTTTGTAGATGCACCCATGGCTTCCTTTACCTATGAGATGAGACTTTGAGTAGTTATTGGTGGCTTCCGAAAGTTCTTCATGTTTGAACTCTTTCATTGCTATCATCTCAAAGTATTATGTCTCATGCAACTGTCAAGCCTTAATGCATAGATACCCTTGAAAAAGGAGCAAAAAACATCATGAGAAACATTCTTATGAAAATAAGAGATATTTATTAGAAAAATATATTAAAAGTCCCACTTAAAATGTTGAAAAATTAATAAATGCATAACCATGTTTTATTATTTAGCAACAAAATTTACCATTTAATTGATTCTTTAATAATTAAATAATATGAGCCGAAATTTATCATATGTATATATTTACTGGCACCTAACCTAATCTATGGACTATCCTAGTCTTATCATTAAACTTATATAATGCAGAATTTAATATAAATATATAGAAATAATGTTTAATGTATCATAAATGTATTAAAATTGAAAACGTTGTCTAACAGACCAAGTTTAGTATCAACTGTACGTGACTTTTAAATCGTTATATATATGTCATAATAGACATGAAACTTGAAACACGTTTTAAATTGTTAACTTGAAACAAAATATATATTGATCATTCTTGACACTAGTTTTTATTTCGAATTTTAGATCTCAAATGTAAAAATATGTCAAAAGGAAAATTAAAGATTTTTATTAATTATAATTTTAACCTTCACCGATAATTTTTAACGAGACGGTCCAACATCGCTGGAAAAAGCTCAATCAAGGTTCGTTTGATACCATTCTCACACATTTTACTATAAGACGTCTTTCTATTTGAATCTAACCTGACTATGATATACATAAAGTTAATATCTTTAGAAGTTAATTAATATTATAATTAAAGATGATTATTCCAATACCAAAAATAATCGTAATAGTAATAATAAAAAACTGTGATTTTCAAAATATTAAAAGCAATATTCCCTTTATCTTATCTTTTTATTTTTTTAAGGAAAAGCCCAAGCTTTAAGTTTTAAAGTTTAAAGTAAAGCTTCCTTTTCTCTTTGTGAGTCAGGCATGTGATGCTTTCTGTTATGTCCCCTTTCTTTGTTGCAACGGTGGATGATTCAAAATTCACATATTTTTATAGACCATATATTTTGTTTATATAGCAATTATGTAAAAGCTTTTAGTTACTGTGCAATGCAAAACGTATTGCATACAACATATAAACATGAAGCTTAGAGGCACACTCGTGAGGGGTTATTAGTTGTGCATTAAGTCTTTCGAGAATTAAGGTTATACATAGTTGAACAATCAACAACGTTATCACTTATTGATCACCAAAGGCTTAAATGAAATATATATATATATACATATATTATATATTACTTTTAATTATAAGTTTTAAATGTAAATATAGAGGATAGTAAGTAAAACGGACAAAACCCGCCCGGAAAACCCCAAACTAAACCGACCCGACACATGAACAAAAAGGCGGGAAAAAGGTAACAAACTAATGACATGTGGCAGAGATCCAGAGGCCCTCAAAAAGCAATATGCATCCGGGCCATTGGTAGTGCATACGCCTTCTTAACCAATGGGCCCCACTCTAACCAACTATAAATAGTCAACTCACTTGTAGAGAAAGACACGCTCAATTCAATAGAACTCTCTGATAATAGCAAAACACTTGTGATTCGGATTTTGATTGTATTGTGATATCATCTTGAGTGAAATAGAAAGCTTTGATCGTTAATACTTTAGTTTTCTGTTTCTTCATCTAATTAAGTATTTATCTTATATATTTAAAAAAGTCAAGGGCACTTTTTATCCATTAAGTTTGCAATACTTAACAGTCTCAGTCCATCGTTAACCGAAACGGTCTCTAACGTTTCAAGTCTTATCAATTTTCATCCCTAACGTTTCAAGTCTTAAAACTTTTCAACCCTTTCAAGACTTAAAAGTTTTCGTCCCTAACGTTTCAAGTCTTAACAGTTTTCTGTTAAACATTTAATGAAGAAAATTGTTAAGACTTAACACGTTAGGGATGAAAACTATTAAGGGTAGACTAAAACTATTTAAGTTTTGAAAATCTTGAAGAGGAAAAACGCACTTATCAACTAAATTTAATGAATTTATATTTATCCATTAAGCTTGCAATACTTAACAGTCTCAGTCCACCGTTAACAGAAACGGTCTCTAACGTTTAAAGTCTTATCAGTTTTCATCCCTAACATTTCAAGTCTTAAAATTTTTCATCCCTTTCAAGTCTTAACAGTTTTCGTCCCTAACGTTTTAAGTCTTGACAGTTTTCTGTTAAACATTTAATGATGAAAATTGTTAAGACTTGAAACGTTAGGGACGAATACTATTAAGAGTAGACTAAAACTATTTAGGTTTTGAAAATCTCAGAGAGGAAAAACCCATTTACTATATTTAAATTTTAAATTTAACGTTTCTTTAATTTGTATAATTATCAACTAAATTTAATGAATTTATGTTTAAAAGGTTTATAATGAATAATTTTAAAATCTCAAAGCATAATTTATAGTTATAAAAGTGTCAACATAGTAACTTACTATATATATATATATATATATATATAAAATGATTCAATGATAAAACTTTAATTGTTGTTTATGTGACTCCGTGTAATATACGGGTTTTAAGCTAGTATAACAACATACATCATGATCATCAAAATTTGTCTTTTTGGTTCTGATTTATGGTTTTAAGGGTGGAGTGAGTGGTACCCTCCCAAACAAAAGTACCCTCTCAAATTACCCAATCAAATTATGTCACGTCAAATGCTTCAACTACCCTCCCAAGTACCGTCTATTAGTGGCAATGGTACCCTCTCACTACCCTCCCACAAATATATACCCAAAGGTCGAATTTTCATCACAAATCATGTAGCCGACGTTAAATATACCCGCCAACCCTACCCGATGACACCGGCGTCGGTGTTGCCGCAAACATTAAGTTGCCTATGGAGTACTCCCTCCTCCCTAATTTATCTTGCAATAATTGAAACCGTGACAATATTTTTCTGACAAAATAATATCATGTAGCAGTTATTATAAAGTATATTAAGATGAAGTGGTGGGAACACATGCGTTAATATCACCAATAACTATCGTACCATATTTTGTTTGCACTGGTTTATTAAACTTTTTTGAAGCAACAATTATGAAGGAGGATTAAATTGGAATGAAGTTAAAAAGAGATGGGTTGTTAAAACGTGGTAGAGACGTTGCAAACTCACATATCACCTAAAATGTGACCAAAAGATCAAACAAGCAAACTAAACAAAACAAGGAAACAAGATAGAAGGTGCACAATCGATGTACCATTTGAGTGTTAGACAATTCGAGCATGTCAAGACTAGGGACTGAGTTAAACAAAGATAAATAAAATATAAGAAGAACATTGCGCATGTACGGGGAAGGGGACATGATCATTATGTACCTAATTCCATATGATCAACTAATGTAGAGTTCAAGAGTTAAACAAGTTTTAAGAAGAATTAAGTCGGTAAATATAAAACAAATTGAATTTTGATTTATTAAATAAGAATAAGCTTACACATCCATTTTTCAATATGCATCAATCTAAGGAGAACTAATGTATACCTAAGTTGTTTTTGAATGTCACTTTTTTTTTCCTATCTTAGACGATATTTGAACTTGTTATATTTAGGTTGTGAGACTCTCATTTTATCAATGACCCCTCCACACACTCTTGACGTGACTATGTTTGTATAGAACTCATGAAAACAAACTCCTTTAATAAAATATTCAAGATTTTTAAAAGATTTAATAAAAGTTAACTTAAAATGAAAGTGACAATCAATCACCAATAATTTTTACAAAATCAAAAGAGTTCTACAAAATATAATCTTAATTAAAAGATCAAATTTGTTGAGACTTCGTAATCTTGTTAGAATTTATAAAAAAATAATATCTTTTATAATATATACTTAGAGGTAGAAAACCAATGTACGCGGAAGAATCTTTTATCAGAAAATGTATAGAAGCCGATGTTTTAAAACCAGTTTTTAAAATATACCGAATTGAGCTCACAAATGATATAATTGGTTATATCATATCGGGCGGTTAAAACTTAAAACAATGTTGACTAACTAACCATATAATTGTATAAAACTGCAACTCAAAAAATTATTTATAAGTACATGATTATGCAAAAAAAAATAAAAAAGTTAATTTATAATAAAAATTTTAACCCAAAAACAATCCAATTGTTATCAATTTTCCATCAAAGTTTACAGAATGTATAATTGCATAATGAAATTAGCTAGAGTGCTGAATGCATTAAAAATTTTGACGATGGGTAGGGTTAATATTTTTTATTAAGAGGTCATACGTAGTTATGTTATAGGCTGATACATCTGACTATTTGAGCGAATTATATTTTTTTTTACATGAATATCAATAACAGTTCACTGGTATTTTCCGGGTTAACAAGTATATAACCGTCAATTTAATATTCGAAAAGTAGCAAAAATATACCAACGTGTACCATACTGTATCATAGGAGAGGCGAAATCCGGTTTAACCGGCTAGTATGAACCGTTTTTAAATCATATGTACAAACATATTACAGAATTTTGAAACTATATATCATTAACCGGATATTTTGGCTTAAAACATACCGATTTAGATATTTTACACATGTTTTCATTTTAAATCAGATCTCACTCAAGAGACGATTTCATTTGAATATGCATTTGATATTATTCTAATTTGATATATGTTCTAGCTTTAGTCTAAGTTATAAGCAACTAGATGCGTCTTATATAGAAGATGTTATTTTAGATGACACTAACTTGAGATTTATGTCTAATGAGGTATAAGAAATTTCTGGACAGTAAGTCACATGTTCTCTAACCTTACTCGTGAATTTATATTAGTTGTTAATCACGAGATTTGAACCCACAAGTATCTCACTAACGATTGAACCAGAAGCATTTTGATTCCTAAAATACTTGTTAATTACGTGGTTTAATTTCTAATAAGATAATTTCCTGTCAAGTATCTTGCGGATAGAGATGATAAAATCGAAGAAATAATAATAATACGAAGATAAAAATAAATAGTTACTTGTTCGCCCCTCCAAACCAAAAAAACCGTGAGGAAACACGCCTCCCATAACCGGGTACCCAAACAAAATGTAAAATGATAAATGTCTAAAAAAAATGGTACACGTGATATTTAATTATTTATTTAAATCATCGTGCACCTGACAACTAACTGATCACACATGTATATGGCATGCTCTAAATAAAGGAGCCAAACGCGGAAAGTTAAGTTGAATCCGGAAGGTTGGTTGTTACATCATCAAAATACTATCGACTATTCTTACACACACAATAAAAAAATATTTGCAAGTAAGACCGTTATTAACCGATAAAGTTAATTCAAATTGTTCAACTAGGAGCAAATAGGTTGGTTTAGCACTTTAGCCAGCTTAATAATTATATGGTTTGACCGTTTGGCTAATTGTTTAGAACTTGAAACAGCTTGTTTAAACCAAACACCGTCGTTTACTTTATTTACGAATTTACTTTTATTTGTGAAACAAAGATTCATATATAAGTATAGGAGACGGATCCGATACATATGGTTCTTTTGGTGCTAAACGTAAGATACAATCTGAGTCAATGAATTAATTTAATCAATGGTTAAGATCACGTGGCCCATTTTTCGCATTTAAATTTTGCGTGAATTCATATAGTTTTTACGATTTTTTTTACTTGGTTCGTAATTATATACGTGGTCCGTAATTTATGTGTATATTTTTTGCCATAGTCCGTAATTATACACTTTTGTCCCTAACGTTTCAAGTCATAATAGTTTTATGTTAAAGGTTTAATGACGAAAACTATTAAGAATTGAAACGTTATATACGAAAACTCTTAAGGTGGACTAAACTATTTAAGTCTTGCAAATCTCAAAGAGAAAAACCACACTTACTCTATTTAAATTTTATATTTTTTGTTTCTTTAATTTGTATAATTATCAACAAAATTTAAGAAATTTATATTTAAAAATTTTCTAATGTAGTTATAAAATCTCAAATCATAATTTATATTCACAAAAGTGTCAAACATTTATTTTTTTGAATGTTCACAACATAGTAACTAAATATATATATGTAATGATTTAATAATAAAGTTTTAAATGTTGATTATGTAATCTCGTGTAATACACGGGTTTTAAGCTAGTACATATATAATGACATAGTGTAATATACTTCTTATTTAATTATGTTAAAATATAAATCAGATCCAAATATCGAATGTAAACAGTTATATGTTCATATGCAAAGTTTACCTATAGCACAAGTGTATCCGATAGATATAATTAATTTGTTACTTATAGTAAAAAATATAACAAAATTACCTACATTACATTTTCATGTAAATAAATAGACAAAAGGTAACTTTAACATACGGAATTGCCAAAAATATAATTTCGAGGGAGAGAGTGGCACAATGCCAGCACATCTGATGTAGCGATGTTGGTACTACAAAGATGTATGTTGAAAAAAATTTATTATGTATTTAAACCTATAACTTTTAGGGGTGTGCATGAATTAAAAAAAAATCGACCCAACCCAAAAGAATTAAAAGTTCTAATCCGAAATAACCGAACCCAAATAAAAACCAACCAGTTTGGTAAGAATTTTCTAAACAACCGACTGGTTTTGTTTGGTTTTAGGTTTGCTTAAAATAAATAACGAAAAAACCAAAAACTTATATTATTAATATAAAACCGTAAATATATTATCTATATGTAATTATTTGTATTTTATATAATTTTTTCATATTTATGCCCATAAGAAACAAAAAACCTTTATGCATGATAATGGCTCATAAAAATTTACCTAACAAGTTTATTTACTAAGATTCTTATAATAGTGAATCCAGAAATTGAATAAAACTTATTTTAGCTTTTTTTTTAAGCTAAAAGATTTAAAGCTCAGGCAGGAAAAAACACAAAGGTGACCAACCCAAAACTAAAAAACCGAACCCAGATTGGTCCTAAAACTAAAATAACCAAAATTTTGATTTTAGCCAAAAAGTGATCCAAACCAACCAATGCCTCCCCCCTCCCCCTCCTCTTAAGAGCCTATGTACTGGAGGTGGGAAGAGCGGGGCATGTTCATGATTAAGCAACCCCTCCCTCCCAAACTTTTGGGGTGAAGAATTTTAGGAAAAACTCACAGGTTGAAGCCAGGTGAGGGGAAAGGTCTTGTGGGGTAAAGAAGGAAAATTTGTGATGCAGTGAAAAAGTAGGACGACACCGTTAAAAAAAAAGTAAAGAAAACTAATGTGACATTAACGTGTAAGTGGGGAAAGTGGAAGGTTATGGGATGTCCTTCCCTCTGATAACTTCAAATCAGAAGGTCCAAATTTGTGACCCGCCCTACAGTTCTCCGTGGGGGCCCAAAGCCCAAAGGTGCATTAAAACACTTGTGCCTATGAAGGTCCATTATCGACCATTAAAGTCCCAACTACCCTGGTTGGCTTTAATGCAAACAGTTCAGCTTCAAGTGTTAAACTACGCACCCTAAACTTAGCATAGCAAGACGATTGATAAAAAGTAAAGAAAACAGTGCGCGTAATTAATTGGTTGGTTAATTGATATATTACTTTTTTTTAAATGAAAAACACACTAATCTAATTTTACTCCTAATGTTACATCACATATGCTGCTAGTGGGATTTCAACCCTTCACCTTAAGATTAGTTAATTATCGTCAACACCAAAGTACTATTATGAAGTGTTTATTCTTAAGAAAACCGTTGGCAGTTACTCTGGCATCATATATAGGACTGTAAACACGACATGCTAACCAAGATTGGTTCATAAAAAATAAAAACTCACTCGCTTATCCAAGCTCGAATCCGAACCTAAATTGAATTTCATTAACTAATAGAGATCGAAATGACCTTTACAATACGGAACATAACTAGGCTCGCGAGTTTAAACAAGTATGTTATTCATGGCCGGCCCATAGGGAGAGAGGGTGAACATGGCCACCGCCCCGGTCCCGGTATTTTAAAGGGACTAAAATTAAAAAAAATATTATATTTTATATATAAGTTTTTAATATCCATTTCAGCCCAATCCTATTTAAAAAAAGTTACATCCTGGTAACTAACTGGTTACAATCCAATTTTATTTTAAAACCAATCTATACCCTGGTAACAAGATCAATCCTATAATAAAATCTTATACACATTAAAATTTTTATATGGTATGTTATTCAAATACTTTGATTTTTCTATGTTAGTATAAATACTGTAGAAAGTGTAAAAAGTCCGGTCAAACAAGCTCCGATTGACCTAATTCCGACGGTGTTAGAACCGTAACGTTGAACCATGGATAAACCTATTTTGGTTTAGTTTTTAGAGGATTAGAGTTTTGCATTTACGGTTTAGTTTTGGGGTTTAACTTTAGGTTTAATGTTTAGCTTTGGGGTTTACAGGTTTATGACTTACCATTAGGGTTTAGCTTTAGGGTTTAGGGTTGCTTTTTTTGGGTTTAGCCTTATAATTTAGCTTTAGGTTTAGGTTTTAGTGTTTAACTTTAAGGTTTAGGTTAAGTGTTTAGCTTTAATGTTTAGGTTTTAGGGTTTCTAGTTAAGGCTCGACGATAAGCTCAATCGAAGTTCGTTTTACCAGATTTTTTATTTATACTTTTTATCCTGACCTCACCTTATAGTTATATAATTAATGTAATTTTCCATTTAGATAATTATCAGTAGATACTAAATAGTGTATATGTTGCTATATATACAATTATAGTTGTAGATATATATAAAAATAATTTAATATGTACACAAATAAAATTTTAATATTTGACATATAACAAATGAGTCAAGAACGAGCTTTAAACATAGAGGTTGAAACAGCTTAAGCTTGAGCTTTTATAAAGTAAACGAGTCGAGAGTCGAGTTTGAGCTAAGACAAATCCAAATTTTACTTATGTCATTTAAACCTGTGGTCATGAAAGTTGTTACAATATTTATGGATGATGCACCTACAACCAACTCATGTGTGAGAATGGTTTTGATTTTGATTGTGGCGCTTGCCATCAAAAGATAAACATAAATTGGCCCATGGCCCATGTTGTGCGAAGTCGGGACAAACCATCGACACTTTTATGTCCTTTATTGATATAGAATGAATGCATAATGCAT
Organism: Stevia rebaudiana; assembly: GCA_009936405.2. Lineage (NCBI taxonomy): Eukaryota > Viridiplantae > Streptophyta > Magnoliopsida > Asterales > Asteraceae > Stevia > Stevia rebaudiana. The sequence goes on along the minus strand of WOUH02000022.1, from coordinate 2,860,266 downwards.
TGGTTATAATTTAGCATATTATTGACTTATTGTTATGATCTAAATGTTTTAAATAAACATTTCAAGATTGTATGCACTAAAAATTTGGGGCAACTTTCAAGCTGTTATTAATGTTTCTTTTTTAAATATTCTTTATAATTGATCACAGAGGAAACACAACCTAAACCAACTCATCACAAGTAAATAGGTTGAAATCGATCCTTTACAAATTTAAAAGGTGTAGTATCTATCAAGAGATTACAAATAAAACAACCAAAAATTGTATATGTGAATGAAAACTTTAGTGATGGATTATAAAACTTGCAAACATAGAACTCTTTATCTAGACTCTTACTAACCCTACACATAAACAAACTCAAACTTTAATTTTATTGACTACTATTTATCTTTAACCACACTACATAATTATTGAATAAAACTAATAATTAAATACTCATGACTCATACTTAAACTTAAAAACCTTCAAGACTTCAATTATCCATTCAAACAACGATTATCTCCAACATTATCATGCTCTAGAACACTGAATCTTTTCATCTGGTCACAAATAAAAGTATCCATCCTTTTTTTAAATTGATTATCTAATGTAACGCTCTGTCTATCTCTAAGGGAGATCATGATGGTAAGTCTCCCTTCTATTCTCGAAACAGATTGTTCAAATTTTGCTAAAAATTGTTTTGTGGTGTGAAGTTAGTAGTGTGATTAGATAGTGTGTATTTGTCGTTTTAAAAGAAATCTTAAAGTAACTGCAACAGTTATATTATTTTTGATCTTTTGCAAAAGCTTTAATCAAGAAATAACATTGTCAACCAGCATATTATAAAACATGGTTATTATTAATTTTGGTATAGAATGTTAGTTTTGCCTTTAAAATTACAAATAAAAACGTTTTCGTTAAATGTGTCCAGCCCAACATGCAATTGGTTTTGGCCCAATAAAGATGGACATAGACTCAGGATGAAGGTTGATTAACATGTAATTTATTTTTTGTCGTATACTTTTAAAGCCGACAACATGTATATAAAAGTATTTTTATGTTACGCTTTGCTGCTTTAATGCTTTTGGCAAACACGAAATAACTTTTTGTATGTATCTACTGTTTACATATAAAGGTTTACTAGGGAACCATAAAAAAAAAGAGAACTGGTAAACCTTTGTGCTGAATTATTTTTTTTTTTGTACTGTATTATTTTTTTGTACCGTATTATTTTTTTTTGTACTGGATTATTTTTTTTTTGTACTGGATTAAAAAAAATTTTTGTACTGGATTATTTTTTTTGTACTGGATTAATTTTTTTTTACTGAATTATTTTTTTTTTGTACTGGATTATTTTTTTGTACTGAATTTTTTTTTGTACTGGATTAATTTTTTGTACTAAAGATGAACGGTCCACAAGTGTTCCCCAGTTTCCTTTTTTTTATGGTTCCCCAATGAACCTTCCTCAAGGCAATACTACATAAAATCAATATACTTATTGTTTTTTCTGTACGTTTTTTAAACGATAAACTCTATGCACATGTAAGTTTGAACTAAATTCTTACAAAAGAAACTTGGAAACAAGCATTATGGTTCCATTAGCTTACATGCAACTATGCAAGTAGTAACGGTTTCATTGATTTACATATCTTTGGTTTTATTGTTTTTTTTTTTTCGAAAGAAAAAAAAAAGAATTATTATTAGTTATTGAATTAGCAAAACCATAGTTATTTTGATTGGAATAGAGTTTTTCTTTGTTTTCTAATTTCTTAAGAAAATTAGAAGAAGAAAATAGTTATAATTACAAAGGATCTAAAATCAACTAAATAAAACAACCATCATTTCTAGAAAAAGGTAAAAAAAAAAACAATAAAAGTCCATATAATTTTGCAAACATGTCTTTTTTTACATGTAGATTGCCCATGTCACCATAAAATTACACATGTATGTCACATAAGCGATACATAGGCTGTAACATCCCGATATTTCGTAATGATCAATATTGTCCGTTTTGCACCGCAATGAGCCCACAGATTTGTTTATGATTGCCCGGTGAAAACTTCCCAGATGGTCACACATCGAAGCACTACTCCCACTTGAGAACGTTTAACTATGAAGTTTTTAATCCTCCACAGCCAGCTAAGCCCAAAACACGTCGGTGCTTTAAGAGATAATGCATTACTTAGGAAATTGGAATCTCTTCTTTTCACAGATGATGTAGGAGGTTGCCATGTGTGTTGCAATCACCTCCCGTTAGGGACTTATCATCCTCGCTTAGGTATTGCTCCACGATTCACGTGGTGGGAGGTTTCCATCGGTGTTACATAGGCTATTATAAGTTTCGTCACAATTTTGCTCAAAACTAACATGCTGTGAAGACCAACACTTTAACGTTCACAATATGTATGCATATCACACAGTGTAGAAAAATTGTACTTCGTATTCAAGGGGCAAGAAGCATTTCATACACATTTATCTTGGTCTTATAGGTCTTAGATTGATTCTTGGAACATTTTTCCTTTTTTATCTCGGTTACCAAGAGAGGAGTAGTCATAGAGCCTCGATCTCTATGACTGCTTGTAGTTAGTTTTCTTATATCCTTGAGATTGGTTGAACCTTGTTTAATTAATGTTTTATGTTAATGTAATTTGGTGTAAGTTTATGTTTCTTTAGATATTCTTATTATGTTTAACTTTTGTCGTTGAGAATATTTATTATACTACTTAAGTCGTTAATCTCGTGAGTACGTGATATGATATTTGGAGACTTGGAAAACACATTTCTATCATTATTGTCTCAAGACTTATAAGTCATTATATGAGTCTTCGGTGATAAAATAATAATTGCTTACGTCTTACAAACCTACCTACGTATATTTTCTAGAAGTTACATGTGTTTTGGAAACCAATTACTAAAAGTAGTAAACTCTCACTGGATTCTATGTCTATGTATACATTTTTTATTACTATGTCATAATCCGATATCTAAAGATTAATAGCTTTTGTCAGTAGAATAGTGTCTCTGAACTGTGTCTCCCATTCTTAAGTCGAGACCATAATAGAGAGGCCACCTACGTAAGATTGACGCTACTTATAAAGGACTCATGGTTAAGATGTCTTTATTCCCGAACTTAAGGTGGCATGGCTTAAATTAAACAAACTTTCTAAGAGGTGAAGGGTCACGGTAACATGACCAACTGACCACTAGCCTCTCTATGACAAAAATAAAAGCTTGATGCGAAAGTAGTTACAAATGACCAAACCTCAAGGACAACGAAACAACATTACGTAGAGTTTTCTTTTTCCTAAACTATAAGGTCGTATGTTGTGGGTGAACCGTGTTACGCGGGGCTGCACATGCCTGCTAATATGGTGATGACGTGAAGGACACAAAGGGCGTTTGTGGCGGATGGAAGGGGATGACTGCATTGATGAAGCGTCGTCGTTGAAGGTGATAGGTCGGAGCAGAAATGAAGCTACCCATAACACACAATCTAATTCAAGTTCTAATTTATATGTTTTCTTTAAAAACTTATTTTAATTTATAAAAACTGTTGAATTTCCATGTCGGCCAAATTATTTTTACCCTGCTTTCGGCCAATTAGTTTCGATTTGTCATCAAATACGTACAAGATGATGGTCCTTGATAAGAAACGACCTAGAGAATAAAGAGTGTACTCACTTTATCATGATTTATGAAATTGAAATATCAACCATAGAAAAGACAGACGATTTTTACATAATGTCTTGAATGTAACAAAAAGCAATGCATGTACACTGATGAAAAACTTATCCTTGGTGATTTAAATATGATACTTTTCTTTGTCAAAAATTTCCACTGAAAGCAATTTTAATTTATGTCAACTTGAAGATGATGGATCTTGAAAAGAATGCCTTTTTCATGACATTTGAAGTTGAAATGATAGCAGAAAAAAATATATACGAATCTTTATTTATGACCTACTTGTCCCATGTTTAGGATTTAAGATATATTTACAGAAATTGAAAACCTAAAGAATGGTGAATAAGTAGATGTAAATAATGAAAAAACCTAAATTAACTTACTGATACAATTATTTATAATTGAAATCCAGTTTATGACAAATGGTCAAGAGTTAGCGCACGTAACATGTTAGCGTATTTAGCGAAGGTAAATCTCAATTAGTTTAATTTTGTTTCTTGTTATATTTCATAATGTGTTTCTGTATGTAGTATGTACGTCTACTACAAATATATTTAATTTGCATGCGTTCACATGTTTTCATATACATGTTCAATTTTTATCTGTAGTTCCTTAATATTATACACTATATATAATGGGTCAGGTTCAAATAAGGAGGATCCTTATAGTAAGTAGGCGTAGGGAGGGTATCAAACGAACTCTGATTGAACTCATTTTAGCGGCGTTAGAACCGTCTCGTCGAACCCTTTCATCTTAGCTTTTAGGATTTGGCTTTTGGAGTTTTAGCTTTTAGGGTTTTAGCTTTTAGAATTTAGGCTTTTCTTTTAAGTGGGGGTGGGGGGCTTAGGTTTTTGGGGGGTGGGGGGGTTAGGAGGGCTGAGGTGGGGGCTTAGGTTTTTGGGGGCGAGAAAGAGTTCGACGAGACGGTTCCAACGCC